>JAJEJO010049668.1:0-136095 GCA_020662805.1 Glaucomys volans
TATTTTATCAAATGCTTTCTCTGCATCTATTGAAATAATCATGTGGTTCTTGACCTTAAGTCTGTTGATGTGGTGAATTACATTGATTGATTTCCGGATGTTGAACCAACCTTGCATCCCTGGGATGAAACCCACTTGATCATGGTGCACTATCTTTTTAATATGCTTTTGTATGCGATTTGCTAAAATTTTGTTAAGAATTTTTGCATCTATGTTCATTAGAGATATGGGTCTGAAATTTTCTTTCCTTGATGTGTCCTTCTCTGGTTTTGGTATCAGGGTGATATTAGCTTCATAAAATGAGTTTGGAAGGGTTCCCTCCTCCTCTATTTCATGAAATACTTTGAGGAGTATTGGAATGAGCTCTTCTTTGAAGGTCTTGTAGAACTCAGCTGTGAATCCATCTGGTCCTGGACTTTTCTTTGTTGGTAGGCTTTTGATGACTTCCTCTATTTCATTGCTTGAAATTGATCTATTTAAGTTGTGTATGTCCTCCAGATTCAGTTTGGGTGGCTCATATGCCTCTAGGAACCTGTTGATGTCTTCCAGGTTTTCTATTTTGTTGGAGTATAAATTTTCAAAGTAGCTTCTTATTATGTTTTGTATTTCAATTGTGTCTGTTGTAATATTTCCATTTCCATCAAGAATTTTAGTAATTTGGAGTTTCTCTCTCCTTCTCTTTGTTAGCGTGGCTAAGGGTTTATCAATTTTGTTTATTTTTTCAAAGAAGCAACTTTTTGTTTCGTCAATTTTTTGAATTGTTTTTTTTGTTTCAATTTCGTTGATTTCAGCTCTGATTTTGATTATTTCCTGTCTTCTACTACTTTTGGTGATGATCTGTTCCTCTTTTTCTAGGGCTTTGAGCTGTAATGTGAGGTCATTGATTTGTTGACTTTTCATTCTTTTATTAAATGCACTCTCTGCAATGAACTTTCCTCTTAGCACTGCTTTCATAGTGTCCCAGAGATTTCGATATGTTGTATCTTTATTCTCGTTGACCTCTAAGAATCTTTTAATTTCCCCCCTAATGTCTTCTGTTATCCATGTATCATTCAATAGCATATTATTTAATCTCCAGGTCTTGGAGTAGTTTCTGTTTCTAACTTTCTCGTTGATGTCTAATTTCATTCCATTATGATCTGGTAGTATACAAGGTAGTATCTGTATGTTTTTGTATTTGTTAAGAGTAGCTTTGTGGCATAACATATGGTCTATTTTAGAGAAGGACCCATGCGCTGCTGAGAAGAAAGTGTATTCGCTTTTTGATGGATGGAATATTCTATATATGTCCGTTAAGTCCAGATTAGCGATTGTGTCATTGAGTCCTATAGTTTCTTTATTCAATTTTTGTTTGGAAGATCTGTCCAATGGTGAGAGAGGAGTGTTAAAGTCTCCGAGTATTACTGTGTTTTGGTCTATTTGATTCCTGAAATTGAGAAGGATCTGATTGACATACATGGATGCGCCATTGTTTGGTGCATAAATATTTATGATTGTTATGTCCTGTTGATTTATGCTACCTTTAAGCAATATGAAATGTCCTTCTTTATCCCTTCTGACTATCTTTGGTTTGAAGTCTGCTTTGTCTGAAATGAGGATGGAAACCCCAGCTTTTTTACTCAGTCCGTGTGCATGGTATGCTTTTTCCCAACCTTTCACCTTTAGTCTGTGGGCATGTTTTTCTATGAGATGAGTCTCTTGAAGGCAGCATATTGTTGGGTCTTTCTTTTTAATCCAGTCTGCCAGTCTATGTCTTTTGATTGATGAGTTTAGGCCATTTACATTCAGGGTTATTATTGAGATATGACTTGTATTTCCTGTCATTTTAGCTTTTTTAGGGTTTTTAGCTTAACTTTGTTTCTCCTTTGATGGACTCTTTCTTTAGGGTAGTTCCTCCCCATGATGACTGAGATTGTTATTTTTCGTTTCTTCCTCTTCGAATATTTTGTTGAGAATGTTCTGTAGGGCAGGCTTTCTCTTTGTGAATTCTTTAAGCTTTTGTGTATCATGGAAGGATTTTATTTCATCATCAAATCTGAAGGTAAGTTTTGCTGGATATAAGATTCTTGGTTGGCATCCGTTTTCTTTCAGAGCTTGAAATATGTTGTTCCAGGCCCTTCTTGCTTTTAGGGTCTGTGCTGATAAATCTGCTGATATACGTATTGGTTTCCCCCTGTAGGTAATCTGATTCTTTTCTCTCGCCGCCTTTAAAATTCTATCTTTGTTTTGTATGTTAGGCATTTTCATTATAATGTGCCTTGGTGTGGATCTGTTGTAATTCTGTGCATTTGGTGTCCTGTAAGCTTCTTGTAATTGATTTTCCATCTCATTCATCATATTAGGGAAATTTTCTGATAATATTTCCTTGAATAGATTATTCATACCCTTGGTTTGTATCTCTGCGCCTTCCTCAATCCCGATTACTCTTACCAATTTTTGATTCTTAACATCATATTTGTTATATTCTCACAAAAAGTGAGCAACCCAACCTAGTCATTTGGAAACATTTGCCAACCTGAGTACATTGTACAAACCAACACCAAAAAAAGATGAAAAAAAAACTACATTCTTCAAAATGTAAAGGTCAAGAAACACAAGGAACAATCGAAAAGAAATGTCCCAGATTAGAACTGAGCAAGTAATATAACAATAAATGCAATGTGTAATACTGAATTGAAAAAGCACTGAGAAAAATAGATAGCTAAAAGGACAATATTGGGAAAATTTCCAAAATGTGAATGTGGGCTTCAAGTTAGATGATATTATTGGTGTGCTGTTCAATGGACACTTTAGAACAGAAACCTCAAATTTTTTAGTTTATCAGTGTCAATTCCCAAAACAGATTTCAACTATTAACAGTTTAAAAAGGAGTTGCAAATTTTTAAATATGAGATAATCATCCAATTTCAACACACCATTAGAATATTCAATTTTTATAACTATAATTGTGTAAGAGTTCCTTTTGTCCTTAAGGTAAGCTTATTAAAGTAGGAATAAAGGGTAAAATGCTTTAAAACTACTTAAAAAGTTTTCAGAAATAATAAAGTGTTTTTATGTGTGTAAACAGAGAGAACAATAAGGCAAATGGGGAAAATATACTTGATTTGTGAATCTGGAACAGAATATTTGGTGGACCCTCATAGTTCTTCTAACATTTTTTGTAAATTTATAATCTGATCTAAAATATTTATATACTTTGAAACACATAATATAATCAAAATTGCATATGAACTATAGATTATGTAAATGATAGATTATGTATCAATTATGTTATTTTAACTATGTATCATATAATAGTCAAATAAATACTTTAGAGCATGTTATAACATAGAATGTGTCTATGGATGAAATAGCTACTTTTGAAATTGTGGTCAAAGAACAAGTTTCTGGGGTTGTGATATTTTAGTCAAGGTGTGAATGACGAGCAACCAGCCATATTCAAATCTTGTACAAGAGTTTAGGCTGATAGACCAACTGATATAATCATATTAAAACTGAAGAAAATGGAGAAGAAAGCAGCTATTTGAGGGTTGAGAAGGAATTTGTTCCATTCTAGATATGGTAGATCAGGTGAAAGTCAAAACAGGAGATATACATGTTATATAACTTCATGCATTTTAAATTACCTTTATTGGGAATGGAGGTCACAACATGGGTGCATTCTCAACAAATAATTGTGTAGTCCATCACCTTAGTAACATGCTTACAACCATGAGTGAAAAAATATCCTAAATAAACTGTTGTTAGTTTTATGCTTGGTAATTCTCATTTCAGTTTAAACCAGATCATCTGTACATAAAAATGTTGCATCTTTTAGAATACATATCAGATAGTTATCTTGGTTGATAAAATCATTTGATGAATTCTGAGGTAAACTTGGCATGAGTACATATAATTTTAGTACTGTAGCATCTGATACTATTTTATAGTTGAGACACCATTGGATCTGACTAATGATGGCATATGCATCATCATATTAAGTTTGCTCTTAATAGCAAAAGGAAAAGAGGCTAGGCTTTGAAACATCATACTGCAGCACATAAACCTGTGCTTGAACTTCACTTATGCTGCCTTTAAGATATGTGACCACATGATTATAACACTTCAACTTTTATTATATTATTTTAATTCTCATTTAGAGGTCACAATTTTAAGAAAATAGACCTGTGTGGAACAGGTTCCTAATAATCATGAAAGAAACGTCCTGAAAAGGTTTGTAACAATTAATGGACTCTGCTTGGTGTGTGACCAGAGAAATGAGAGTTGTAACCCATTTGTGTACAATGAATAAAAAATTTTAAAAAATGACCTAAGGGAAAGAAGGGGGTGGAGTGATATAATAAAGACATAAGGAAGAGGAGTGGAGTAAGAGGAGATTGATAGGGAGGAGGGAACAGGTTGGAAATGGGGAATCAATTTAATAAAATCATATTATATGGATATATAAATATACCACAGGGAATTTCTTTGTGTATATGTAGAAAGAACCAATCAAAAACAAATACTAAATGAGCAAAAGAAAGATCAGTAGAGTAGAGGAAGGATATTAAGGGGAGGAAGAAGGGAAAAGGGGTGGATCAGAGACTAAAAGAGGGTAAATCGAATTCCATGCATATATGAATTTGTCAAAATGAAATTAACTTTCATGTATAATTGTAATGCCCTAATTAAGAAAATTTTAAACACTAGTTTAAAAAAAAAGATTGGACACTGATTGTGATAGCAGAAGCACGCTTCCTATCTTTTCCCCATGATGTCTCAAGACATAATTGTTCCACAGACTACCATTCTAAATTCACTTTATAAATCAAGATCCAGTCATAGTTAAGCTACTATCTAAAGGAAGTCACAAACACTGAAACCACTATTCTAAAGAAAGATTCGTATCGTTTGCAAAGGATGTCTTAAGACCAAATTGAAACCTTCTGAGGGATAGGCAATTGCTGACACATTCTCTTCACACACTGCATTCTGAAAATTTGACCCTTTGACAAATTTGAGTTGATCTTTATTGCAGCGAAATGAGGAAAACTCCGCCCCTTAGTCCATGAGTAGATGCACTAGTCATCTGGAATACTTATTATACTTTTCTAAATAAAAACCAGTGGACTGAGGTCATAAATTATAAACCATCTCTTTCACTGTATTTATATACAACTACACACTTATAATTTTTCAGATCACAAATATGATTATACAGTTCGTTTTATTGAAATTCTAGATAAATGAAATAAATATTTTAACATTGATGAAACAAGCTTCAATAAGTTGCAAACTTTGATAAGATTTCACATTTGCTAACTGCCAAGGTAAAGTTTAGCTCAAATTTCTTGGTTTTTACTTTTGCATACCTTCTTCTTCTTCTTCTTCTTCTTCTTTTTTTTTTTTTTTTTTTAAGAACTGGGAATGGAACCCAGGGCTTTGCAAATACGAGGCAAACACTTTGCCAGTAAGCTACATTCCAGCTCCTTGCATACCTTTTGATAATTTTAAATTTTATTTCTCCCATTTAAGTCATTAACACTTTTAGAATTTATTTTTTCATATAGTAGAAGGCAAAATCTTTATTCCTTTTTAATACATAGTCAATTTTGTCACTCTCATTGTTTGAAGTACCCATCATTTTTCCCCAGTGATTTCCATGTAAATATTATCATCTTCTGAGTTCCTGTATTGCTGTTGGATCTGCTTCCAGGTTCCTTTTGGTCTGTTGACTGCGTATTTCAATCCCTGTTTCAATGACGCACTGCTTTAATTACTGAAAATTTTTAATAACTCTAACAGTAGGATAATCTCATTTCTTATTCTATTTTAATGAGTCAGCCTTGTCTATTCTTGGACATTTATTTTACCCTTATGAAGTTTAGAATTCACTGAGCTCTACAAGCCTTCTTTTGAGATTTAAAAAAAAATGATATCACATTAAATGTAGAGGTTTACTTGGAAAGTATTGACCTTCTTATAATGTGGAGTAATGTCAGAAAGAAGATGACATACTAGTTCTATTTGATAAGCAGCTTTAATTTCCAAGTAAGCTTTCTATGATACATAGTAAACTGTTCTTCCATTTCTATGTTAGAAATGGTAGTGACAGCAGGAAAAAGCAAATGCACATGAATTATTTCAATGGGTTTTTAAAGTAAAAACAGCTAAAATATGGCTTGCTTAGAGATTCTACAGTTTGATTTCTCAAATTAGCAAGAAGTGCTATACTCTTAGTTCTTTGAGCCTAGTTTTCCTATCCTTCTGATACTTAGTGATAACCTCAAAGCATCACACACACACACACACACACACACACACATGCACAACATTAATATTTTAAGAGTACAATTATGTAGAAAAAGAAAGATAATTGAAGAAACCTCATACCTGATACTTTCAGATAGACCTCTGTTATATTAAAATAATTGCCTCGTAGGATCTGCAGCATCTTTTCTATATCACATAGATTGTTTCAATATGATCACTAACCTGAAAATTCTATTGATAATTCCATTTCCAGGCACTGCACAATAAAGCAAACTGTCCTTCAATTATTATAGCATATATTTTCTATAAGAAGTAATCATAATTTTTTTTATTTCTTTTGCTTTTGGATTCTTTTTAATATTTAGCTTATGAAATTTTATTTAGTATCCTCTTTAATCAATACACAATGATGAGGCATTATCTCAATTATGCAAATGAAAAATCAGAAGATTCAAGATTAAGTAACTATCCCAAAGCAATATAGCTAATAAGTGGGAAACAAAAATCTCAGTTATGTCTGACACCAAAGTCAATATTACTAAATACTTTTGTATACAATTACAAAAATGAGAGAAAAAACAATTCTAACAAATCTATAGTTAAATGTTGATTGCACACATACTGAATTGAGAGAATATTTCAAATTGAAACTGAAAATTCAGTTGTTTGTATGAATGTGTTTACTGACACAGGAGACCTTAATAAAACGTGAGGCTCTCAGGACCACACATCACTATCTCTGCATTTCTTTTACCAATGTTCACATATGGAGAGGTGAGAAATTATCCCGGCTGACAAGTAAAAACATATAAAAACAGACACATTTAAAACTAATGGCCTTAGTGTAAATAATACACTTGATTCTTTGATTTAAGTGTGCTCCAGAGCATTTTGATTATTATTTTCTTCTATACAGAAGGAAGAATTGAAAAAATATATTTAATTAGTTATAGAATATATTGGGAGTAGGTAGACTTACAGGTCATAAGTTCTCAAATAAGAAGAACCCATTACTTTAATTCTAGACTGAAGTAAGTATATGATAATTTCAATTATTCCTGAAGAACCACAAGTAATTACCAAAACTAATTATATTGGTCTGGCCTGAAGTTAACAGCTGGCAAAGAGTGACACTTGGCTCTCCACAAAAGACAAGCAATTATAAATGTTTGCTTTGACTCATTGTGAATGGATGCCTGGAAATCAAATTTAAGTTAACATGCACAGAGTTCTGAATAAGTACTTCAATGGATAATATATGAAATTTTAGGCTCAGGGTACCAGATACTTTAGGAAGGAACATTATATAGTAAAAGGTTATGTTAATTTTCCAATTTAATTTTTTGTAGATACAAATTCTTATACGTGAAATGGCACTTTAGGGCAGAAGCAGATGCACCAATTTTGAGGATAACTTATCTTGGGCACCTGAGTCCCTAAAAAGAGTAACAGAGATGCTGGTATCATAGATAATGCAAGGCAAGATCAATTCTTGCTATCAAATTGCCCCCTGTTTAGTGATCTTGAGTCACTAAATAGAAATAACTTGCACCAATAGTTGAAATATTTGTTTAAGGAAATTCTTATTAAATATTTTCTCATGCTCTCCCTGTTTTGGGGAAAAAAGCGTCAGAAAGGAAGTATATTTTCATAGAAGAAATTAAACTTTCCTTGAGCAGGATCTCTAACCCAAGATTTCAAACTTAAAATTTAATTGTAAATAATCAGTCTCAGCATTTCATTGTTTCTCCTTGAAATATCAGTTTTCCCCAATAACAGCCAACTAATCCATATATATATTCTCCCTCCTGGATTTACCATATGCCTGATGAATTTCTCTAGAAAGCTCATGCATTTCAATGGTACACAATTACAGTTCAGTATACGTGAAAGCTTTCACCATTGGTATGTCACAATATGCCAGGTGCTCTCAGGGCTCCAAGTACTACCGTCAATGTAGTTCTCATGGCTTGCTGGACAAAAAGAACCATTTTATCTTTATCAGAGTTTTTCTGTTTTTCTTTCTGTGTTTGAAGATACTGGAATGGAGCCAGGTCCAGTGATGCACACCTGTGATTCCAACCACTCAGGAGGCTGAGGCAGGAGTATAAGTTTAAGGGCAGCCTCAGCAAGTAGCAAGACCCTAAGTAAGTGGTGAGATCCAGTCTCAAAAAAATAAATAAAACTTAAAAAGGTTGGGGATGTAGCTTAGTGGGAAAGAGCCTTTCGGTTTGATACCTGGTACCACTAAAAAGAAAATATATATATATATATATATATATATATATATATATATATATCCAGGAGTGCTCTATCATTCAGCTACATTCCCAACCCTTTTTGTTTATTTGTTTTGAGATAGGGTATTTCCAAGTTTACTGAGGCTGGCCTCAAACGTGTGATACTCCTGCTTCAGCCTACAGAGTGGTTGGAATCATAGGATTAGAGGTGTGAACCACAACACCCAGCTCCTATCAGGGTTCTAAAAGAAGAAAATATAAGAAAAGAAAAGAAATATTCAGGGATCCCACTTAACAATTTTCCAAAATGGCAAATGATGCCAGTCCTCGGAACAGGAAAGAATCCCAAGCAAAATCAGTATGCACTTAGAGCAAAACCAAAGAGAAGCTCTTGAAGTACAGCTTAAGGGAAGGAGTACTACCAAATGAACAAGTTAGAAAACTTCTCAGACACAAAATGGATGAAGATAGTACAATATTAACTTAGAATTCTATTAGGAAATTATTAGAGGAAAATGTTAACATAGAATTCTATACCTCTAGAAGCTAATATTCTAAGAGTGTGAATGGGCAAGAATAGTCTCTTCAACAAACGGTTCTGGTTTTTTGGAAATGGCTAATCTTACTTAGCATGACACTCTCCAGCTTCATCCATTTACCTGCAAATGCCATAATTTTATTCTTCGTTATGGCTGAGTAATATTCCATTGTGTATATATACCACAGTTTCTTTATCCATTCATCTATTGAAGGACATCTAGGTTGGTTCCACAATCTAGCTACTGTGAACTCAGCAGCTATGAACACTGATGGAAAATGGAGGAAGGATGGATTGCACAGAGGGAAGGGAGGAGTGGGGTCAGGATTGGGGGGTAAGAATAATAACAGAATGAGATGAACATCATTGCCCTGTGTACATGTATGAATGCACAGATGGTGTGACTCTACATAGTGTACAACCAGAGAAACAACAGTTGTACTCCATTTGTGTACAATGAATCAAAATAAATTAATTTAAAAACAAAAAACAACTGGTTCTGGGAAAGCTAGGCACCCACATGCAAAAGTTGGACCCTTTCAACATGTAAATAAGTTAACTCAAATTGAGAGGACCTGCATTTTATTCAGAAAACTAAAAAGACCAAAAACAACAAAAACTAAAGGGTCAAAGAGTAAAACTATAAAACTAGATGAAAATAGAAGCAAATATTCATTACCTTGAATTTGGCAATGCTTTGTTTAAAAAGACATCAAAACACGGGAAACAAAAGGAACAAACAAACATATAAATTGCACTTCATTAAAGGAATGAGACAGATATTATTACCCTATGTACATGTATGAATATACATCATGCACAACCATAGAAATGAAAGATGTATCCCATTTGTGTACAATGAATCTAAATGCTGTCTGTAAAAATAAAAAAAAGTTAAAAATGTTTGATTTATGCACCAGAGGACACTATGAAGAAAGTGAACAAAGAATGGGAGAAAATGTTTTCAAATCATACATAGGACACTAACTTGGTATCTAGAATCAATTAAGAGCTCCTACAAGTCATCCACAAATGATAAAAACCAATTTTAAAATGAACAAGAACTTGAAGAGTCATTTCTCCAAAAATATACAAATGGCTAGTAGCATGCTCAATATAATTCACATTCAGAGAACAGCAAATCAAAACAATAAATAGGTACCACTGAATTCCATCAGGATGGGCATGAAAGAGAAAAAGAGGGGAAGGGAAGGGAAGAGAAGTACCATTTTAGCATTTAGTTTCAAGCAGCAATCGAGGCACCAAACTTTGAGACTGAGATTTGCATTCAGGAATGATTTTCAGCATCTTCACTTGCTGACAATTGAAGCAGAGGGGAAAAAAAATAGGTTTGATGCAGTCAAAGCTAAGACCTCAATCAATCTCAGGAGGAGTTCTGAAGCCAGAATTAATCCTGCAGAGTACACTCCAAGTAGAACATGGACATTATGCCCTTATATTTTTTTATTGGCCAGTCATTGGATGTTGGTGTAGTTTCAAACCAGTCAAAAGGTCTGATAAAGGCACTAATGAGTTGGGCTTACCTGCAAGCTGTTAGCTGGAGGAGTGCTTCATTACTGAAGGTGAAGGATCTGGTGGCAGAACCCCACAATCACTGCAATGTATCTTCCTGCAAGTTTTAGATTTAAAGCCTGTCACCCTACTTAATCCAAATCTTTGGTTAATATTAACTGGTTATATCTGTATTCAAACCCTAGACATTCAAACATTCCACTCTCTTGGCTTCTATTTCTCTTTTAAACAATATACCTTTAAAGTGATTTGTATCATCCTACTCAAAAACTCAGAATTTTCTTCATTTTCATGTTCATGTCCTTGAGTCACTCACTTCTTATAATAGTACTATATAATTTTTTTTTTAGATTTTAAGACGTGTTTGTTAATATACACCTTGTTTTCCTTTTCTCTTAGATATAAGACTGATATACATATGTACATTTATTAAATAGCAAATTTACCAAGCTATTTATTCAAAATCATTGCCATAAGTCTTACAGTATGACCTGAAAATATTTTAACCTATTTTTTCCATTGTCCTAGATGGGAACATTTACAAAAACTTAAATTGAGCAATAATTATACTATGATAACACTGAATTAATTGTTTGCATATTTGAAGATGTTGGATTTAATGTATTAATTTTGCTCTCAAATGTCAGTAGTATGTTACTAAAAATGAAATTTCAATTTCAAATTTCCTATCTTTGAATCATGAGATATATGCTTCCTTTTCCTTCAAATAACAAAAGTTTTGCATCCTTTGTATATGTGAAGTCTAATGCATTTAAGAGGTCTGTTCTTTCTCGTGGAAAGATCTTTATACTTTTTTGTTTGCTTTGGATATTCTTACATTGTATTAAAATTTTTATTTTGGTACCCAATATTTTTAGTCCAATATATTTCTTATTTTTTGCCTATGTATTTATTTTAGAATTGTATTTCATGGGATGTATTTCTAGTATTTCTTCAAGTATCTCTACCTCTTTGTTTTTGTTTCTCTTCTTGATTTTTGTTCTTTGGATTTTACAATTTCTATGACTTTCATTTTCATGTTTTTAAATTTCATATATAATTTTTGTTGTTTCATAGTTTCTTCTGTAGGAATATCTTGGTCTGGTTTTAAGCTAACAAATATTTCTTCAGCTGAGTGTATTTATTTATCTAAGTTCTGATATCATTTACTGTATAGTTTACATATTAATATTTGTCATCATTCTTTTTTTTCCCTCTGGCAAAAGATAAGATTATGTCAGAATTTATTTTTCTCTTTTTTAATTTATTTAATTTTGATTCATTGAACACGAATGGAGTACAGCTATTGTTTCTCTGGTTGTATGCAAAGTAGAGTCACACCATCTGTGTATTCATACATTACCGTCTCATTCTATTATTATTCTTGCTCTCCCACCCCGATCCCACCCCTCACTTCTCTCTATGCTATCTATCCTTCCTCCATTCTTGCCACCCTGCCACCCTGCATTATGCATCATCATTCACTTATCAGAGACACCATTCAACCTTTGGATTTTGGGGATTGGCTAATCTCAGCATGACAGTCTCCAACATCAGCCATTTATCGACAAATGCCATAATTTTATTCTTCCTTATGGCTGAGTAATATTCCATTGTGTATATATACCACAGTTTCTTTATCCATTCATCTATTGAAGGACATCTAGGTTGGTTCAACAATCTAGCTATTGTGAATTGAGCAGCTGTGGCTGCATCACTGTAGTATGCTGATTTTAATTCCTTTGGGTATAGGGCAAGGAGTGGGATAGCTGGGTCAAATGGTGGATCCATTCCTAGTTTTCTAAGGAATCTCCACACCACTTTCCAGAGTGGCTGCACCAACCAATCCCACCAGCAATGTATGAGTGTACCCTTTTCCCCACATCCTCGCCAACACCTGTTGTTGCCTGTATTCTTAATAAAAGATTCTAATTGGGGTGAGATGAAATCTTAAGGTGATTTTGATTTGCATTTCTCTTATTACTAGGAATGTTGAACATTTTTTCATAAACCTGTTGATTGCTTGTAGATCTTCCTCTGTAAAGTGTCTGTTCATTTCCTTGGCCCATTTATTAATTGGGTTATTAGTGTTCTTGGTATAAAGATTTTTGAGTACTTTGTAGATTATGGAGATTAGTGCTCCATCTGAAGTGTGTGTGGCAAAGATTTTCTCCCACTCTGAAGGCTCTCTCTTCACATTGCTGATTGTTTCTTTGCTGAGAAAAAGCTTTTTGGTTTAACTCTATCCCAATAATTGATTCCTGCTTTTATTTCTTGTGCTTTGGGAGTCATGTTAAGAAAATCTGGTCCTAGGCCAACATGATGGAGATTTGGACCTATTTTCTCTTCTCTTATGTGCAGGGTCTCTGGTCTAATTCCTAGGTCCTTGATCCATTTTGAGTTGAGTTTTGTATAGGCTGAGAGATATGGGTTTAGTTTCATTTTGCTGGATATGGATTTCCAGTTTTCCCAGCACCATTTGTTGAAGAGGTTATCTTTTCTCCATTGTATGTTTTTGGCTCCTTTGTCAAGTATGAGATGCCTGTATTTATGTGCGTTTGTCTCTGTCTCCTCTATTCTGTAACACTGATCTACCTGTCTATTTTGGTGCCAATTCCATGCTGTTTTTGTTACTATTGCTCTGTAATATAGTTGAAGGTCTGGTATTGTGATACCCCCTGCTTCGCTCTTTGCTACGACTTGCTTTAGCTATTCTGGGTCTCCTATTCCTCCAAACGAATTTCATGATTGCTTCCTCTACTTCTATGAGGTCCATCATTAGTATTTTAATTGGAATTGCATTGAATTTGTATAGCACTTTTGGTAGTATGGCCTTTTTGACAATATTTATTCTGCCTATCCAAGAAGATGGGAGATCTTTCCATCTTCTCAGGTTCTCTTTAATTTCTTTCTTTAGTGTTCTGTAGCTCTCATTGTAGAGGTCTTTCATCTCTTTTGTTAGATTGATTACCAAGTATTTTTTTTTTGAGGCTATTGTGAATGGTATAGTTTTCCTAATTTCTCTCTCAGAGGATGCATCACTTACGAATAAAAATGCATTAGATTTATGAGCATTAATTTTATATCTTGTTACTTTACTGAATTCATTTATGAGTTCCAGAAGTTTTCTGGTGGAATTTTTAGGCTCTTCTAAACAGAGAATCATGTCATCATCAAATAGGGATAGTTTGAGCTCTTCTTTTCCTTTTTGTATTCCTCTAATTTCTTTGGTCTCTCTAATTGCTCTGGCTAGCGTTTCAAGGACGATGTTGAATAGTAGTGGCGAAAGAGAGCATCCCTGCCTTGTTCCATTTCTCAGGGGGAATGCTTTCAATTTTTCTCCATTTAGAATGATGTTAGCTGTTGGGAGCCATGAAAGACACGTTAGTTAAGAGAGAAACAAAGCTTAACTCACAGGCTTAGCCTAGGAAAATGACACCTAACTCTTAAGCTGCTCTTCTTGAGTGCAGACACAATGTGAGGCCTTGGGGGCGTTACCAGAGGTAATGATGATGAATCATACCACCACTGGGGATTGGCCCACAATAGTTTGGTGACCGTGATCAGTTCATGCCCACTGCACCTTCATATGAGAGCTAACTTTCGGGAACCATTTATAGTCTGCTAATTTTTAAGCTGATTTGTCCCCTCCTGGCCCTCACTCTGCATAAGAGATGTGTGACTTCCTTAGTAAAAGAGTTCCTTCTGTGAGTGGTCTCCCTGACGTGTCTTATTGTCCTCTGCTGGAGGGCTGGGTGCAGGCGGTCAGCCGGCCTTTGCCTTTCCCAGGCGCGTGCTTCTTTCCCCTTTTCACGGGTCAAGAGGGGTGAAGGGGCTAAAAATCCCAACAGTTAGCTGTGGGTTTAGCATAAATAGCCTTTACAATATTAAGGAACATTCCTACTATCCCTATATATTCTACTGTTTTGAGCATGAAGGGGCACTGTATTTTATCAAATGCTTTTTATCCATCTATTGAAATAATCATGTGGTTCTTGACTTTAAGTCTGTTGATGTGGTGAATTACATTTATTGATTTCCAGATGTTGAAACAACTCTGAATCCCTGGGATGAAATCCACTTGATCATGGTGCACTATCTTTTTAATATGTTTTTGTATGCGGTTTGCTAAAATTTTGTTAAGAATTTTTGCATCTATGTTCATTAGGGATATTGGTCTGAAATTTTCTTTCCTCGATGTGTCCTTCTCTAGTTTTGGTGTCAGGGTGATATTAGCTTCACAGAATGAGTTTGGAAGGGTTCCCTCCTCCTCTATTTCATGAAATACTTTGAGGAGTATTGGAGGATTATTCATGAAATACTTTGAGGAGTATTGAGCTCTTCTTTGAAAGTCCTGTAGAACTCAGCTGTGAATCCATCTGGTCCTGGACTTTTCTTTGTTGGTAGGCTTTTGATGACTTCCTCTATTTCATTGCTTGAAATTGATCTATTTAAGTTGGGTATGTCCTCCAGATTCAGTCTGGGTGCCTCATATGCCTCTAGCAACCTGTTGATGTCTTCTAGGTTTTCTATTTTTTTGGAGTATAAATTTTCAAAAAATTTCCAAAAATGGAAAAAAATTTTCTTATTATGTTTTGTATTTCAATTGTGTCTGTTGTAATATTTCCATTTCCATCACCAATTTTAGTAATTTGGAGTTTCTCTCTCCTTCTCTTCAATAGTGAGGCTAAGGGTTTATCAATTTTGTTTATTTTTTCAAAGAACCAACTTTTTGTTTTGTCAATTTTTTGAATTGTTTCTTTTGTTTCAATTTCATTGATTTCAGCTCTAATTTTGATTATTTCCTGTCTTCTGCTACTTTTGGTGATGCTCTGTTCCTCTTTTTCTAGGGCTTTGAGCTGTAATGTAAGATCATTGATTTGTTGACTTTTCATTCTTTTATTAAATGCACTCCATGCATTGAATTTTCCTCTTATCACTGCTTTCATAGTGTCCCAGAGATTTTGATATGTTGTATCTTCATTTTTGTTGACCTCTAAGAATCTTTTAAGTTCCCCCCTAATGTCTTCTGTTATCCATGCATCATTCAATAGCATATTATTTAATCTCCAGGTCTTGGAGTAGTTTCTGTTTTTAACTTTATCAGTGATATCTAATTTCATTCCATTTTGATCTGATAGAAGACAAGGTAGTATCTCTATGTTTTTGTATTTCCTAAGAGTAGCTTTGTGGCAAAATATATGGTCTATTATAGAGAAGGAACTATGAGCTGCTGAGAAGAAAGTGTATTCGCTTTTTGATGGATGGAATATTCTATATATGTCTGTTAAGTCCAAATTAGCGATTGTGTCATTGAGTCCTATGGTTTCTTTGTTCAATTTTTGCTTGGAAGATCTGTCCAATGGTGAGATAGGAGTGTTAAAGTCCCCCAGTATTATTGTGTTTTGGTCCATTTGATTCCTGAAATTGAGAAGGATCTGATTGACATACATGGATGCACCATTGTTTGGTGCATAAATATTTATGATTGCTATGTCTTGCTGATTTATGCTTCCTTTAGGCAGTATGAAATGTCCTTCTTTATCCCTTCTGACTAACTTTGGCTGGAAGTCTACTTTACCTGAAATGAGGAAGGAAACTCCTGCTTTTTTACTCAGTCCATGTGCATGGTATGTTTTTCCCAACCTTTCACCTTTAGTCTGTGGGCATGTTTTTCCATGAGATGAGTCTCTTGAAGGCAGCATATTGTTGGGTCTTTCTTTTTAATCCAATCTGCCAGTCTATGTCTTTTGATTAATGAGTTTAGGCCATTTACATTCAGGGTTATTATTGAGATATGACTTGTATTTCCTGCCATTTTAGCTTTTTTGGGGGGTTTTGGCTTAACTTTGTTTCTCCTTTGATTGACTCTTTCTTTAGGGGAATTCCTCCCCATGTTGACTGAGATTGTTGTTTTTCGTTTCTTCCTCTTCAAATATTTTGTTGAGAATATTCTGTGGGGCAGGCTTTCTCTTTGTGGATTCTTCAAGCTTTTGTGTATCATGGAAGGATTTTATTTCATCATCAAATCTGAAGGTAAGTTTTGCTGGGTAGAAGATTCTTGGTTGGCATCCATTTTCTTTCAGAGCTTGAAATATGTTGTTCCAGGCCCTTCTTGCTTTTAGGGTCTGGGCTGAGAAATCTGCTCATATCCGTATTGGTTTCCCCCTGTAGGTAATCTGATGCTTTTCTCTCGCAGCCTTTAAAATTCTATCTTTGTTTTGTATGTTAGGTATTTTCATTATAATGTGCCTTGGTGTGGATCTGTTGTAATTCTGTGCGTCTGGTGTCCTGTAAGCCTCTTGTAATTGATTTTCCATCTCATTCATCATATTTGGGAAATTTTCTGATATTATTTCCTTGGACAGATTATTCATACCCTTGGTTTGTATCTCTGTGCCTTCCTCAATCCCAATAATTCTTAAATTTGTCTTTTCATGATGTCCCATATTTCTTGCAGTTTCCGTTTATGGTTCCTTACCATCTTCTCTGTTTGTTCAACTTTGTTTTCAAGATTAAATATTTTGTCTTCATTGTCTGAGGTTCTGTCTTCGAAGTGATCTATTCTGTTAACTATGCTTTCTATTGAGTTTTTAACTTGGCTTATTATTTCCTTCATTTCCTTGTTTCCTTCAAGGATTTCTGTTTGGTTTTTTTTTTTCAGAACTTCTATCTCTTTATTGAAATGATTTTTTGCTTCCTGCAATTGCTCTATTAGCTGATTATTCATAGCCTGCATTTGCTCTCTTGTCACATCATTCTCTTCTCGGATCATTTTAATTATGAACATTCTGAACTCCCTTTCTGACATTCCTTCTACCGTGCTGTCTTTGGGTTCTCTTGATATATCATCTAGGTTGATATATCTTACACACTTTCTTCCCGTGTTTTCTCATGTTGCTTGTGTATCTTCCCCTCTAGTAGTGTGAATCAGAGGGATTGCAGTTTCCCTGTAAAGACTTATAGTGTCCCCGGGAATTTCCAGTCCCTCACGTTGAAGAGATTATTATTAGCAGTACCCCATATAAACAACATGTGTCCTTAAAACATATAGAACCTATTTCAATATTAACTGCGTTATAATATACAGAAATGGTTTCTAATTTTCTATTGCATAATCGATAGGTTTGCAATAAGGACCACAATTTCAAATAGTGGAAAAAGATGTTGAGGGGTTAGTATATAACGTAAATGAGATAGGAAGTGAATCTATAGAGTTATTATGTCATAGGAATAGTGAGAGTGGAATTAAAGGAAATAAGGTTTTAGCATGAGAAAAGAGAATGAGCCTCCAATGATGCAGCTATATTAGAGGGTGGTAGAATGATAAGGATATTAATAAGAAAGAAGTGGGAATGTAGTAAGTATATTAGGGATAATTGCAAGATTACTATTTAGAAAAAAGAAAAAGAGAAAGTTCTGCTGTAAAATTATATTGTACTATTCAAACCTCCCATTGTTCAGTAGTCTGATGCCTGTCAGGTACTTGGTAATGCTGTGTCCCAAGAACAGTGCTGTCCCACTCTCTCCAGGTCAGGGATAATCAATGTTTGTGGGCAAAGGTAACCTGTTGTTGTTAGATAGTCAGCAACAGCATGGGAGCCAGCCTGAGACTAGACCAGGTACAGGTTGCAGGCCTGGGCTTGGAGCTGGATATGGCAGGCCAGATGACTTGGCGGGTATGCATTCACAGCTGGGGCTGCCCAGGGTCAGGCCTGAACCTGGCCCAGCAATGGTGATTTTGGAGCTGTTGCTGGGGTCCTGTGCTCCTGGCTAACTGCTGCCTGGGGTCAACCCCAAGTCCAGGCCTGAGCCTGGTCCGGTGGTGTTGGTTCCAGAGTGGCTGATGTGGTCCTGAGCTCACTGGCTGGCTGATGCCCATGATCAGGGGATCAGTCCTGAGCCCGGCCTGATGATGGTGATTCCAGAGTGGCTACTGGGATCCTGCACTCCCAGCTGGTAGCTGCCTGCCGCCACATCCGAGCCCGGCCCGGTGGGGTTGGTTCCAGAGCGGAGGCTGGGGACCTCTTAGATGTAATTTGAATATAAAATCTCGTTGAGAGCAATATTCCTGCTGTTTGAATCCCAAGCAAGTACAAGTCCATGGAGCAAGTAGGAATGCAGCCTTCCTCTAGTCTGCCATCTTGAATCTCCTAGCTCACCATCTTTAATCTCCCCGTTCTTTTAATATAATTTCTTATTCTCTCATATTACTAATATATTTATTTTTCTGTTAATACATTTTTCTTGTCTTTATGACTACATTTTATGTGAAGTCAGTATAAAAAAATAAAGAAAAAATGATTGCTTTTTGTGGATTTAGTTGCTGATTTTATCTATTTTCTTTTCTATTTCATGATTTGAATCATCCAAATGATCTCTTTGGACTTGTTCTTTTTTTTTAAACACTGATTTCTATAAAAACATAAGAAACAGATTTCAACATAATTTTCTACTGATATTTTAAGAACATAGAAATAAGAATATTATAGATTTCAAAGATTGTGACGTAAATCAGTTCTTTCCAAAAATTTAAAATTGCCAAATACATTTGAAGTATATGACATCCAGAAAAATTTCATTTATCAACAAATGGAATTTCAGAGAGGATCTTTTAAAGCTCTTTTATTTAATTTTCATTATTTAGAAAAGAATGCAAAACTTTTACAAAGGTTTATTAATAAAGTATTGATTGCTTTCACTTAAAGGTTTTATTATTTAGCTTTGACTTTAAAAATGAGATATCTCTAAAGCAATAAGGAATACAACTCTTCAACTAACAAATTGAATCACTTTATATGCCGGAGATCAAAACCAGATGCCTTTTATGACGTTAAAGTACATAATAATGATCCTGTGTTTCCATATTTTGTGATCAACAGACCCAAGAATTTCCTGAATTGAATGAATATTTTACCATGTTAACATGGGGAAAATTACATTTTCAATTAAATATTATTTAGATTACTTGTACCACTGTCAAATAAGATATTAAACATGCAAAACAACAACAAAAATGACAGACCCAAAGCAAATACCTTATTTTTCCTTGATTTAAAATCTAGAAAATAAATGTATACTTTATTTTATCACTGTCTTTCAAAAACCACATGGTATATAGAATGATGTACCCAATCCTGAACTCCATGATATTACTGTTATTTTCAGTATCATTAGTTTTGCTTTCTTTTAGTTTTGTTTATTTTTCTAATTCAACATATTGACTTTTCAAGTTCAATAGTTATTTTATGTTATTACTGTGTAGCAAGCACTATAGGCCTTGAAGAAATTAAGAGTGTTTTGCATAGCATTGTTCTAAGGAATCACACCATAATTCCAATAACAACATTCAAAAAATCAACTTCCAAGTAAATATGTAGAGTGTCATTTTATTTCTGAATGAGTGTAAGAGATATTTTACATTTAAAAATTCACCTTCAACTGAAATTTTATTCAGACTTGGGTTTGGATTATATCCCAGTGGTTGAGGGCTTTCTTAGCTGGATAAAGGCCCTGGGTTTGATCGCCAACATTGCAAAAATTAAATAAGTTATTTAAAAATACATATCAACTCCCAAAATGTTCATTTTTAATACATTAAGAAACTTAATTCTCTATATTATGCTCACTCAAGGTCAAAAGAGATGATCAAGATCACAGATAATTGAATAATGTTTTTACAAAAGATTTATGCTATCATTAAAGTCAGAAGTCAGCTTTACTTTTATTTAAATCACCCAAATGCAATGTTTAGTACTGTCTTTTAAATACATTTGCAAAAGAAGAATAAACTGCTTTTCTGTGGCCTTCAAGTGCACCAAGATCCCATACATACAGTGCCCGTCACACAACATTGAGCTTACTACTCCAAGCTATGTGTCAACTGTTGAAATATGCTGAAAAATTTTATGCAAGAATTGAGAGTTCCCTTGGAGCATCCATTAGTTGTCAAATTTCAGTATATAAAAAATGAAATAAATAAAAAAAGCCCTTAAGACTATTTGGTTTAACAAGCTAACTTTATATGCTAATAAAATAGTAGGCTATTATAAAGTCAGTCTTGCCTTATAACCCTGACAAAAGATAAATCTCACCTATTTGAATAAATATTTACATTTGTAATCAGATAGATTAATCATTCCTTAAATTTGTTGACTTCTCATTATCAACATAGATAATAGGGCATTTGGCAAAGAATTACTTTTAATAATTGAAGTGAATTATTGATTTCCTGTAGTTCTATTTATGTTTAAAAGTTTTTGAGAACACTGACAACCTTGGTAATGGGAAGGGATAAAGGATTTAACAGCTAAATCATGAAAAAGATCCTTTTATCTCTTCGCTTGGGTAAGTGAATAAAGAAACATATTGAAGAAGAGAGATAGCCTCTAACTAGGGATGTCCTTCTTGTTAAGCCATAAAGTCCAGGAAAGCATTTATATTCAGAAAGTTGAATATTGAGGGTAAACATAAGCATTCTACAAGAAGAATGGGTTGCAACAATTGTACTGTCTGGAAAACTCCAGGATATTTTGATGAACTTTATTTTACCAAGAAAATTTCTACTCAGAACTGTTGATTCATTTATAAATAACTTCACTGAACTGAAGCTTACCTAAAATCACTACCTTAGGACTTAAAAGGTGCTTATTGTTGTGGATGCTTCTTTCTTAAAGATGTTTATTTCTAGAGACCATTTATTAGTACCTGGTCAAGTTATATCCAGTCCAAGTTTCATATAATATCAGGTTAAGGACTATGCTAAAAGGTTATCCAGACTGATCATGGCTCCTTATACTATACAGCTCTTTATGTTTGACATGATGGACTTGGAATTGTAAAGACTTCCACTTAATGTAGTGGCTAAACAAATACTAGTTCTGCTTCATAGCAGAGAGAACACTAGCAAGCTCAATTTATCAAAGAAATCAGTCTCTCTTATGATATAAATGAGATTCCAGGTTTACCATAGTTTTCCTTAGATGTGATAGATATAATATATAGTACATATATACATGTCCCTTGACATACATTGTTATAATAAGTCCATCATAAGTTGAAAATGTCATAAACTGAAATTACATTTAATATACCCAACCCACCAAACATCATAGCTTAGCAACACAGGTGCAGAGTATCAATGATCACATGACTAACTGGGAGCTGTAGCTTGTTGCCACTACCCAGAATCACCAGAGTATAATGTATCACATATCACAAGTCCAGAATGAGATCAAAATCCAAAATTTCAGGTAATTTCCACTGAATTAATATATCTTTCACACCAGAATAAAGTAAATAAAATGTAAATCAAACCCTTGTAAATTGGGAGTAATCTAGCACAAAGCACAAAAAAGGTTTTGAATCTTCAAAATCGCCCTTGGTGTTAGCTCCTAAATAGCCTAAGGTGAGTTTACATAGGAGTTGTATGGTCCAGGCAATAGCACTGTCACATTAGCCAAATATGACAGGGTGACCAGCAGAGCGATACTGAAATCATTAGTCTGAATGTTGTAGAAACGTGGAGTTTGAGTAAGCTTGGATCGTAAGTTTTCAGTCACTGGCTCAGGATATCTATGGACAGTGGTATCATAGGTTTTCAACCAGATTATGAGTAATATTAACAATAAATAATAGTAAAAACTGTGTCTTCACATGTAACTGTTTATAGAGTTTATAGGCTTGGATTTGGTAATCAGTGGTCCTTTCTGCAATAAGTATCACTTGGCAATATTCATTCATATTGGAGAAAACTTAAAGCAAGCAGGAATTAAGTTCTGTTAAATTTGATCTGTTGACTAAGCTTTCAAGTACTCATTTGTGTATCTGAAGTTAGGACCCAGTTCCCAGGATAATCACTATGAAGTTGGAATATTCCTTCTACCATCCTTGGGATAGATGCTACTTTCAGGGAAAGACATTTCAAAATTAAATTCCCTGTCCCTTGGCAGAAGTCTGGCATCCCAATTTAGAAGTATATTGGCATCAGGACCAGCAGTTTCCGTTTACATTACTCACTGATAGTACCCAGAAGATGAGAGGCAACAGTAGCTGTGAAGCAGTATGGTTAAATGTTACCATCATAAAAATCTCTTAAACCATGAAGAATTATACTTTTGATTTTTCGTGAAATTTCTTGTCATACTGTTTCTTATATTGGCTGCATTAATTTACATTCCTATCAGCATTGTACAAGGGCTTGTTTTTCTCCATATTCTCACCAGCATTGGTTATTTTTTTAATGATAGATATTCTAAGTGGAGTGAGATGTAATCTTGGTGTAATTTAGATTTGAATTTCCTTCATGGCTAAAGAAAGTGTACATTTTGGGGGTATTTATTTACCATTTGTATTTCTTCATTTATGAAGTGTTTATTCAAATTGCTTGTCCATTTATTGTTTAGAGTATTTGTACATTTGGAGGTTTATATATATATCATATGTATATATGTAAATACACACACATATATATTCTGAGTATTATTCTCTTGTCAGATGAATGACTGGCAAAAAGTTTCTCCCGTTTTGTGGGTCTTTTTCTTTACCCTATTGATGTTTCCATTGCTGTGCAACAGCTTTATAATTTAATGCAATTCCATTTGTCAATTCTTACTTATGGTTCCTGAACTATTGGGATCCTATCCAGCAAATCATTCCTGTGTCAATATATTGAAATACTTCCCCTGTATTTTTGTGTTATAGGTCTTACATTAAAGTCAGTCATACATTTTGAGTTGATTTGTGTATAGGTGAGAGGTAAGGAACTTGTTTTAATCGTCCTTATATGGTTGTCACATGTTGAAGAGGCTGTCCTTTCTCTAATGGATGTTCTGGCACCACTGTCAAGAAGTAGTTGGATGTAGATGCATGATTTTATTTCTGCATCCTCTGATTTTCCATTGGTCTGTGTCTCTTTTTGTGTGCCAATATGATGCTGTATTAGTTACTATGAATATACAGTATGCTTTTAAATCAGGTATCCTGATGTCTCCTGTATTGCATTGCTCATTTTGCTAAGGACTGCTTTGGTCGTTTGGGATCCTTCATGCTTCCATGTGAATTTTGGCATAGATTTTATAGTTTTGTGAATAACGACATAGGTATTTTTATGGTGATTGCAATGATTCTGAAGATCACTTTGGATAACATGGTCATATAAGCAATATTGATTCTCCTAATCCACCAACATGTGATGTTTTTCCACTTTTTGTGTCTCCAGTTTTTCTCTTCAGTGTTTTGTAATGTTCATGGTAGTGGTCTATTACATACTCAGGTTTTTTTCCCTAGGTGTGTGTGTGTGTGTGTGTGTGTGTGTGTTTGTGTGTGTGTGTCTATTGTAAAAGGGATTACTTTTTGACTTCTTTCTCAATGAGTTTGTTATTGTGGATAGAAAATCCAATGATTTTTGTATTTTGACTTTGTATACTTCTAATTTAACAAACTGGATTACCATTTCCAAAGTCTTTTGGTAAAGTCTTTAGGAATTTCTATGTATAGAATCATATCTTCTGTACATGGATAAGTTTATTTCCTCATTTCCTATTTGTATACTTTTTATTTCTGTCCCTTGACTAAGTGCTCTGGTTAAAATTTCAAGTACTGTATTGAATAAGCATGGTGCAAGTAGAGAGCTCTAGTCTTGTTCCTGATCTTATAGGAGATGCTTTCAGTTTTTCCCATTCAGTATGATGCTGTCTAAGAATCTTTTTCATTCAGTATGATGTTGTCTAAGAGTATTATGTTGAGGTATGATTTTTCCATATTTAATTTATTCAGGGATTTTTTTTCATGAAGAGTTGGTGAACTTTATTAAAGGTTTTTCATACATTTATATAGATGATCATGTGATTTTTATACTTGATCCTATTTAGGTGCTGTGTTATGTTTATGAATTTGCATGCATTGAAGCATCCTTGCATCCCTGAAAAGAAACCAATATCATCATGGTATATTATTTTCTTACTGTGTTGTTGAATATAATTTGTGAGTATTATGTTGAGAATTTTGGCAAGTATGTTCATCAGGGATATTGGTGCACAGTTGTCTTTCTTTGCTTTATCATTGTCAGGTTATGGAAGCATGGTAATTCGGGCCTTTTAGAATGAATTTGGGAGGGTTCCTTCCCTTTCTGTTTTGTGAAATAGTTTATGGAGCACTGATGTTAGTTCTTTAAGAGTTTTGTAAAACTCAGCAGTGAATATATCTGAAGTTGGGTTTTCCTTCATTTGGAGACCTTTTATTACTGCTTCAATTTCAACACATGTTATTAATCTACTATTTTTTCTATCATCTTGGTTCAATTTTGATAGGTCACATAAGTTCAGAGATTTGTCCATTACTTCCAGATTATTCAATTTATTGGCATATAGTTTTTTAACATATTCCATAATGCTCCTTTGAATTTCAGTAGTAAATGTTGTAAATGCTCTCCTTTTTGACCTTTTATTTGAGTATACTCACTCTTTTCATTATCTGAACTAAGATTTGTCAATTTTTTTAAGGAACCAACTTTTATTTCATTGATCTTTGTGTTTTTCTTTTAGTCTCCATTTCATTTATTTCTGTTCTCATCTTTTTTTTTGAGGGGGAAGGGTTTACCAGGAATTGAACTCAGGGGAACTCGACCACTGAGCCACATCCCAGACTTATTTTGTATTTTATTTAGAGATAGGTTCTCACTGAGCTGCTTAGTATCTCACTAAGTTGCTGAGGCTGGCTTTGAACTCATGATCCTCCTGCCTCAGCCTCCCAATCTGCTGGGACTACACATGTGCACCACCTTGCCCAGATCTGTTTTGATCTTAATTATTTAATTCTACTGCTTTTGGATTTGGTTAGTTCTTGTTTTCTAAGACTTCAAATGCATCATTAGTTTATTGGAGTTTTTTTTTTTTTATTTAGAACTCTTATAACCTACCCTTTTGATGCTGCTTTTCTTGAATCTCACAGATTTTTGTCTGTTATGTTTCCATATTCTTTTGAATCAAAGATTTAAAAAAAATTCCCCTCTGACTGGTAATTCTTAGTTTGCTGCTCATTCTCAATATCTTGGTATAATTTCTGCATTTTTTGTAGTTGATTTCTAGTATTATAACATTGTGATCACATAAAATGCAAAATTTATGTTATTATTCTTACCCCCCACCCCAACCCCACCCCTCCTTCCCTTTATGCTATCTATCGTTCCTCCATTCTTGCCACCCTTCCCCCCACCACATTATGCATCATCATTCATTTATCAGAGAGACCATTCAGCTTCTGTATTTTGGGGATCGGCTGACCTCACTTAGCATAAGAGTCTCCAACATCATCCATTTACCTACAAATGCCATAATTTTATTCTTCTTTATGGCTGAATAATATTCCATTGTGTATATATACCACAGTTTCTTTATCCATTCATCTATTGAAGGGCATCTAGGTTGGTTCCACAATCTAGCTATTGTGAATTGAGCAGCTATGAACATTGATATGGCTGCATCACTGTAGTAATCTGATTTTAAGACCTTTGGGTATAGGCCAAGGAGTGGGATAACTGGGTCAAATGGTGGATCCATTCCAGGTTTTCTAAGGAATCTCCACACTGCTTTCCAGAGGGGCTGCACTAATTTGCAATCGCACCAGCACTGTATGAGTGTACCCTTTTCCCCACATCCTCACCAACACCTGTTGTTGCCTGTATTCTTAATAAAAGACATTCTAATTGGGGTAAGATGAAATAATAAGGTGGTTTTGATTTGCATTTCTCTTATAATGAGGGATGTTGAACATTTTTTCATAAATTTGTTGATTGCTTATAGATCTTACGCTGTAAAGTATCTGTTCATTTCCTTGGCCCATTTATTGATTGGGTTATTAGTGTTCTTGGTGTAAAGATTTTTGAGTACTTTGTAGATTCTGGAGATTAGTGCTCTATCTGAAGTGTGTGTGGCAAAGATTTTCTCCCACTCTGAAGGCTCTCTCTTCACATTGCTGATTGTTTCCTTTGCTGAGAAAAAGCTTTTTAGTTTGACTCTATCCCAATCATTGATTCCTGCTTTTATTTCTTGTGCATTGGGAGTCATGTTAAGGAAATCTGGTCTGAGGCCAACGTGATGAAGATTTGGACCTATTTCCTCTTCTATTAGATGCAGAGTCTCTGGTCTAATTTTTAGGTCCTTGATCCACTTTGAGTTGAGTTTTGTACAGGGTGAGAGATTTGGGTTTACTTTCATTTTGCTGCATATGGATTTCCAATTTTCACAGCACCATTTGTTGAAGAGGCTATCTTTTCTCCATTGTATGTTTTTGGCTCCATTGTCAAGGATGAGATACCTGTATTTATGTGGGTTTGTCTCTGTGTCCTCTATTCTGTACCATTGATCTACCTGTCTATTTTGGTGCCAATACCATGCTGTTTTTGTTACTATTGCTCTGTAGTATAGTTGAAGGTCTGGTATTGTGACACCCCCTGCTCCACTCTTCTTGCTAAGGATAGCTTTAGCTATTCTGGGTCTCTTATTCCTCCAAATGAATTTCATGATTGCTTGCTCTATTTCTATGAGGTCCGTCATTGGGATTTTAATTGGAATTGCGTTGAATTGGTATAGTGCTTTTGGAAGTATGGCCATTTTGACAATATTAATTCTGCCTATCCATGGGAGAACATGGGAGATCTTTCCATCTTCTCAGATTCTCTTTAACTCCTTCCTTTAGTGTTCTGTAGTTCTCATTGTAGAGGTCTTTCACTTCTTTTGTTAGATTGATTACCAAGTATTTTTTTTTTTTTGAGGTTATTGTGAATGGGGTAGTTTTCCTAATTTCTCTCTCAGAGGATGCATCACTTATGAATAAAAATGCTTTAGATTTATGGCATTAATTTTATATCCTGCTACTTTACTGAATTCATTTATGAGTTCCAGAAGTTTTCTGGTGGAATTCTTAGGTTCTTCTAAATAGAGAATCATGTCATCATCAAATAGGGATAGTTTGAGCTCTTCTCTTCCTATTTGTATTCCTCTAATTTCTTTGGTCTGTCTAATTGCTCTGGCTAGAGTTTCAAGAACAATGTTGAATAGTAGTG
This sequence comes from Glaucomys volans, assembly GCA_020662805.1. Lineage (NCBI taxonomy): Eukaryota > Metazoa > Chordata > Mammalia > Rodentia > Sciuridae > Glaucomys > Glaucomys volans. The sequence continues at coordinate 27,626 of JAJEJO010049668.1, forward strand.
GCGAAAGAGGGCATCCCTGCCTTGCTCCAGTTCTCAGGGGGAATGCTTTCAATTTTTCTCCATTCAGAATGATGCTAGATGTGGGCTTAGCATAGATAGTGTTTACAATGTTAAGTAATGTCCCCACTATCCCTATTTTTTCTAGTGTTTTGAGCATGAAGGGGTCCTGTATTTTATCAAATGCTTTCTATGCATCTATTGAAATAATCATGTGGTTCTTGACCTTAAGTCTGTCGATGTGGTGAATTATATTTATTGATTTCCGGCTGTTGAACCAAACTTGCATCCCTGGGATGAAACCCACTTGATCATGGTGCACTATCTTTTTAATATGCTTTTGTATGCGATTCGCTAAAATTTTGTTAAGAATTTTGCATGTATGTTCATTAGAGATATGGGTCTGAAATTTTCTTTCCTCAATGTGTCCTTCTATGGTTTTGGTATCAGGGTGATATTAGCTTCATAGAATGAGTTTGGAAGGGTTCCCTCCTCCTCTATTTCATGAAATACTTTGAGGACTATTGGAATGAGCTCTTCTTTGAAGGTCTTGTAGAACTCGGCTGTGAATCCATCTGGTCCTGGACTTTTCTTTGTTGGTAGGCTTTTGATGACTTCTTCTATTTCATTGCTTGAAATTGATCTATTTAAGTTGGGTATGTCCTCCAGATTCAGTCTGGGAGCCTCATATGCCTCTAGGAACCTGTTGATGTCTTCTAGGTTTTCTATTTTTTTGGAGTATAAATTTTCAAAGTAACTTCTTATTATGTTTTGTATTTCAGTAGTATCTGTTGTAATATTTCCATTTCCATCATGAAGTTTAGTAATTTGGAGTTTCTCTCTCCTTCTCTTCAATAGCGAGGCTAAGGGTTTATTAATTTTGTTTATTTTTTCAAAGAACCAACTTTTTGTTTTGTCGATTTTTTGAATTGTTTCTTTTGTTTCAATTTCATTGATTTCAGCCCTAATTTTGATTATTTCCTGTCTTCTGCTACTTTTGGTGATGATCTGTTTCTCTTTTTCTAGGGCTTTGAGCTGTAGTGTGAGATCATTGATTTGTTGACTTTTAATTCTTTTATTAAATGGACTCCCTGCAATGAATTTTCCACCTAGCACTGCTTTAATAGTGTCCCAGAGATTTTGATATGTTGTATCTTCGATCTCATTGACCTCTAAGAATCTTTTAATTTCCCCCTTAATGTCTTCTGTTATCCATGAATCATTCAATAGCATATTATTTAATCTCCAGGTCTTGGAGTAGTTTCTGTTTTTAACTTTATCAGTGATATCTAATTTCATTCCATTTTGATCTGATAGAAGACAAGGTAGTATCTCTATGTTTTTGTATTTCCTAAGAGTAGCTTTGTGGCAAAATATATGGTCTATTATAGAGAAGGAACTATGAGTGCTGAGAAGAAAGTGTATTCGCTTTTTGATGGATGGAATATTCTATATATGTCTGTTAAGTCCAAATTAGCGATTGTGTCATTGAGTCCTATGGTTTCTTTGTTCAATTTTTGCTTGGAAGATCTGTCCAATGGTGAGATAGGAGTGTTAAAGTCCCCCAGTATTATTATGTTTTGGTCTATTTGATTCCTGAAATTGAGAAGGATCTGATTGACATACATGGATGCACCATTGTTTGGTGCATAAATATTTATGATTGCTATGTCTTGCTGATTTATGCTTCCTTTAGGCAGTATGAAATGTCCTTCTTTATCCCTTCTGACTAACTTTGGCTGGAAGTCTTCTTTAACTGAAATGAGGAAGGAAACTCCTGCTTTTTTACTCAGTCCATGTGCATGGTATGTTTTTCCCAACCTTTCACCTTTAGTCTGTGGGCATGTTTTTCCATGAGATGAGTCTCTTGAAGGCAGCATATTGTTGGGTCTTTCTTTTTAATCCAGTCTGCCAGTCTATGTCTTTTGATTGATGAGTTTAGGCCATTTACATTCAGGGTTATTATTGAGATATGACTTGTATTTCCTGCCATTTTAGCTTTTTTGGGGGGTTTTGGCTTAACTTTATTTCTCCTTTGATTGACTCTTCCTTTAGGGGAATTCCTCCCCATGTTGACTGAGATTGTTGTTTTTCGTTTCTTCCTCTTCAAATATTTTGTTGAGAATATTCTGTAGGGCAGGCTTTCTCTTTGTGGATTCTTCAAGCTTTTGTGTATCATGGAAGGATTTTATTTCATCATCAAATCTGAAGGTAAGTTTTGCTGGGTAGAAGATTCTTGGTTGGCATCCATTTTCTTTCAGAGCTTGAAATATGTTGTTCCAGGCCCTTCTTGCTTTTAGGGTCTGGGCTGAGAAATCTGCTCATATCCGTATTGGTTTTCCCCTGTAGGTAATCTGATGCTTTTCTCTCGCAGCCTTTAAAATTCTATCTTTGTTTTGTATGTTAGGTATTTTCATTATAATGTGCCTTGGTGTGGATCTGTTTTAATTCTGTGCGTCTGGTGTCCTGTAAGCCTCTTGTAATTGATTTTCCATCTCATTCATCATATTTGGGAAATTTTCTCATATTATTTCATTGAACAGATTATTCATACCCTTGGTTTGTATCTCTGTGCCTTCCTCTATCCCAATAACTCTTAAATTTGGTCTTTTCATGATTTCCCATATTTCTTGGCGGTTTTGTTCATGATTCCTAACCATCTTCTCTGTTTGCTCGACTTTGTTTTCAAGATTAAATATTTTGTCTTCATTGTCTGAGGTTCTGTCTTCCAAGTGATCTATTCTGTTAATTATGTTTTCTATTGAGTTTTTAACTTGGTTTATTGTTTCCTTCATTTCCTTGTTTCCTTCAAGAATTTCTGTTTGCTTTTTTCTCAGAACTTCTATCTCTTTATTGAAATATTTTTTCGCTTCCTGCAATTGCTCTATTAGCCGATTTTTCATAGCCTGAATCTGCTCTCTCTTCACATCATTCTCTTCTCAGATCATTTTAATTATGAACATTCTGAACTCCCTTTCTGTCATTCTTTCTACCATGCTGTCTTTAAGTTCTCTTGATATATCATCTAGGTTTGTTTGGGACACTTTCTTCCCATGTTTTCTCATGTTGCTCATGGATCTTCTCCTCTAGTAGTACAAATCAGAGGGATTGCGATTTCCCCGTAAAGACTTTAAGTGTCCCTGCAGATTTCCAGTAACTCTCCTGATGTTTGAGAGGTTCTTGATCAAGTGGTGACCCAAGAAAGCTGCTGTCCCACTACCTCCAGGTTGGGAATGATCAATGCTTCTGGGCAGAGGCAGCCTGGTGTTGATAGACAATCAGATATAGCAAGGTGCTAGACCATGGGCCAGGTTGTGGACCTGGGCACTAGACCAAGTTGGGGTGGGGGCACAAAACTGTGCTCAGTGATGGAGACACTGGGCTTGAGAGCCCAGGCAGGCCTGAGCTCCTCGCTGGGGGCTCAGTCAGTGGCAGGTGGTCACTCTCTGCCAGAGAAGCTGCAAAATGGCACTAAAGGTTCCAAACTCACTGCCGGAGCCAGTGACTCCAACCCCTCCAGGCCAGACCACCCCAGGAGACGCCGCGCAGTGGCTTGGAGGACCAGTGCTCAGCCCCGAGGACTCAGGCAGCCCCAGATGGTAGCTCTCTGCCAGGGAAACTGCAAAATCTGAATAGTGTAATTTAACTCCGAAGTTTCTTTGTTCATATCTTTAAATATTTTTTGGTAGAAATTTTGTTGTTTTGCATTTCACAGTTAGATCTATAATCCATCTGAAGTTTATTTCTGTGTATAGGATGATGTGAAGTTCAAATTTATTATTTTTCCTCATAGGCATTAAACTAACAGTATCGTTTATTTAAAATCAAGCAAGAAGACATGACAAATATTCATAAATCTTTGTCATGTAGTAAGTGATTTAATGTATGTGTGTGCTTTGTTCTTCCTGTCTATACTTTTATGCTATTCTAATTGAATATTTTTTATTCTTGGACCAAGAACACACTGTATTAGTTGCTGAGACTTTATTTCAAGTCTTTGTAGTCTATAGAATGAATCCTTCCATTTTTTTCCACACTTTCATTTTCTTTTCTTTCTTTTCTTTTTTTTTGCTTAGGCTTTATTCTTTTAATTTCCACATGAATTTAAGTGTCAGATTTTTGCTTTCCATAAAAACGATCCTTGCAAATTTAATTAGAATTTATTTGAAGTTACATGAATTTATAAGAATTCATGACTTTATAATAGTTCTTCTCTTAAAACACAAACATGATATGTCCCTTTATTTTTTATTGCTTAATAATAGATTTTCATACAAGTCAAAGATATGTAAAGAATATCACTGGTTAGATCATTTTGCACTGTTCTGGCCTTCAACAAACTAAGTTCATTTTTTTTTTTTTGATTGAACTCAGAGGCACTCAACCACTGAGCCACATCTCCAGTCCTATTGTGCATTTTATTTAGAGGCAGCACCTTTAAAGGCTTAGCACCTTTCCTTTGCTGAGGCTGGCTTTAAACTCAAGATCCTACTGCCTCAGCTTCCTGGGCTGCTGGGATTACAGGTGTGTACCACTGCACCCAGCTAAATTCATTTACAATAAAATATAGATCCATACATGACCTATAAAGCACTAAATAATCTGAATATTGTCTTTTGGAGAGTGGTGACTTGGATCATGGTCTCTGATTGCCTTGTGGTCATGTTTGTGCTGGGAACTTTCTGTGCAAAAGTGCAGGTCAAGATTGCCCAGTTGCTATGGTGATGCCCTACCTGAAGAGGCTCTGTACAAAGGCACAGAAGTATATCAGTCTGGACCTTGAGGTCAGCAACCAACTGCTGGGGATAGAGAATTATGGACATAAGAAGATAAACACAATGTCTCTCAAGTGAGCATGGCCTTCAAATCTGTTTTCTTTGCAGAAAATTTCCCACAAATAACCTTTTGATGATAAAACCATAAAAAAAATGTGTTATACTAGCTCTGAGTCATTGTTTCTTCATCAGCAGCCAGTGTCTCATGGTCCCAGCTTTCTCTTTATAAATGTTTGCCTTTCTGAACCCCCCATTACCCCTCACCAGTTTTGTAAGTTTGGGCATTGCATTTCATGGCATTATCCAGCTTCTTAGACTTATCTCTTACTGTTCTTTCCCTCACTCTCTATGTTCCAAGCATAATGCCAATTTTTAGCTTTCCCAAAAGATTTCCCCATGTATTATTTCTGTGCTTAGATCTCTCCCCTTTTCTGAATTACCATGCATAGCTGATTCATACTAGTTACAATGATCTTACCTATGATATGATTTTTATGGTGAAGAATTTTCTGCCCTTGTATACTATGATAATTCCTATGTTTTAATCATAATTTTCTCTGATGGTTTTCTTCAGAGTCCACAGTACAAATGAGATTAAAGAATCTGTCTTATAATGATGAATTTTTTCTTGCTAAAGTCTCATGAAGGTAATGATTGTTTCTCCTCTTCATTAACGTTTATCTTCTTGGCTTATACTGCACCTGATATATCATGGGAAAATCAATAAATAGTTGCTAACTGTCCTAATCTCTTTTGTGCCACTAAAACAGATTATCTGGGACTTTGTTATTTATAAAGAATAAAGATTTATTTATTTTACTACCAGAGACTGGAAAGATCAACGTTGAAGGAGTTGTACCTGGCATATTGTTGCCACCTTATCAAATGATAGATAGTATCAAGTGGTGAGAGAGCAAATGCAAAAGAGAACAAGGAATCAAATTCACAGTTTAAATAACTTTTTAAATTGGCAATAATTACTCTATGAGGGTGGAGCCTAATTACCTGAACAACTCCCACTGAGCCCTACTTTCCAACATCCTGGACTGGGGTTTTTCCAATATATGATTTTGGGGAGACACATGTAAACCATAGCATCAACAGAATGAAAATAATAATTGTATTTTGAAAAATAAAAGAAGTCAGGTGCAGTGGCACATGCCAGTAATCCCAGTGACTTGGGAGGCTGAGTCAGGAGGATCGCAAGTTCAAAGCCAGCCTCAGCAACTTAGCGAGGCCCTAAGCTACTCAATGAGATCCTGTCTCTAAATAAAATACAAAAATAGGGCTGGGGATGTGGCTCAGTGGTGGAGAGCCCCTAGGTTCAATCCCCAGTACCAAAAAAAAAAAAAAAAAAAAAAAGAAAGAAAGAAAAGAAAAGAAAAGTAAAGAAAAGAAATATAAAAGAATGAATGAATGAGCAAAAGACTAGTAAGGGACAAAACTATGATGATATTCAGGCAGAAAGTCCACTTATGATATCAACATTAAGATTCAAAGGCATTCTATAGAAATTAGGGTAATTCAATAAGATGGAAATGGGAGAGGTATTCAAGAATGTGAGTCTGTTTTTGAAAAGACTATCATATACCTCAGGACAGAACCACAAATACCTTTTATAAGAAACCTGTACCCCTAGTGTTGAGAGAGAATGTAACTGAAGGCATCTTAAATGATAAACAGAAATATAAAAAATTTAAAGAAACAGTTTCCTCATATTTATGAATTTTCAGATACTTTAAACAGTGAATTATTGTGCCTTTTAGTCAAATAAAATGACACTACATTTCTTCAATGTGGAAAATACATTTTATAAGTTAAGTATTTTGACAAAATTTTCCTTGTTTATAAGTTGCTTCTAATTCTATATAGTTCTATATAAGTTCCTTCTATATAAGTTCCTTCTAATTCTATATAGTTCTATAGTTCTATTCTATTCTATATAAGTTCCTTCTAATTCTATATAGTTACTTGTACCAAATGCATGCTTTGATTTATTGTCATCAGCAAATGTAACTAATGTGCTTGTTCTCAGGGATTTTAGTTTGTTAGTAGAAATATGTTCAACTCCCAATGACATAATAGACATAAAGTCTGTTTAAGAAAAATTAGTGTCCGTCAAATTTATGAATTGCAAAATAAATGGTAACGGCCAATTGCAACCATGAGCCATGATGATAACACAAGTTTCTCTTTATGGAAATAAAGATTATCTGTTTATTAACTGCTTAATCATACATGTATAAAAACTTTGAAATAAATTAAAAGTGACAGGATATACTAGTATGTATTTAATTGTTTAAAACCTTGTAATTTAATTATCAGATAGACTTTAATGAAGAAAAAATCCTTTACACACTGTCAAGTTATTAAAAAGTATCAACATTCTATTGATAAAAGATATGATTTCTGGGCTGGGCTTTGGCTCAATTTACCTAGCACATGTGAGGCACTGGATTTGATCCTCAGCACCACATTAAAAGAATAAGTAAAATAAAGGTATTGTGCTCATCTACAATGAAAAATATTTTTAAAAAGAGATGATTTCTAATTTGCAATGGAATGTGTTACTGTGACAGTATTGACCTTTTGTCTGTAAATTGTATCATTTTCCCTTATCTGCAATAGCAGTCTTTCAATGCTGAGATAGAAACAAGATTATCTGGATTATTGATTGATTAATTAATTTGTTTATTTTAGGAGCTACAACATCAGCCATTTGAAATAGTCTTGGCAATAATTAGGTAATTAATAGCCCATGAAATTTCTGACATTATGATTTTATTTTACAAAGGGAATTTGAAATCTTCAGTAGTTCAGATTCATAACATACATTTGAATGTAATTATATACATCTGGTCTTTTGTCTTTCTGTTTGTTGTTAGATACTTGAGAGTATCTAATTGTTGTAAGAGGAGAGTTACTTGTATTTATAAGGTAGAGCTGCAAAAGCAGAGAAGTAATAGTATACGAATCTGACTCCTTACAAACATTTAAAGGGCAAGACAGCAGAAAAGATTTTGCTTTTGCACAGTGTTTATTTTCCCACTGTGATTTTACTGAAATTTATACCTTTATTATATATTCCATACTTATTCTGATGAAATAATAATGAAAGTTTTTAATATAAATTTTGTTCTACCTAGAAAAAATTTTGTCATTTACCTTATAATATACATCTGGCTTTGTTAAAAATATACAATTCTAAGTGACAGTATATTTTAGTGTATTGTACATTCAAGATATTGGTAAGTATCTATTTAGAATGGAAATGTCCTTGACTTCTATATACACATTAACCTAAAAATAGACTAAATTATGTTTTGAATGTGCATGAGAGAGTTGTTATCTAGTACAAGCCTAGGAAAGCAGTGAATTGCTTAGAGAGGAAACCATAAATCCCTCTTAGTTAATTCACCAAATTAAAATTTTGGAATTGAACTATATACTTTCTAAGGCTGGATGTATTATAATTATGTGAATTTCATTTTCCCTCTGGCTATTTCAGATATAAGACATCTTTCATAAGTTGCCATATAGAATAATTTTATTATAAAATTTTGAGTATGTCATTAGGGATATTTATGTAATAGGCACACTATTTGCTTTCACAATGATCTCTGATCTACTGGAATAAAACAGATGCAGTTATTATTGCATACTGTATTTTAGAATTGAAATAATAAAAACAATCTTTCTTTTCATTGATATGAAAGTTTTGCTTGCCAAAAAAAAAAAACAACCAACTTCCCTATCACTGTGTTTCTCCCTCTCATGACTCTCTCTATATCTCCCCCACCACACACACTAGTTATGGTTACATAACAATTTATACGCAAATTTATAAAGTAAAAAAAAACAAATACTTATTATTTCATATAGCTTCTGATGATTATAAAGCCTGGAATGATTTTGGTAGGTGTTTCTGGTTCAGCATCTCACATGAGGTTTAGTCAAGTTGTTTACTAGGCTGTATCCTTTTCAAGTTTCAATATGTGCGTACAGTAGAATTTCAAGCTCACTTATTTAGATTCTAGCAGGCCTCAGTTCTTCAACAGCAGTTGCCTAGAGACCTCAGTTCCTTACTACATGGCCTTTCTATCATGTTAGTCATAAATGGTAGCCTATTCCCCAGAGCAGATGATAAGAAAGAGAGAAAAATAGAAATAGCCCCAGATGCAAGTCTTGTTCTTTTGAAAGACTGAACTTGGAAGTGACATGCAATTACTTCTGAAGATTTCTTATCATTAGAATCCTGAGTTCCTAGGTAACTCCATAATCAAGAAGAAGGGGATTAAATTTTACCTTTTGAAGAAGGGAATTCTAGAATGATGATGTGTTTAAAACCCCAAAATATACATTTTAAAGAAAGATAATATTTAAATCTCTCTGCTTTTACCTCCATTATCAAAGTGCAAGCAATGAATGAATGAATTTTTAAATAAAATAATTGAGTTTTTTCATCTGAATTTTTGCTATTGGATATATTGCCTTCTTTCATTTATTGTAATGTATAATATAAATATTAGTTCAGAGGTCAAAATTAAGACTTTCTGCTCCTATAAAAGAATATGATGTCACATTTTGATGAATCTCCAAGGTCAATAAGGAAATATACTTTTATATTGTTTTATCATTGAATATTTTGTGATAGCACTGTCTTCCTGGGAATACTGGAATCCTGGAGATTTATTGTTTGAGAACTTCTATACAATATCACCTGACATTTTGCTGGGCATTATTACTGCACATCTGGACATTTTGCTTTCTTCTCACTTCCTAGGGAATGTAGCTTTGCTGATGCAAAGTTTGGCTGGAGAACAAAAAGGTCCCAGGTCCCCAAAGTCTGTTAATATTTCATATTAAGGATATTTTCTTCATTTATTTCTGAATGACACAGCAGGAAATACCTACTTCATTTATATAAGGCATAAATCCTGGTAGACATCATCCCACATAAGCAAATTCCTTCTTTAGGGATTCTAGAAGTCAAAAGAGGCTGCAATGTGGCACTTCTTTATTTGCTATGTGTATCTTAAATTTTAGAGATGGAATTGGCCTACTCACTATAATGATACTTTTCTCTGTATGTGTATGTATGTGTTGGGGAGGGGACATGTATGGGGGTTATAAAAGGGACTCTGCAATAAATCTATTGCAGAGCAAGCACTGAAAAAAATTAAAGTTTGATGAATCTATGAATGAAATTGAAATCAACAATGAGGATAATTTCAAGGAATGAATATTCTAAAATTAATACCATAAATCATGATTTGGGGGTAGGAAATATGCCATTAAATTATTCATTGTTCTTCATTTCTCACTACTAAAAGAGTAAATAATCTATCATTACATAATGTAAAGAAAAAATTACAGAGATAGGGCAATCTCATAGAAAACATGAATGATTAAGGATTTCATTGGGTTTCCATAAGATCAATGCCATCTTTAGCTATTATATCTTCATGTACTCTTTCTCAAGTATTCCAAACTATGTTTTGTGTTTACAGTCTTTAGAGCACAATAGATAAGTAGCCCAAATAAATTAACTGATATTGTAACGTTCAAAAGGCCCAGGCTGAAATGACTTATAAAAGGGACATAACAGTATATAATGCTTAAACAGAAGAATTAAGATTGAGAAAGAAAATGTTGATAAACAATAAAATAGTATGATTCCCATCAAGAATAAATATGTTCTATTTAGAACAATGGCATTACTGGAGAATGAATTTAAAAGTAAGGGTAGAATTTCCATCAGGATTAGGCAAAGACGTTCAGGGAACAAAAAAGAAATGGAAAAATCTAAATAGGACAGTCATTTCCAAGAATGTCAGAAATGACACCTGTGAACTTTCACATCAATTATAATAAATAAAAGTGCCAATTATTTCTTTCAAAAATTTTTAGAAACAGAAATTTTTGTTTCAAAGTCTGGAGGATGGTAGTGTAAAAATGAAGCTACTGTTTGGATCACAATCTCTGACGGCTGTAGGGGAGAATCCTTCTGCCTCTTTGGTGATATGTGTGGATAATTCTTAATAATTCTTAGATGTGTCATTCTAGTCACATGGTCATCTTTTCCAAATGTACCTTAACATCTCTCCCCACTTTGCAAGTCTGTGTCCACAAAGTGTTTTCTCCTCTTAAAAGGACAGCACTCTTATTGGTTTCAGGTGCCATTTTACTCAAGTATGACCTCATTTTCACTAATCTGCAATAAGTATTTTCTGAGGTACACAGGTTAGGGATTCAACAAACCTTTTTGGGGGGACCTAATTAAATTCATGACAGTGTCTTTCCTTCCCTCTCATTCCTTTTTTATGCTATTATAGACATAAACACAATGACAATACTTGTATTTTTCTGTGTACATGAATGATGTTTTCATATGTGTTTAGATAGAACCTTTGAAGAGGAATTATTGGGTCAACTGACATGTACCTGAAAAGAAAACTAACATTCACTTAAGTTGTCTTTCCAAAATGATTCATTAATATATCATCTGCCTAACAGTATTTCCCCACAACTATGAACACTTACTGTTTTCATTAAAAATGTGCCTTTCTGTTGGACAAAACATTATCTTAATAAAGAGGGAGATAGAATATCTTCCTTCTGGTTCTAAAATAGCTTTGATTATATCCTAAAGCATCCAAAGTATATTCTAGAGATCCTTGGGTCTTAGTGTGACATGGACCCATTCCTTCTTGTCCTTTCATCTATCCTTTGACTATTGTTCCAAACTCAAATTCTTTGTTTCTTTTCCCAACTCCAAACAAAGAGAAATAAAATTTAAAAAAAGAAAACAAAAACGTCTCGGATATATCAAAGGATGATTCCCTGAGGTCTTTTGGTTTTAAGACTTAAAATATAACTTATAAAGACAATACAATTTTTTAAAAAAAATTTAAAATGTCAATTACTATCTAAACGCTTATAATAAAAGATTTTGCATGGTGGAGGTTAAATTTTGAACAGTTAAGGATAATATTTAAAGCAATATTTAAAGTATTTATTGAACTTACATTGCATGACTTAAAAATTTTTATCAATATAAAGTAATCACAATAGTATGGTACTGACCTTGGAATAAAGTGTATGGATGAAACTAGAAGAGAGTACTGGAAAAGGTAAACATGTAAACATTTCTTGATTTCCTTGAAGAAAAAGTGCCAAAGCAATATAATACTGAAAAAAAAAAAGAACTCTTGCCGGGACACCAGTAGATTAATATGTAAAAAAAACAAAACAAAACAAAACAAAAAAAAAAATTGGACCCTCCCTTACACAATTACCCAATAAGAATTTGGAATTACGTTTAGGTTCATAGACCTAAATGTGAAAGTTAAAACTAAAATTTTTTAGCAGTCAGGTATTGTGGTGCACACCTGTAATCCCAGCAACTTGGGAGGCTGAGATCCGAGTATCACAAGTTTAAGGCCAGCCTTAGCAACTTAACAAGGCCTTAAGCAACTTCTTGAAATCCTATCTCAAAATAAAAAATAAAAAGGACTGGGAATGTGGCTTAGTAGTTTAGTGCCCCTAGGTTCAATCCCAAGTATGAAAGAAAGAAAAAGAAAGAAAGAAAAGAAAGAAAGAAAGAAAGAAAAAGAAAGAAAGAAAGAAAGAAAGAAAGAAAGAAAGAAAGAAGAAAGAAAGAAAGAGCAAAGAAAAGAGAAAAGAGAAGAAAAGAAAAGAAGAAAAGAAAAGAAAAGAAGGAAGGAAGGAAGGAAGGAAGGAAGGAAGGAAGGAAGGAAGGAAGGAAGGAAATATGACATCTTGATGTGAGGATTAATATTTTCTTAGGCAGAACACAGAAACAACCATAAAATGAAAAAATGAACAAATTAAAAACTTTGTTTTATTTCATTTTTGGTGCCAGGTACACCTAACCACTGAGCCACTTCCCCAGACCAATTTTTGTATTTTATTTAAAGACAGGGCCTCACTAAGTTGCTTTTAGAGCTTCACTTAATTGCTGAGGCTGGCTTTGAACTTGTGATCCTCCTGCCTTAGCTTCCAGAGCTGCTGGGATCACATGTGTGGGCCACTGAACCTAGCTACAAATTAGAAACTTTTTAAAATTAAAATTTCTTCTCATTGAAAGACTGTTAAGGAAATGAATAGGTAATTCAGAGTGATGGAAAACAGTCATTGTTAAAGTACTGATAGCCTGAATATAGAAAGAATGCATATAAATCAATAGAAATACAAACAATCAAATTACAACGTGAACAATAGATTTGTACTGATACTTCACAAATGGGGGGGTATATAAGTGAACAATATTCACTCTGAAAGGTGTCCAATATCATTGGTCATTAGGAAATTGTGAATTAAAATAAAATGAGGTATTTCAGATCTACCAAAGGGACTAAAAAGTCTGGCAGTGCCAAAATATGGTGAGGATGTGAAGCAACCAGAAATTTCATATGATGTTATGCTCTGTTATGTTACTACTTTGGGAAAACTTACGGCGTTTTCTTATCAAACTTATACAGACACTGGGGGTGGAGCAAGATGACAGCTGCGATTCTCTGACGATCTCATCCCCAGGACAAACTAAGTCAATCAACTATCCATGCAACAAACTACGAGCACAAGAGCTAAGGAAATCAGGAGAGTTACCATAGTGTCTGCTTTTGGAACAACAAAATGAAAAGAGCTTTCAAAAAGGCAGGAAGAAAAAAGTTGCCCATGTTATCTCTTCCCAACTCCAAGAAGCACATTGCGGAAATGTGCCTCCTGGTGGGGGAGGGAGAGAGAATTAAGTCGGGCCTCAGACTTGAAAACTGGTATCAGTGCAGCCGCAACTAACTTAATGGTTCTATTCACCCCTCTTTCTAGGCCAGTTACTGTAAACTGAGACTTTGGAACTATGTTAGGTTAGGTCGTCTTCCCACCTCAGGTGGCAGAGTAGAGATCTGGATTATACATGCTGAGAAGCAGGGCATTAAAGTTATAGCAGGATTTTGTTTCAGAGCCCAGTGCTTGGCCTGTCATGGTAAGAATAAGCATCCAGTAGAAACTAAAAGTCCCATGTGCTGGCCAGGGCTCACAGATAGACTCTGTAGCCCAGCTCAAGCATCAGTTGGATATTTGTGTACCTGTGGGACAGACCTGAGTTCTGGTCACATTATTTCCAGCCTTGGAGTAAGCCTGAGGAACACCTGACCCCCTAGTGAAAATTGGGAGACTCAGGTGCAACCAAGCTTAGGATCTGCCTTGGTGGACAACAGACTGTCATCACTATACATCCCCAAACCTTGGGTAGTACCCTGATTGTCAGACCAGTTCTCACAAACAGGGCTTCCATAGTTATCAGGAAGAGACCTATACTGTGTCAGTTGCAGTGTGGGCCTGGGTGTACCCCTGAGACTGTGCATGTCTTTGAGGCTATGAGACTCGTATGACCCAACTTAGCCTCATCTCAGATGTACAAGGGTCTACTCTCTCCAACACTGTCCCAACATCAGACAGCAAAGTATGTGGTAGATGACCTTATCCTCTGGAGATAAGACAAAGTAGTAAGCAGAAGATTTTGCTCTATATAACTTAGTGCTGGGTTGGTGAAATCTAACACTGGGCAGATCCTAATGGTTCCCATCCCCAGGGCTTTCTGTTGATGGAGACTATCTAGAACAGCTTCAGGACTAGGGGGATGACATGCAGTCACAGTCTTTCAGACTTCTGTTCTATGGAACAAGTCTACCTCAGCAGCAGGCAGTCCATAGAATTGTGGACCCTGGTCCTAAACTAATGTTTTGCTGGTCTTGGTGGGCTATGGGTTTAAGGTATGACACAACTTGGTGACTTTGTTAGCCAAAGGGTTTACATAGGAGTCAAAGGTTAGTCTATCCACAGTGACTCTGCATAGAGTTAGGCAGAATCCTGCTCTTTCTGACAGAGGATGAAACTAGACAAGGCATCTGGGCCTACATAGGCACCTGAGAGAGGCTATGGGGATCGACAACAGTCTTTCTAGGTACTCTCCTGTTTCTTTCAGAAAAGTTCACCAAAAGAGTATTTGGGATAAACCTGTGTAAGGATTGCCCTCTAGTAAGGAAACAGTAATAACATTATCAACAGCAGATTCCTGGCAAATCTGGACCTGGGTACTATCTAGTGCTACAACAGCAGAAGTGACTACAGGTTCAGAGAAAATAAACAGCCTGCTGATTTAATGTTGGGAGTAATGGAACACAATTATAGAGTTTTCTTATGATTATATTTTCTCTTGTTCTTTTGTTTATTTGTTTGTTTGTATTCTTATAATGTTGTTGCTGTCATTTCAAAATACATTGTTCTAAGCCAAAGTTATTTTTTGTAACCTCCTAGTAACCACAGAGCAAAAATCCATAATAAACATACCAAAACTAATAAGCAAAATATCAAAACATACTAGTAGAATAGAGAGCCTGGAAGGATGTCATTGCATCTATAGTCAACTATTTTTTGATAAAGATGCTAAGAGCACACATTAGAGGAAGGAAAGGGTTTTTAACAAATGGTGTTGAGAAAATTGGATGCCTAGATAAGGAGAAATGAAGCTAGAATCCTATTTCTCACCAGTTACAAATATATCAACTCAAAATCAATTGAACATTTAAATTTAAGACCTGATACTATGAAATTACTTAAGGAAAACAAGAGTAATGACTCAGGAGATGGAATGGGCAAAGATTATTTGGACAATACCCCAAATGTACAGAAAACAAAAGCAAAACTAGACAAGTAGTATTACATTAACTAAAAAGCTTTTGCACAGCAAATACTCAACAGAGTATAGAGACAATCTATGGAATGGGAAAAAATATTTGCAATGTATATGTCTGATGATGGGGTTGATATCCAGAGTAAATACAGGACTCCATAAACTAAATAGCAAAAAACAGGTAACCTGATATAAAAATGAGCCATAAATCTAAATACACATTTCACAAAAGAAGACATGCAAGTAACCAATGAATGCATAAAAAATGCTGAACATCACTAATCATTAGGGAAATGCAAATCAAAATCAAAATGAGACATCACTTGCCCAGTAAGAATAGCTAAGATCAAAATGACTATAACAAGTGTTGGCAGGGATGTCAAGAAAATGGAATCCTTACACACTATTGGTGGGAATATAAATTATTACAGCCATTATGGTAAAAAGTAGGAAAGTTCTTCAAAACTTGAACCACCATATCATCCAACAATTCCACTAATCAGTAATAAGAAATGAAATCAGTATGTTGAACAGACATCTGCACTCTCATGTTCTTTGCAGCATAATTCATGATAACTAAGAAATGGAAAAATCTAAGAGCCAGTGAAGTGTTGAGTTGATAAAGAAAACATGGTACATACACACAATGACTGTTTTAACAGTATTTTCATTGCTGTGCCAAATCCGTGAGAAAACAACTTAGAGGAAGAAAGTCAATTTCACTATCCTCAGATTAAACTACGAAAGAGGTCAGCACCCTCATGATCTGATCATTTCCCAAAAGCACCCTCTCTGAAATTTGCTGTATTGGGGATCAAGTAATCAACACATCGGAGGACATTCCAGATCCAAACCATAACAATGGAACACTATTTAGTTATAAAAAGAATGAAACCCTATCACTTTTGACAACATAGATAGAATTGGAAATCATCATGTTCAGTGAAAAAAGTCAGGCACAGGAAGACAAGTATCACACGATCTCACTGGTATATGAGAGGGAAGGGAACAGTTGGAGGGAGGAGGGAAGAGAAAGGGGAAGTACTGGGTCTGAATTAGAACAAATTATATTCCATGCTTTTATAATTATGTCACAATGAATCCTAATGTAATGTATAACTAATAAGAAGCATAGAATTCAAGAGCAGAATGGTAGTTATCTGAGGTGCTTAACATTAGTTAGAAGTGATGGCAAAAGGTTTACAGATGTTACTAAAATACAGTTATGAGCGAGAATCTATGGGGTTCTATTGCAAAGTATGGTGAGTACAGAAAATAATTACATAATACATATTTCAAAAAGCTAGAAGAAAGCATTTTGAAAGTGTTCACAAAAAAGAAATGATACATGTTTGAGGAGATAAATATGTCTAACCTAATTTAAACATTATTCAATATATATACATGGATTGAATATTACTTGGTATCCCATTAATATGTGCAATGTTTATGTTTTTATATATCAGTTGAAAGAACAAAAATAGAATGCTAACATGTAATTTGAAAGGAAATCACAACAAATTTGAAAAAGCTAACATGCATTTCCAAAAACATTCTAGAAAATTTATTTATTGTCATTACTTCAGATACCTTTTGCCTATCATTTTGACTGCATATTTTGACCCTGTTTTTTTATAAGGCAAGGATTTTTAAGGCTTTCTAGAGACAATAACTTAAGGATTCAGTCTTTCCTCTAGCATAGTGAGATTTGTTTTTTAATGGATGCTATAAAAGTGGTTTCTTTCAGCTTTACCACTTATACTAAAAATACTATTTATATGTGTAGAGTCTTTGACAAATTTGGGAAAACTCTTTTAAGTGAACTATGAAATTTCAGAGTATTTATGTTTTCCTCTTTCACATGTGATCTTAAAAACTCTTTCAATTAATGGTTGCTCATTACTCAATATGCTATCTCACTCTGGTGACCTATGTCCTATGTGATATTGATATATTTTCAAACACATAAGCAAGAAATTTAATTATATTTAATTATAATTCATTTAATTCATTCCTCTCCATTAATTGGCTCATCAGACAAATATAAGAGCTTGTCCATTTACTTTGAATAGCATTTTATCACTTTTTATTCATTACTATTTATGTTCTGAATTTTTGTTACTTTTTGTTATATTGTTTCATTATGTTTTATTTATCAGTTGAATTTTTAAGAAAAATAAAGTGAGTTTTTCATAGACAAAAAGGAAGCACATAGCTGTATATGACCTACCAGGAAATGAAAACTACAAAAGTGCGTCCAAGAATGGTCATACAAGAACAGTAGCTTTGCCAGGTGTGTACACTTTTGTAATCCCAGTGACTTGGGAGGTTGAGGTAGGAGGATGACAGGTTTGAAATCAGCCTCAGAAACTTAGCAAGGACTTGCTGGGGATGTGGCTCAATGGTAAAGTCGCTGTGGTTTCAATCTTCAGTCTCAAAAAAGAACAGTGTTTTTATTCATTTTAGCCCCCAAACCATAAATGGTTCCACTATATACAAGAGGAGCATGGATAAATGAACTGTACTATACTTGTACAATGAAGTACTATTCAGTAATAAAAATGAAAAAATAAAATAGCAACATGGATGAATCCCAACAGGATTGTGCTGAGCAAAAGTAGATAGACAAAATGGCACATACCATATGATTCCATTTACATTAAATTCTAGAAAATGCAAAATAATAAATTCTGACAAAAAATCATATCAATAGTTATCTAGGGAGTAAATGGAGAGATTGATTTCAAAGTGGCATGATGAAGTTTTTGTCATGGAAGAGAATTTTCAGTATCTTGATAATAGTGTTAAATTCCTGTATATATACTTATGTAAAGATTCATCAAATGATGCACTTTGTTGTATATGTACATGAAGTGTGCTTCAATAAATTTGTAGTAACAATTATAAATATTGACCTCAAGCTAATAATATTTATGTTGAAGGTTTTAGGGGAAAATGTGCCATGACTTCCTTGCAATCACATGAGTAAAATAAGTTATATTGACATATTGATGGGAGCATGAATAGGCATGTATTAAAACATATAGAAAAAATTGTAATTATGGATTGTAGGTGGAGAGTACATAGAGGTTAACCATAAGGTCATTTCAGGTTTTTCTATATGACTGAAAACTTCTATTATAAATGGTTAAAAATCCCAGAATGTCCTATTTAAAATGTTGGTAAAAAAGAATTATGACAAGCTCATAAGTATGCTTTTTCATTAGCTCAGAAAATGTCTTCTTTTGTGATATCTTCTTAGGTACATATTGAAAATTTATTTTTTAATTGATAGTAATTTAGTTGGTCCAAATAATACTCAGGAAGATTCCTCTGATAATATATTAACATATACTAATCAAGATCTGGAAAATGTTGAAATTTCAAGTCTTTGAACTCTTATATTCAGTGCTCTGAAGAGAACATATCGTTAATGGAAATGTATGAAAGGTCACATTTTGTTATGCCATCGAGATCTGTCAAATGTAATTTCCAGGAGACCAATGTACTGTGATATATCTCTTTAAGCATTACATCTCATTCTCATCTAAAGACTTCCATTCCACACACTTAATGTTCCCCACTACACTTTTTGGCAAACCCCAACTCTATTACGCAGAATGAATGTCCATGATCTCCAGAACAATCTCAAACTGAATCTGGCATACAATGAGCACTAAAAACATATTCATTGAATGAATAAATTAAACAATTAATTTACCTTTCTTTTTTATATATCTATTTCACATGTCAATACCACTTTGTAATTCATTAAAGAATTTAACATTTACAGACACATATCTATATGAAATTAGTATAGGAAAAGGTATGATTTATAAATTAGTCACTTTAATGCTGTGTCCTATCTCTACTACTTATAGGACATGTGATCTTGCTTAAGATGCAAAATTATTTCTCAACTTATTTTTTCTTAAAATTTGGATAAAAATTCTGCTTTATAGATTGACCATGTAAATGAAGTGGATTATGTTAGCTTTATTCAGTTCAAAAAACTCCATGAGGAATATGGTTTACCTGGGTTCCTTCCGGTTCAAAATCTTGCTTAAAATTTTTTAAAGGATCATTCATTCCAGTTATCTGTTTGAAACAACACTTAGATGTTATATTTAAAATAGATTTATAAAGATAAAGGAATTATTGGAGCAAAAAGAACCTCTATTATTGATTAATGGCTCAAATTAGCCATGATTATAAACCACAAGAGTGAAAACCTTACTGTCAACCTTTCACTGAAGCTTACTGTTACTTTTCACTTAGGAACAATTAAAAATCTTTCATCTAACTTTACCAAAAGTGGAGGTTCTTTTTATGCTTTCATTAGTGTATTTCATATAATATTTTGGATTGTTTTGACATAATCATCATCATACATGCATCAAATATAATTTGCTTCATTTCAATCCCCAATATATTTATTTCCCTCCACTTCTCCCTCCTGCTGTTCCCCTTCATCTCCTGTACTGGTCTTTCTATTATTCATTTTTTTCAAAAAGATCACCAAGCCAAACATTTGGCCATATTTTTATTTACTACATGGTATAAATATATACAATACATGCTACAAAAACATTTTTTAATTTAACTCTCAAGAAAGTATATAGTGTTATAATAAAATGGTACATGTTCATATTTTATTTCAAATTGGTTTGCTTATCACCCACTTCAAACCATTAATAGTGAAATGTTACTTGTGGAAAGTTTAAAATTATCTATTTGCATTATTAACAATAAAGAAATCCAACAAATTAATAAGAATTAACCATGTCCAACATTAGTATCCAATAAATGGGCTTTTGCAGAAGCAATTATATAAAATATAGCAGTCAATTTCAGTTTACTTTGTGATAATGAATATGCACTTGAATTGGATTCTAGAATGTTTTTTGGAAGATAGCTATAAGAAGTCCTTTGATTTCTCAATATCCAATAACTGCCACACCATCCAAATCCAACCCAACACTTTATATAATGGATCCAGACAAATAATCATTGATAAATTCTTATGATTTGGGTAGAGTTACATATTCCACTAATATTACATGATGAAAAGAGACATTACAAGCCAATATCAAAGGCAAAGGAAAATATAAACATTCAAATCAGTTGTAACGGGTTCTTCTACAAATATTTTAGATGAATACTTTCAGGAAAATAAGATGCATCTATTTATAATTGGTACTTTATGGGTATACATGAAGATTCTTGTCATTTTTAAGGATATTCTGTTGATGAATCTACTTCAGTGATATCCTTGTTCTGTGTGCTATCATTGCTGATGTGACTTGTCCCCCTATACATGTTTTTCTTTTCTACTTTAAAAACTTGGTGTGGCCAGGCTCAGTGGTACAACCTCTAATCCCAGTGGTTCTGGAGGCTGAGACAGGAAGATTGTGCCCCTGGGTTCAGTTCCCAGTACAAAATAAATAAATAAATAAATATCGTGTGATGTGTACATGTGCTATATTCTCTAGCTCAGTAGAAAAAAAAACCACATTATTCATGTGCTGTGCCATCTGAAGGAACATAAAAATATTTAAATGGTAAAGCTTATTTCCTGATTGCAGTCCAACATGAGCTATACAATTCCTTTAGGCTGAAAAGCAAACATCACCATACAAAACCAGACAGTAACTATCCCTAACTGTAGCAGCCAAACTTTTGTTTAACTATTTCTTACCTAAATTATTTAGGCAGCTATATATTAAAAAACCTAGCAGAGTGTTTATTAAGTGGACAGTGAATAAATACTATCTTCTTCTTTTTCCTGTCAGCACTATGGCTCAGTCAGTACATATTAAAAATAAAAAAGGACTTTACAGTTCACAAGAATTAAAAGGAGACCAAAAAATCCATAATGAAAAAATGATACATATGAAAACTAAATATAGAAAACAAATTAATATTTAAAATATTGATTACAGAAATTATAATTCCTTGCTAGTACATTTAAAAGGATCATGCATCTTGGTTCAACTTAAGATTCAAGCAAGACTCAAGTGCTATAGTGTTTCAAAGGTCTCTCTTCTGTCTAAACATCCTTGATCCTCCCATAGAGTGATCTTTCTAAAACCCAAATCTTATCATTTCACTCAGCTCTTTAAAATTCCTCAGTGACATTTCTTGGTCTACAGGATAAAATCTAATAGATTTCAAATGACACAAGGTCCTTGATGATATAGATATCCCCTATTTCTCCGGTCTTCTTTCTACAAGCCCTTAACATTAATCCCTTAAATTCACTTGTAATTACTTCTTATATTTTCCAGTATGCCTATGTTTTAAGCATAGATGGAAATATACTAGATGGACTTCTTCATGCCAAAATTTTGGCCCAAGAATGAAAATCCTTACTCATCTTTCAATACTCATGACATCACTTTAAAACATTCTGATCATCACAGATGAGTGTCTATTCTTACCATTACACTGTCAGATTATGATCCGAATTGTTTGCTTGTATGGTAACACAAACAAGCAACAGCAGTTGGAGAGGTAATGAATTGTGACTGTTGCTTTGGATTCAAAAGTATGGGAACTGGGAAGGTTTTTGGGGGTGAGGGGTAACTGGGGATTGAACTCTTTTCTGGTACTAGGCATTGAGTTCAGGGACATTTTACCACTGAGTTACATCCCCAGGCCTTTTTATTTTTTTTTTTTTGTTTTTAGACAGGGTCTCACTAACTTGCTTAAAGCCAAACTAAATTGCTGAAACTGGCCTCAAACTTGTGATCCTCCTGCCTCAGTCTCTTGAGTTGCTGGGATTAGCAGTCTGTGCCCCAATGCCCAATGGGAACTGGGAAGTTTTAAATTGGTTTCCCTTCTAAACAGTCATAACCATCAACATAATTCCTAACCTGGATACCCAGGATTCCACCCTCTATTTTGGGAACTTCCAATCTATATGCTATTGAAAGAGGTGTGTCATCTAGGCAAACGAATTAGGATAAGCAAATCAATCACAGGCAGTTCTGATTTCAGCTGGAAAATCTTTATGGAAATAGTCATAATATGCTCTCAACAGTGAGTGTGACTACTTACTATACATGAGCTTCATTCAAAGTTCCATGATTCTATATGGCCAGTGTCTTACTCTAATCCTCCTACTATAACAAATAAACTAAAACATAGGCTGGGTAATTTGCAAATAATAGAAATTTGTTTGATGTTGTTGTAGAAGACAGGAGGTACAAGATCAAGGTACTAGCAGATTTTAGGTCTGTTAAGGGCTTACTTCATGCTTCCAGAATGGCATTTTGTTACTTCATCCTTCAAAGGTAACAAACACTATACCCTCACATTTTGAAAAAGAGAAAAAAAGGCAAAAAGTGATTAGGGTGTTCCCTTCTGCCCTCATGGCTAGTCCTAAAGTTACCACCTTTTATACTGTCACATTGGTAGTTAAGTTTTAAAATATGAATTTTGGGAAGCACATTCAGACCACACCTGTCTGCAAGTTCCATTGTGCATATGTGTGATTTTTATGGTGCTATAAACAAGAGTACTCAGCAGTGTTTATGCCCTAAATTTCTTAGGCCACCCCTTCTCCACCAGATATGATTCACTCCTTGCCAGAGTCTGCAGACCTACTTAGCCTTGCTTGCTCCCCTATTTTCCAGCTTAGTACTTCCCTCCAGTCTCTTCCAGAAAATTAATTAGTTTGAGCTTTTGTTGATCTTATCTCTAGTTTTCTGAAGTGTAATGCACTATTTCCTATATTCAGGCTTTTGGTTGCCAAGTATCTTTGATCTAAATAAATCCCACGTTAAAAAAGTAAGTTTTGGCTTGCAAAACTGTCATCTGTACTCTAGGTTTATTCTGGAAGGAAAAAGTTGAACATTTTTATTGAAATCTTAATTTTCCTAGTAGGAAGGAAGTTCCCATTTCTGGAAAAGCAGGAAAAATGGGGGAAAAATTAGTATTTCAAGCTTTATTACTAGCAGGTTATTAGGTTTGATGTGTTAGAAAGAACATTTAACTAAATAATTTCTTTTTCTTTACAAAAAGAAAGCAACTGTTCTTATTGGAATATACAATAAATGTATTATATTTTTTCACTGATAAGCATCAGTGTGAAATTATCTATTTGGTTGTCCAATCTAAATTTTTTGAAGAAGCTCTAGATCTTTTTTTCTGGATAATATTTCAATTTGTTTTCCCATGAGTATGTATATGCATGTTCCTTTCTGCATCTCCTTATCAACAGTATCTTTAATCTTTTTAATAATGGCCAGTCTATCAAGAGTTAAGTGATATATCATTGCGGTTTTAATTTGCTTGTGTTTAGTTATGTCAGATAGCTTTCCATATACCTATTGGCCATCTGTATATCTTGGGAAAATTTTACTAATGGAGTATTATCTTAACTATTTTCAGTGCACCAAAAAAGGGAACTATGAGATGGTATGGATACATTAGGTACCTTTACTATAGTAGTCAGTTCACTGTGTACATGCATATGAAATCATCATGCTCTATATCCTAAATACATACAATTTCAATGATTTTTAAAAACAAAAAGAAGAAAAAAGTAGGAAAATATCCATTCTATTTCTTTCAGCTTTTTCATTACTTGTGATTTAGTTAAACAAGCTTCATTTCAATGAAACAGTGCATCGATTGATGCCTGTTGTTGTAACTCTCACATGAAGTGTTGTCTGCAAACCCCCTACTGCTCTTCATGTATCTGGAAACCCCCTACTGTTCTTCATGTCTAGACATGTCTTAGATGTAGATGGGATCCATTTACATCCCTTCAATGGTGTTAGGGTCCAGCTCCAGGGGTATGGACAGATAATTATCATCAGTGAAAATTTACTAAGTTCAATCATATAATTTATTTTAGAAAGGACTTTGAGGAGTTAAAGAATGGGAAATAAGAATTTTGGTCATAATTATGTTGTATCCTAATGAATAGTCAATAATTGGACGAAAGTAATAGAACATTTTAAACTCTTTAACATCATTGTAAACTTTCTTATTTATATTAAAACAGATACTTTTTAAACTGAAAATGTTTTTTAAAGAATAGGCTAAGTGTGGTGGCAGTTACCTGTAATTCCAGCTACTTATAAATAATTGTAAACAATATCTAGATTTTATGACTATAAATATTTTCTTTGATATTTCCTTTATATTAATTTCATATCCAAAAGAAAATCATAGTTCTTTTCCTTAAATTTATTTTTAAGTCCTTTGAAAAATCTCTCCATTCTTAAACTCATGGTTGGGCTCATAGTACTCAAATATATTTGAGTCATCAAGTTCAATAATTATAATGCTATTTTACATTAGCCCATTAACCATGTGTAGTGGGTATTACTTATTATATAGGAGTTTCAATTAATAATTATTTTTCTAGGAAAACCTCCAACAATAATTATAGTTCTATTTTGCCTGTTTCTTCTGATAGCTCAGAACATAGTCCTTTATCTTATTAAAAATAGTATTTTATTTCACTGATAGGCAAATTATTCCAGTAGAAAAACTAAGATGCCACTATGATAAGGTAAGTTGAACTACAAAAGCCTAATTAAAAAATTCACTGTTTCTGGAATCATATTCTTTTGCCTCCAAATTTAGGTGTAAGATTTATAGTGGCATATGGTATAGATGTTGTCACTGTGGACATATTTTTAATTCATATTATGTTCTAATAATTTTAAATCCATCAAATTGTTTTAGATTTATAAAAATTTAGTTTAACCATGAAGCTTCTGTCAAATATTTCCTTAATACTGCTCTAAAGGAAACTAACACAAAACTCACTAAATATTAAAAATAAACATTTATATCTCATTCCTAAATTTGGTCAATGCTGGGCTTGATTGAACTTGGTTGTAGGCCTCCAGAAAAATTAAGACCTTTTCTTGTCTTGATCTAAATATCTATAAACTAAAAAAGCAACACCACACTAAATGATGAGCAAATATGGATATGCTCACATTCAAAAAGAGGAGAATGGGAGTCATATAACAATAGCTGGTGTATAAGAATTTTGAAATCCTGTCAAGCAAATTTTCCTAAATCATTTCATTTGGGATAGGTAATATTAATTGATGAGGCTCTAATTTCACTCCCAGAGAGTGGATTAGTCTGTATGTCTTTGCTTCACCAGTATTTCCCAATTTCTATCATCTTTCTTGCTCTGCTATAAAGAGGGCATGAATAAGACCCCTGCTTCACATAAAGCTTTTTTCTCTGTCTCTTGCAGTAGAAATTTATATGTTCAATGATCTTTATAAATCTCTATGAATGTGTTTCATTTGTATTTTCTATATATTCACTTTAAACGTGGGGTTGCTGTGTTCTAAAGCTATATCCACATGTCTCTCTCTTGAGATTTAATTATAAGTAATTTAAGCCCTTAAAATTTTATCTTTGAGTCGGGCACGGTGGTGCATGCCTGTGATCCTAGCACTTGGGAGGCTGAGGCAGGAGGATCACGAGTTCAAAGCCAGTCTCAGCAACCTAGCGAGGCCCTAAGCAACTCAGTGAGACCCTGTCTCTAAATAAAACACAAAATAGGGCTGGGGATGTGGCTCAGTGTTGGAGTGTCCCTGGGTTCAATCCCCAGCATCAAAAAAAAAAATTATATTTGTGCTATGTCTTAGAGGCATTGCTCTGAATTTGATCTGTTCCCTGAAGCTATTTTATATTGTACCATTTTTTTGTTTGTAAAGTAGCCAGTTTTCCCCCAAATCATCTCTGCTGTAGTGTCTTATTATATTCTATTAATCATAGTCAGTATGTGCTTTCAGATATTTGCCTGAAAATTTCTTCTTCAGTGTAAATGGTCATTCAGTCCATTTCCAATCTTACATCTTAGGTCATAACAGTTACCAAACATAATGCCTGTAAATAATATGAGTTGTCTTTACTCCAACCTTCTATATGAGTTTCCCTTTTCTCTACTACCTGGTTCAGAACCAAATTTTAAGTTTATATTATGGCACTATCCTGCCTTGAGAATGAATTTCTGATTGAGGAAACTATATTAACCGTAATTTTGCTCAATCCCATACAGTAGCTTATAACAAGAAGTATTTATTTCTCACACTCACACCAGTGAATTGTTTGGCATTGGGCTGATTTAAGCTGGTCTCATCTGTGTTTACCTGCAGGGCTCAGATTGGGTTGAAGTTTGCATGACATGCCTATAATTCTTCCCAGACCAGCAGGCTATGGCACCAGTGAGCTAGACTTTTATCATGGCAAAGACAGATCAAGAGGGAAAGACAAATGCAAAAGAATGTTTGAAGTTTCGGATATTGTCATGCTGACTCACATAATATTTGCCAAAGCAACTTATATAGCCAAGTCCACAAGGAGTTTGAAGGAAATTAACTGAAAGATGGGGATCATGTTGGAAGCATTTACAGAAAAGTCAGAATACATGAAGCATATTTGAGATGCTTCATTATTTGCCTGAGCTTAAAAAGTTGAAAATTAAGAAAAATACTTGGAAAAATCCTATGCAAAGTATATAAAGCTATTTTATAGGGACTTAAAATTTATAAGTAATTTGCATATATCATCCATCATTTGACTTCATAATAATTTACTAGGGTAAATGCGACTGGCAAAATTATACTAATTTTGTAAATGTGTAACTGAGGTACAACATGACCAGAAATGTGGCAAATTTGGTTCTGGGATCTTATGAGCACCTGTATGTAGCATATTGCTTTTTCAATTACAATTTCCAGAAGCGCAGTCCCTTAAGAAAACCACAAGAAAGTATGGGAAAGTTGCCATGGAAAAGTATCTTTTTTTTCTTGAGTTTGTCTCATCACAGACATTTGAAGGTTTATTCTATAGCAATAGGCACATTCCTGGGTTTTTCATTCTACCTCTTGAGATTATCATCACCTCTTGATTTCTGCGTAATGATTTGTATAATCTAATATCATTTCATTTGGGCTGCAAAGCACCATTTTAAAGATTGTTACACTGATAATATTCAAATAAATATTAAAAACTTCTCTGTCTTGTTAATAAGAAGGACATATATGTGGACATATTCAAATTTTCATTTCATTAATCTGCATAAATGTAGGAATATTATAGTATGATATTAACAAAATACTATATTTCAGTTGTTTCCTCTAAACATTTTTTAGATAAAATAAATGACAAAAAAACATTTCAAAAATATCTATCTTTGTTACGGAACAAACCAACATTCCATCTGTACAAAAACTATTCATTTCACAAAAAAATATTTTTAAGTTTGTGTATAGGGTTTGGGAAGACAAAAGTTTATTTCTTTCTGTGTCTTACAGAATTTAAAGTTACATTAGAAAATTGTTTTGAGTCACATTATTTGACCTTCTAAGCACTTTAATACCTTTTCATATTAGACACAAAAAATAGAAACCTATATTGCACTTAAAGAAATATTTTTTACTGCATATGGCCTAATTCTTAATATAGTATTTTTATTTTCACAAAATAAACATTCAATAATAAAATTATTTAAAGCAATTTCTTTGAATCATTAATCAGCTAAATTCCGATTAAGAGGTTTATAAGAAATAGAGAAATTAAAATTGATGTGAGTTGATAAAATTCATGAGTCGTATATAGTCATATTTAAAAGATAAATGTATGTTAAATGTGAAAGGGAGTCACATTCCAGGTGATGAGTAATTTTTTTTTAAGAATTTGAATGTCAAGAGTGGCTCAGCAAGGTAGATGAGTCCCAGGATATCAACACATGAACGATGGGGAAATGTGTCCTATTTGCTTGCCACTCTTCCTCCTAATGGATTTTTTAAGTGCATCCTGAAGGCTTCCACTGAAGAACAAACTCAAAGAAACTTAAAATTTGTGATTACTTTAGCAGAATAAAAAAATCACATTGTAACTTCTGAAATGGAAGGTTAAGTAAATTTAAAGTGAGATCAGTGCTTTATGCCATCGGTCTGAACATGATTTGGGGGGATTAGAGATAAGTGAAGCCTAAGGCTGATTTAGATGAATGAATCTTTGGAAGCTGAGCCTGAAGAAGTCGAATGAAATACCTAAGCAATAAAACTATAAAATGGCACTGCAAAGTTATTTTCTTTTCCCTTCAAACTATCAAAGACTAAGAGCCAAAAAAATCTGCTCAAGGTGCAAGGGGAGCCTATATTGGAAGTACATATAAATATATTGTCTCAGCTTGCTGGTCAGCTTAGTTCTAAATGTATAGGGCAATAAATTTTTAGAATATTTTGAAGGTGCTTTGTGCATTTTAGTTACAAATCTCAGCATTTCTCATCTAATATATATTCTTCTATCCTGCTGTCTCAAATATTTCCAGAAAAATTTTGCTTCATAGAATAAAAATTTGAGTTTAAAAAGATTCTTCTTTCAGAATACATTCCTTTCCAAGACCTAGGAAGTCATACATACATCTGTCTCAGATTGATGTCATCAGAATACAGTTCTCCTCAAAGAGAAATACTGATTAAATACATACCAGATACAAAACATTGTACTATCCATTGTGGGAAATATAAAAATAACATAAATGATACTAGTAACTGATAATTTATTACTTATCAGGAGAAATACCAAATGTTTTATCCCTAATATTTCAATTAAATCTACCAGCACTATTTTTTCAGATGCTATCATGGTTCTTACTTTACAGTCAAGTTTAAAAACAGAAAATCATACTTTGTTAAAAGAAAGACAAGATGAGAATCTAAGCTGTCAGGAACCAGAGTGAGCATTCTTAAACATTCCTAAGATTGCTTTATAACTATGAGGCTTGTAGAAGAATAAGACAAAGACCTGCAGCACAGGATAATAAGGCTTAAACACAGGATATTCCTCGACAAATCTGACTTCCAAATCAGGTCATATCAAATATCCAAAATAAATTGGCCAATTTCTAAAAGGTCTATGTAGCAGAATATCCAACTTTTTACAGAATTCCTTTTTCCAAATATTTCAAAGGATTTGCAACTCTGATTATTCTTGCCTATTCATCAACTGCCTACCCACTTCCTGACACCTGCTTCCACATGCCTGAAGTGTACAAATGTATGAGTTTGGATTGGGTATCAATGGAGTTCCTAAGGGTTCCTACTTGTAGGTTCCACTTGTCCGTGCTGTTGCACAATGCTAGTCTTTGGCAGATTCCAATCATAGATCACAGGGTTGAAACCCTGGCCACAACAAAAAGATAAAGAAACATAAGTCCTAACAAAGCCATTCATGCCACACATCCCCCTAGGTCCCAACCATATCCACCATTTGTCAGTAAGGCTTATTTCTGCCAATATTCCATGACTGAAATGATGTGTGAAACTACAGCAGAACATGATTAGTGTATGCAATCAGCAGGGATCCACAGCCTAAATCACCAAACTGCAATTGATACAGTCCTTTAGTTTAAAAATTAATTTGAATTATATGGCTTCAGGCATTTTTCCTGGCATTCACACGAGGCAAAAAAATATTTGGACAGGGAAAAAATCCAGCAAGATTTCTCCAATCTGCCTTCACACCAACAAAGACTCAGATACCAGCCCCCAAACTGGCACTAAATTTCCTCTAAAGAGTGACCATCAGAGAAAAGGGAAGATGGCAGAATAGAGGAGGTCACTTTTCTGGTTGCACTGGAATATAAAACCAGGAAAGTAGACAGGCAACTTCTCAGCAAGGTGAGTGAAATAAAGGGCACTTTGCTGGGAATTAATATCGGACATTCTAAGCAGACTGGGAACTCAGGAGACTGGATATAAAAATGAAAAAATCCCCACCACCATCATCACCACTTGTACCAGCTGGAGAAGTCCCCCCAGTGAGCAAAGTGGAGGGATAAAGGAATTAAAGTAACCCACATTTTTAGGAGGCCTGAGAAAGTCTGGGTACAGAGAGATCAGACATCAAAGACACTGCCTGACTAACTTGAAAGTTGTGCTGCACAATATTCTTGTGCAGGAAAGAAGGTATGTCTCTCTTGGCTTCCTGCAGAGGACAAAGGAAGGAGCCATTTTGCAGCCATGCTTCAGAGTCTGGCAGCTATGGTAGCTGATTCTTGGCAAACCTGAACTGGGCCCAAAGTATGGGCCTGATAAAATCGCACCACACAACATAGAGCATGCCTAAGTGACAAGAAAAAAATCAAACAGAGGGGCTGGAGTTGTGGCTCAGTGGCAGAGTGCTTCCCTGGCATGTGTGAGGCCCTGGGTTTGATTCTCAGCACCATACACAAATAAAATAAAAGATTCATTGAAAACTAAAGAGAAATATTTTTTTAAAATATAAGATGTGGAGAGGGTTTACATAGGGGAATATGGGTCATGGAAACCCACCTGGCTCTCCTCTACTCCTTGAGTCCAGCAACTCACAGGACTGACCCCTGAGAGTGATATTCCCAACCAGGAATTTGAAAGGATGGGGGTGGGAGTGACCAAGATTGAACAGTGAACCTGAGAGACCAGAGAATATGGGATCCCAGCAGGGATGGAGGGAAATAAGAATTGATTCCTCCACTGCAGATGTGGAACCCAGGGGAGATTCCTGGGTTACAGTCTCCCAGCATGGACAGGCAACTGCCGGGATCTGGTGGTGTGCTGATTTGAAATCTTCAGAAAAATTGCTGTTCAACTAAAAACCTGGAGCCCACCTGGGCTGAAATCCCACTACCAAGAATTCTGCTTATGTGAACTCCGCTCACAGAAAACTCCAGCAAATCCACCAAACACTGCTCAGAAAGGAATCTGAAAAACTTTGAACTCCAATGGAAACAATTCTTTAACTTTTCAGTGAGAACATTTTTTCCACTCTTTTCTCTTTTTAATTGTGAGCTGAATGATTCATGGACACATATATGTGTACATATTTTTCTCTTTTTCTCATTTCTAGCATTTTTTGAATCTGTTATTTTTCATGGTTCAGTCTTTTGAGGGCTAGGATGTTTGATTAGTATATTTCAGTTTTATTTTGTATTCTTTTATTTTTAATTTTTTAATTTTTAAAATTTTTATAGACTTTTTTCTCTCACTTATCTGTTTCCCTTGATTTTTTCTCTATTCTTATGCTAACAGTCAAACTCTATTGCTCTTTCACTCTTCCTTTATTTTTTAACTTCTATCTTCTCTCCTCCTCCCTCAAAATGAACATATCATATATTTCTTCTGTTCTCTGCCTGTTCACCATTTGAAATTATAAACCATTTTGCAAACTTACTGTTTTTACTGTGGGTGATAATTGATCACATCATTTCTGTTTATTGTATGATTAACATTGTACATGTCAGAATAGCAACTGTTTGGTTTAATGCTATATATTGTTTGTATTTGTTATTGTTATTATTTGTCTCCCCCTAAACTGTGAGGTACTGGAAACCTTCAGGAACACTATAAGTTCTCTACTCTACACTACTGCCTTAGATTCATACTCTTAGATAGGCAGACATACAAACAACAAGAAAACAAACCACCCCAAACAAATCAAAATACTATAATAAAATGATCCATCAACTCCACAGTGGCAGAAATGTCAGAGAAGGAATTTTATAAGTTCACAGTTAAACTGATCTGTAAGGTAAAGGATGATGTAAGGAGTAAAATTAGAGAGTAAATACAAAAAGTGCAAGATCACTTCAATGAAGAGATAGAGATTCTGAAAAAAACTGAGTAGAAATCCTTGAAAGGAAGAAACCAATTAACCAAATTAAAAATTCAATGAAAAGAATTACCAGCAGACTAATCACTTGGAAGTTTAAATTTCAGACACCAAGTACCATTATTATAAAAATGCCTAATGTAAAAAATAAGAGGGAATTTTAAATGTGACCAGAGAAAAATGTAGGTCACATTTAGAGGGAATTGAATTTGGGTCTCAGCTGATTTCTGGACCCAGATCCTCAAAGCTAGGAGGTTTTGGAATAATATATACCAAGCTCTGAAACAAGATGGATGCCAGCCAAGAATACTATGCTCAGCAAAATTAAACTTCAGATTTGATGAGGAAATAAAAACTTTCCACGATAAACAAAACTTAAAAGAATTCACAACTAGAAGGTCTGCACTACAAAATATACTCAATAAAATATTTTGCAAAGAAGAAATGAAAAATAAAAGTGAAAACCAACAGAGAGAGTCAATCAAATGAGAAACTAATTCAAATTAAAAATTAGAAATAAATAAAAATGACAAGGAATAAAAACAATTTCTCAATAACATTGAATATAAATTGTCTAAACTCATCAATCAAAGGACATAGACTGGCAGATTGGATTAAAAAACAATCCCCAACAGTATGCTACCTTCAAGAAATTCGTCTAATAGGCAAAAACATCTGCAGGTAAAAAGATGGGAAATAATATCATTCACATGGATCTCATAAATAAGCAGGGCTTTCTATCCTCATATCATAAACCCTTATCCATGCTAACCAAGAGAAACGAGAAAAACCTCAAATCAGCAAGAAAAGTGATGTAGGAAGCATCACAATACCAGACCTTAAAATATACTAAAGAGCCATAGTAACAAACACTGCATAGCATTGGCACCAAAACAGGCACGAAGACCAGTGGAACGGAATAGAAGACACAGAGACAAACCCACATAAATACAGTTATCTCATACTAGACAAGTGTGCCATAAACATACATTGGAGAAAATCTAGCCTATTCAACAAATGGCACTAGGAAAACTGGAAATCCATATGTAGCAAAATGAAATTTAACCCCTATTTCTCACCCTTCAAAAAAATCAACTTGGACGAAGTACTTGGGCATTAGACCAGAGATCCCATTAGAAGAAAATCTAGGCTCAACATTCCATCATATTAGCTTAGGAAACAACTTCCTTAATAAGACTCCTAAAGCATAAGAACTAAAATTAAGAATCATTAAATGGTAGGGTATCAGAATAAAAAGCTACTTGACAGAAAAGGAAACGATCAAGAGCATGAAGAAAGTGTCAACAGAATGGGAGAAAATCTTTGCCACCTACACATCAGACTTAGCATTAATCTCCAGTATATACAAAGAACTCAAAAACTTAACATTAAAAAACCCAAACAACCCAATCAATAAATGGACAAAGGAATTGAACAGGCATTTGACAGAAGAAAAGCAAATGTTCAACAAATATATGAAAAAATGTTCAACATCTATAGCAATTAGAGAAATGCAATTTAAAATTACACAGAGATTCCATCTCACTTCTGTCACAATAGCAGCAATCAAGAATAAAAACAACAATAAATATTGATGAGGAAGTGAGGAAAAGGGTACCTTCATACATTGCTGGTGGGACTGCAAATTGGTGCAACCACTCTGGAAAGCAGTATGGAGATTCCTCAAAAAGAAAAAAAAACTAGGAAGGGAACCACTATGCGACCCAGATATCCTACTCCAAAGGTGTCAAAATCAGCATGCTATAGTGATGGAGCCACATCAATGTTTATAGCAGCTCAATTCACAATAGGTAAGCTATGGAACCAACCTAGGTGCCTTGAACAGAATATTGGATAAAGAAAATGTGGTATATACACCATGGATTATTAGTCAGTGTTAAAAAATAATGAGCTTATGACTTTTGTTCGTAAAATGGATGGATTTGAAGACTATCATGCTAAGTGAAATAAGTCAATTCCCACCCTCACCTCCCCCCAGAAAAAACAAAGATCAAATGTTCTCTCTGATATGTGGATGCTAATACACAGCAGAGGTTGGGCAGGGGAGAATAGAAGTTTGGTGAATTATACAAAGGGGAATGAAGGGAAGTGAGGGGGGATATAAATCAGAAAGACATTGAGATGAATCAGACATAACTTTCCTATGTTCATATATGAATACACCACAGCAAATCTTCACATTATGTACAACCATAAGTATGGGATCCTAATTAGAATAAGATATGTTCCATGCATATACAATATGTCAAAATATCAACTGTTATGTATACCTAAAAAGAACAAATAAAAAGAAGAGTGACCACTAGCCATTTTGATATGAAGTTTGAAGTGGCATTACCCTCACTTATAAGACACTTAAAAATCTTTTCCTCTCATTTGTGGAAGGATAGTTAAGACCCTTATTCAGCAATTTTTATAGGGCATACCCAGCTCATACCCAGCTCATATAGCAAACACCTTATTTCAGAATTTTTGGAGGTAGGAACTAGGAACCAGGCATCAGTATTTTTATACCCAGGTGATGTCATTGTGTAGGGAAGTTTGAGAATGACTATATTGTTGTTGTTGTTGTTGTTTTAACCAAGGAACACGTTTTTGCCCATATTCATGGGTGCAAATGCTGATCATCTTTCCTTATGGTGTTTAGATCTAAAATTCATGTATTTATATATCCATCATTCTATCTATAGGTTGTATATAGCTTAGCACTTCTTTCAAATATTGACAGCATTGAAGATTAAAGTTTTACGAAATATCATGTTTAACTCATGAAGAATAAAAAAGAATCCAAAAAGATTTCAATCTACTCATGGAATCACAAAAAATTCATAAAGAGGGTAACAATTGAATAGGGATTTGAACATGGGTAATATATGGGATTTTCCTTGCTTTTTATTTGTCCTAATATTTATATTAACATTTTATTTTTAATTCCAAACCTAAGAAATAGTGCAAGAGCCCTACCAGAATCTTACTAGCATACCAATTAATTGTCAGAGCTGAGCTTACTATACGTCTGATGGACAAACAAGCATGCATACACACATACACATTTTTAGCAAACCAGTATAAAGGAGTGTCTCTACTGGGTCTTCCTCTGTGAACAGGTAGTCTCAGCAAACAAGAGGAAGAAGCATTTCCTCTCAGAAAATAAGCTAAACAAGAGCAAAAATCAACACACCTGAGCTTCCCTTTGAACCAGCAAACAGAAAGCCACTGGACTTATGAAAAGATTCTGCAGGTCAGATGTGGGAAACCTCACAGAATTTTCAAAGTAAATATCTTTTTTCTAACGGCACAGATGGAGTCTCAACATAGAGGTCATTGCCTCCTACTATGTAAGAGGCAGTCATTAAATATTTGTTGAATTGAATGGGATCACTGATATAGATTTGTAGTGAGAGAAGAAAGGAGAGAGGTAGTGTTAGTGAAAATTTTGAATAATATTTATTTTCTTCTTCCTCTGGAAAGTCAGGTGAAATATATTTTTATCACTCCATCCACGGGCTCTAGAACACTGTCTACAATATAAAAAATACTATCAAATTCTTGAACAAATGCCTTAATAAGGATGAAGAAATTCCATTAAACAAGTGTTCATCAAATCTAAAAAAAATCATTTGTAGATCAGAAAGTATGTTGAAAATTATTCACTCAGTTCCTTTGCGGTTTGAATAAAACCAAACTTGCTAAAATAGCTTAGTGAGGTCTGGATGTACTATCTTTGTGTCCACAGGTTCTGTTCTCTAGAATGGAAATGTTTAGGGAACATTTCCAGTGTGCAGCATGTTTATTAGTGTGCAGCATGTTTATTAGGGAATACTCTTGGGACAATCATCTGTAGAAAAGAGCAGGAGGAAAGCAGAATTAAGCAGAAGAAGAAATGGAACTCTTATGCAGTTAATTCAGGAGAAAACTCTGGAAATAGATTACCCAATAGAATTCTCCCACATTGAGTAAATTTGACTGAGCCTTTTACCCCATCTTCATCTGTCATAGGAAATTGGAACTCCTTGAGAAGGGAATGCATTAGGGAAGGAGCTCTCTGCAGCTTGAGGAGATTTCTGAAGAGGATGAGAAGTAAAGGTCATCCTCCCTCGAATCCCATCCTTTATCCACTCACTGCCTTTTCACTACAATTTCTGCTTGTGTCCTAGTTACTCAGATGTATCACTCTTTTATAAAGTTGGGGCCTCACATAGGTTATTTATTTATTTATTCATTTATTTAGGGGTATACTAGGGACTGAACCCAGGACACTCTACTACTGAACTACATCCCCAGCCCTCTTTATGTTTTTATTTTGTGACAGGGTCTCACTAAATTGCTTTGGACCTCACTAAGTTGTGGCAGCTCACCTCAAAACTTGTGATCCTCATGCCTAAATCTCCCGAGTTGCTGGGATTACAGGAATGTGCCACCATGCCCAGCTGTTGTATCACTCTTAACAGTTATATTTTAGTTCTTACAGAAAACTTTAAATTTCTTAAAAAAAATATATATATAGTAGAGTATATTTTGACATATTATACATGCTTAGAGTATACCTTATTCTAATTTATATGTAATTTATATATACATATATGTACACATACATATTCTATCTTCCTAAATTGAATGTAAGCTTCAGGAGCGCACCAACCTCATCAGTTTGTTCACTGAATGATTCAGAGTAGGCAAACTACTATACTAAGTACTATCTTGAACTACACTATTAACAGAAATAAAACATTCTATCTTTCTATTGAATGAAATTTTCAGTTGATTTTTCTTATTTCATGCATATCTTGGCTTACATTTCGGTATATTTAATAGGTTGAATTATAAAGGGGATATAATAAAGGCTACAACTGGGTTGGGCATGTAGCTCAGTGGTAAACTTTTTCCCTTACATGTGTGAAGCCTACAGGGCTCAATCACCAGCACCATCATACATAGATAGATAGATAGATAGATAGATAGATAGATAGATAAATAAATAAATGCATGGTATGACCATAATGAAGATTTGTCAAATTTTCTTTTTATTTATAGAATACTTTCTTTTTTATTTCAAAATTATATCCTTGTCATATAAAATTTTGACTATCACATATAACGTGTGCATCTTTTTAAAATGCTGAAATTTCTTTTTGGTCATATTTCATGCATTTAGCCTTTAATTGCACTTCCTGATTTTGAAATTCCCAATATTGTTATGTATTTGATCCTCATATATATTTTTCAGAAACACACTATCTGAAAGGTTATAAGATTTTTCTCTCAAATTAGGATTTGTGGAGTATTTTCAAATTGAAAACTTCCTTTATGTTCAGTTCAGGGACCTTCTTGTTACTTTAATCCTTCATGTACTCAATAAATCTTTTACCAAAAGTTACATGATAATGGAGACATATGTAAATTTGAGAGCAAATATTGTGATCTCAGAATTATATAATTATTGAGGTTGTCCTTAGTATAATAAAAATATTCTGACATGTTATGAATCAGTAAAAATACTCTTGTCTCTTCTGGAAAAATTCCTTAATAATGTATTCTGACTACACAAAATAGGATTGGAATTAAGAGTTCTGGAATGGGAAATATGTGGTATTGAAAAAATTATAGTGCTGGTATTTTTTACACCAGCAACAAAATAAAGGTGTTTATATAGTTTTGGTGGAGAAGTTTTATGTAAGTATAAAACAGTACAATAAACCACAAAGAGAAAGATGGATATATTGGTTTTACAGCAGTAAAAGTGGAAGTTTCTGTGTTATAAAAAAATAAAATCCAAATCTAACACTAGGATTTATTTGGAGCAATTAGTTCAATGTAATATTTGGAAGATAAAAGTTGAAGAAATTTACTGAAAAGACAGAATAAAGTCTATGAAATAAAAAATAAAAGAAACAATAATAATAAAATTGATGCAAATATAGCACTTAAAACCTGCAGGCACCATTATAAGGATTTTCATAATTCAATATTAACTTATCAATTCTTTCTATCCGTTTAAATGGAACTCCAGAAAAATAAAGGATATACAATTTTCAATGAAAAAATACATTGAGAGTCATATTTTCCACCAAGTACTCAGAAGAATAAAATGAGTAAGATCCAAACCAAAGCATCACCATATGTTACCACATTTGCTACATAATTTTTAAAGAAGTAAAACATGACAAAGATGAAATTCCTGAGTATCTCTTTTCAAACTCATTCACATCCTTCCTTGTTCCCTTCTTACAGTAAACTGTTATCTGGAATTAGTAGAACAAAATTATAGGCATGGTTTTGTGCTGTGATTAAAGAACATAGATTTGCTTATTTTCAGTTTATACATAATTCTATAATTCTATATTTTCCTATGCAATATTATTTTTATAAAATATTGTGTTCTTGAGTTTTATCTGTGTTAATTTGTTTAACATTGACTTTTTTTTTTTTTGAACTTGGGATTGAACCCAGAGGCACTCCACCACTGAGTCACATCCCCAGCCCTATTTTGAATTTTATTTAGAGACAGGATCTCACTGAGTTGCTTAGGGCCTCGCTAAGTTTCTGAGGCTGGCTTTGAACTTGCCATCCTCCTGCCTCAGCCTCCCAAGCCACTGGAATTACAGGCGTGCGCCACCACGCCTGGCTAACATTGACTTCTAATTTTAAATAGTTGTATGGAGAGAAAATTGCTCTAAGAAGGTTTATGCTTACTTCATCCTGGTACTTCTGTAGTACCAACGGTCTACAGTAATTTTTACTCCCACCACCAACTCTTTCTGACTTGGGAGTTCTTGAACCAAACAGTGAGAATTAAACTGCAAATCACTTTGTGGGCCAGTTAGTAATTTTAAGTTCCATAAGTAAATATCTAGCCCCTCATTCACCTACACCCTGTACCAAGCCAAGGCAGACTAAGCTTCTTTCATATTTCTTTGTGACACTGAGAATACTTTTTCTAAAACCTATTCTTTTAAACCAAAGAAGTAGACTGAATACTCTGACTTCCTTTACTACTTTCCATTGCAATTTCTTTGTAAGTGAAGATAAAATCCCTTCACATGGGATTTTTAAAAAATCTTCAGTACCACAAAGTGCACCACCACTGTCCTATCTTTATTTTCACCTGTGTTCAGTACCTTCAAAAACAGAATTTCTGGATGTCTTATTAGGTCAGTATTGCATATTGCAGACTTAAAATATCTCTGGACCTCTCTGTGTCTATTCATCCTTTTCCTTGTGATTTTTTTCATTCTGTTGCTGTGTATGATTTGCTAAGATCTGGGTGAAATATTTTAGTTGTGAATGCAGGATGGAAATCAGTAAGATTCTTCTCTAAATAAGAGTTTCATGCTGTATTTAATACTTCAAATTTGTTCAAAGTTAATTTGGGGGAAGGATAGGAAAAAACCTAATGTCTTAATTAATTTTAAAAATATATATTCTTTGGCCGGGTGTGATGGCACATGCCTGTAATCCCAGTGGCTCAGGAGGCTGAGGCAGGACGATGGAGAGTTCAAAGCCAGCCTCAGCAGCAGCGAGGTGCTAAGCAACTCAGTGAGACCCTGAGAAAGCTCAAGGTTAGAGATAAAGAAGACCTTGTGAGCCAGCTTCCCTTATCACAGCCTGCTTTTGTAAACAGTTCCCACTGGAAGACCCTATACACAATTATACATTGGTTTTTGAAACCTTGTGTCCAATTATGTACTGTTTCAGACTAGAAAATTTATGACACTAGATAGCCTATAAATGTTATGAAAAATTGGTCAGAGGGGTTCAGAATTTTGGAGTGCTAATCTCTGGGCCTGCTGGTGTAAAATAAAGGTTGGTTTTCCCACTTTTCAAGTGCCTTGTTGCTTTCTGGGTGATTCCCATGACAATATGAGAAAGAATACACTGACGGGTAAAGTGAATAGTTTTTCAAGTGTACTTGTTTGTTATTCTAAAAACATTAACGTATGATAAAGTAAATAAGTAATGATGAAATGGACCAGTCAACAGGTTGCAGGTTGGTTTCTCTGAAAATCAAAGCTAAGGTAGTGATTAGGGTAAAAGATGTTTATTACAGATCAGTATCTGTGAAGGGAAAGAAGAGGAAGCAGGATAGAACATGGGGAAAAGTCAAACTGTGTTGCAGGTCTGACACATTCTCAGCAATCCCTCTAATCTCTGGAGGGAGGCTTGCCTATCAGTTTTCCGAATTGGGAGGAAAAGTCCAGGCCTTTTACACCAGATTTGGGCTTCCATGAAAGAGTGGAGGCTTAGTGAAGGCAGCTTTCAGTAGCAAATACAGACCCAGAAAAAATGAAAGAACAAACAAACAAAAAACAAAACCTACTAATTTGAACTAATGGAACTTGAGCAGTAGAGGGCGGGGCACCTGAGAGCAAGAAGCTGTCTGCTGACCACTTTCCCAGCATCTGGGCAACATATCTTCCTTCATATTTTATAGTTTACTAATTTTTACAACAAGTAAAAATAAGAACAATAAGCTTGGGCATCCCTCTATGATTACGCTTATATTTCTTCATACCTTTAAAGTAGAACTATTTATTTGCTGAACTTAGATGTTTTTTAAATTTTGCTCATTTAGTCAAGACTATAACTATCAAAAGGTTTTAAATTAAAATGATGTTATCTCCTATAATTTGTAGTTTACACACTTTTTTAAACTAAATTCAGAAAAGTGCATTGTTTTCCAGGTTCCAAAATGTTATATTATTGATGATGTTTTAAGTTAATTTTAAATGTCTAATTTTAAAGAATTGTGGCTGATTATGTCTTGCACAATTTATAATTTATATGATAAATTACTGAAAATATTTGAAGAAAGATTAAAATACTTCATTTTGTAGGGTGTTTCAATTTTCCTCTCTGATTTACAAATATATTGTATATTTGTAAATATACAAATATATATATAATATATATATGATTTACAAATATATATACATATTTGGTTGATGCATAATTGTGTATAAGATACAATATGATGTTTTGATCTATTATATATTGTGTAATAATCAAATAACAGTTATCAGAATATCCAGCATCTTAAACTCGTCATGTTTTTATTGTGAGTACATTGAATATCCTCTCTTTAGGATATTTTGAGATATGAAGTGCATTATCCTTAACTATATTCATCTACTGTGCAATAGAATACCAGAAATTATTTCTCTTAACTATAGCATTGTTGCTGTTGATCAACATCTCCTCATTCCCCCTGCCCTCTGTTCCCTGCAGTCTCTGGTATCCACCATTCTACTCTCAATTTCCATGAGATCAACTTTTTTAGATTCCACATGTAAGTGAGATACTCTTGTATTTGTTTTTGAACCTGGCTTATTTTGTTTACCATAATGTCCTCCAGTTCCATCCATGTTGCTGCAAATGATAGGATTTCATTCTTTTTTATGGCTGAAGAGGAGTCAGTTTTTAAAATAAGCCCGTTATAATCTCATTGTCATTCAAATTTCAAGGTTACTTTCTTGATTATCTTGTTATGTTAAATGTTGAAAGAGATGTAATAAATCTGTTCAAAATGTGAATGTTCTTGACTCCTATGTTTGTTTTAATTTCATTTTTATTGTTTTTATATTAATCTTGCTTAAATTACGTTAATTGCTGAAAGGCATATTAATGTAATGTCATCATTCTGAATAAGGGTGTTCAAGAACAGAATATGATCATCATTTCCTGGTTTAATACTACTCCCAAATAACTTTGATATTGATATTGCTACAATTGATAGATTTTTTTTCAAGTGTATATTTTTATTTATTCTTTTACTTTGAAATATGTGTGTATATTTTCTTTTTGTAATGTATTATGGCTTTGTGTCTCAAGGAAATTCTAATTTTGGGGGAAGGATGTGTAGGAGAGCTTATTTTGTCATTGTTTGGTTTTTCTCCTTAATTTGTTAGCCTTATTTCAATACTTGTTAATGTTCTCTGCAGTTCATTTTTCCCTTGCCTTTTTCTTTCTCTTTCCTTTTCATCATCCATTTATTTAATCCAAAAGTATACATGAAGCACCATAAGGGGTAAGGCATGTTCAGAATTTATATGAAACTTATTCTTCCTACCACACAATAGAAAAATTCAATAATCATCTTTTCCCCGTCATTCCTGGACCAAGATTCAGTCTTGAATAATTTAATTTTGAATTTTAAGTAATTCATTATTATGAACTTTTAAAATCATATCACTCTTTCAAGATTTTTGTTTTATTTTCTGATCAATTTCCTAATCATTTTATTCCATTTGTTTTCCCCAAAACTGCAGTCAATGCTTAAAAAAAAAATTCTGAGTTTTTTTTTTTTTTTTTGGTTCATTGTACACAAATGGAGTACAACTATCATTTTTTCTGGTTGTACACAATGTAGAATCATACAATTTTCGTATTCATACATATACATAAGGTAATGATGTTTATCTCATGAGGTTTGTTTTTTACTTATTGTGGTAAATCATAGACTTACATTTGAAGGACAAAATCCAGAGTATAATGTTTTTGTTAACACATGTCTTAGAATGTGTTTTTTTGAACCTGCCAATTGGAGCAATGGTTTAATTATGTATATAAGTACTAGATAAAACTTTTTATTATAGAATGCAATGGACATATTTTTCTCAGTTCTTTGGATATAGATATTGAGATTTGGAAATCTGAAATTAAATCATTATAGAAGGAATAAAGAAATTTATTCTTAGAGATTATAGGACTTTCTCCTTTATCACTAAATTTCAAAGATGTTACATTGGTATGATATTTTATATAATTGAAATGGTCAAAAATCAAATTAGTCATATGGAGGAAAAACAAAGTGTTTCTAGAATGCAGAAAATCTTTTAAAAAAGAATGGAACCCAGCAATGTTATGATGATATTTTTCCTATATTTAAGTAATTTAACTTCACCTCATTCCATCTTTACTTAATGAATTCTCATTTTAGTTTTTATTGTTTTGTTCATATGTTTCATTTTAATTTGATTAACATACATGTGTTCGCCAGTTTTTCAATCGCTGTGACCAAATCACCTGAAAAGAACAACTTACAGGAGGGAAAGTTTATTTTGGCTCATTATTCAAGAGGTTTGGTCCATGATCAATGAGTCCATTGCTCTGGGCCCAAGATGAGGCAGCACATCATGGCCAAAAAGCGTGGTAGAGGGAAGTTCTCCATTTATGGTACTCAGGAAACAGAGAGAGGGAAGGGGAAAGGGGCCACAGCGAAGATGAACCCTTCTAGGACAGAACCCCAGTAACCTAACTCCTTCAACCATACTCCACCTGCCTACAATTACCACCCAGTTCATTCCAACTAGGATGACCTAATTAGGTTACATCTCTCACAATCCAATCACTTCACCTGTGAACATTCCTAACACAGGAGCCTTATGGGGACCCTTCATATCCAAACCATAACAATATATAAATGGTACATGGGGTTCATTGTGATAATTCAACACATGCCTATGCATGTACTAATCAATTCCAGATTCTCTCTACACTTCTGAGGATCTCTTATTTTAGCATTTTTAAGGTCATGCAACCTTCAATATTTTTCAAAAATACCTAACATATGCATTCAAGTATTTTCCTTTTTATTTTGGAAAAGCAAAAAACAATACAACACTGAGATTTATTCCTTCTCTAAATCCTCAGAGAAAGATTTAATTTCCATAGGATGCTTGTGGCATTC
The DNA here is from genome assembly GCA_020662805.1 of Glaucomys volans. Taxonomy (NCBI): domain Eukaryota; kingdom Metazoa; phylum Chordata; class Mammalia; order Rodentia; family Sciuridae; genus Glaucomys; species Glaucomys volans. The sequence continues at coordinate 71,466 of JAJEJO010049668.1, forward strand.
ATTTTTCTTTCTTTTCTTCCTTCCTTATTCAGAAGCTCATACCATCTATTTGAAATATAAATTTAAGTACTAATTATTATCTATAGAAGTTACATCAACAACAAAAAACCTGTCAGTCACTTGTGAAGATGGGATTGAAGTTGAATTATTTTCACTTAATGACACTCCAAATTCATATAGAATACTTCTGCTACCACAAGACTTCAAAATTATGTCTCTGCCAATAGGAGTTTATTTGTGAAAAAGTACACTTCCTAAAATGTTGTTGCTCATTACCAGTAAGTCTACTTCCATGATCTGGTTTCAACTACTATGTGTATGGTAAATACAGAGAGACCAGAATGAGGCAGCCCCTAGATGCCTTAAATATTAGTCTTTGTCGGAGAAATATCTACATAGTTTTCATAATTTTACTGAAGGCAAAAAAAGCATGAGAGAGAGAGAGAGAGAGAGAGAGAGAGAGAGAGAGGAATAGGGAGGGTGGGAGGGTAGCCTATGCAGTTTTACAACCAGTGTACTTGCTTTGTATTTCTCTATGCTCATGAAAATTTTTTCAAGATTTTTTCATCTGATTAACCACCAAACTCCTCTCTTGTTTATTCTCTTTATTTTTATAATGCATTTTAATCAGAATTGTAAGCATGTAAGACAGAGACTGCTAAACATATTCTAGATGAACAGGTTTCAGGATTTCAAGGTAATTCACACAAAAACATGATCCCCAGTGATTTCATGTTCAGAGAGCAAAAAACATCACCTTAATTGATAAAAATAAATCCATTATTCAGAAATTGAATTCTATAAAAGTGGAAATATGTAATGGCTGCAGTGTATTTTGTTTCTTTAAAGTCTGTAAAAGACTATTTGGAGAATTTTTTCCCAAGGTAGACTGACACGTTCTGGGGATAGATGACAAAGGATGACTCATTTCTCCACTAATAAATAAGTTAAATGAAATAATAATTAATTGATATAGCTTTAGTAGTATTTAAAGGCCCTCTGCTGAGCTTTTCACCCTTATTCCTACTTTTCCAATATTATTCTTATTACTCATAACCTTGTTTACTAAATCTAATATTTTGAAAATGAAATATAAAGCCATTGATTAAAACACAAAATTAGAAAAAAATTTAAAAATCCTCTGCTAATATGGTTCCTATTACTTACATGGTCTAAGTACATTTAATAACATTGATAAAATCCACATTCTAATGCTTTCTTCTCTATGGAAGCTGCTCTTAATACTATAATTTTATCTAAGTCCACCTTAAGTCCTTTTTGATGAAAAAGAAACTCCAGAATGGATTTTGTACCAATTGTCATGCTGAGAAAAATCAATGATACTTTCTAACTACTCAGAATGCACATTTTCATTCCTTCAGTGCAACTAAATTTTAAATGGATACACTCCCTGATCTACCCCATTCTATCACGAACATATTAGTTCTGGAGGAAAGAGAAGTAAAACCTTGCAAGACAAACCAGTTATCAGAACCATGTAGTGAGGCTCATTCTGTACAAGATCAATGAAAATTCTAACTGGTGAGACCATTACATACTTAGTGTTTGTCCAAATGAAATGGGAAGTATACATGTACCATGGGAAATAATGTGAATTCTCAGCAGAAATAGAACAAAATTACTTATATATCAGCAGAAGACATTAAAAATTACATATTTTGTCAATGGTTCTTAACCATATTGTCACACTTTACCAGTCATGCTTAGCTATTACTGCATGCAATGTTTGCATTTTTCTATTCCTATTAAATCTGGAAGTTCATGAAATGCAGAGGGCATACCTATTACTTGAAATGGAACTTGTCTTAAAATTATGTTATTTTCATATTTTTAGTTTTAATTTAAAAGCAATACCAAAATTTACATGGGCACAAAGGGAGTTGTAATGCTTTGTCACTGAATATATATGTTATGTATGCATATATTAGTGCAACTAACCTATAAAATCACTGATGTGTTAATGCTTAGGGGTGCTCAGATAGGTGAAGAGACAGAGGAATATAGATATGTTACCAATTATGAAGAACATTAAAAACTTTTTTTATTCATTTATTTAATTTTGATTCATTGAACACAAATGAAGTACAGCTATTGTTTCTCTGGTTGTACACAAAGTAGAGTCACACCATCTGTGCATTCATACATGTACACAGGGCAATGATGTCTGTCTCATTCTGTTATTATTCTTACCCCCCACCCCGACCCCACCCCTCCCTTCCCTCTATGCTATCTATTCTTCCTCCATTCTTGCCTCCCTTCCACACCACAATATGCATCATTATTCACTTATCAGAGAGATCATTCGGCCTTTGGATTTTGGGGATTGGCTAATCTCACTTAGCATGACAGTCTCCAACATCATCCATTTATCTGTAAATGCCATAATTTTATTCTTCTTTATGGCTGAGTAATATTCCACTGCATATATATACCACAGTTTCTTTATCCATTCATCTATTGAAGGGCATCTAGGTTGGTTCCACAATCTAGCTATTGTGAATTGAGCAGCTATGAACATTGCTGTGGCTGCATCACTGTAATAATCTGATTTTAAGTCCTTTGGGTATAGGCCAAGGAGTGGGATAGCTGGGTCAAATGGTGGATCCATTCCAAGTTTTCTAAGGAATCTCCACACTGCTTTCCAGAGGGGCTGCACTAATTTGCAATCCCACCAGCAATGTATGAGTGTACCCTTTTCCCCACATCCTCGCCAACACCTGTTGTTGCCTGTATTCTTAATAAAAGACATTCTAATTGGGTAAGATGAAATCTTAAGGTGGTTTTGATTTGCATTTCTCTTATTACTAGGGATGTTGAACATTTTTTCATAAATCTGTTGATTGCTTATAGATCTTCTTCTGTAAAGTGTCTGTTCGTTTCCTTGGCCCATTTATTGATTGGGTTATTAGTGTCCTTGGTGTAAAGATTTTTGAGTACTTTGTAGATTCTGGAGATTAGTGCTCTATCTGAAGTGTGTGTGGCAAAGATTTTCTCCCACTCTGAAGGCTCTCTCTTCACATTGCTGATTGTTTCCTTTGCTGAGAAAAAGCTTTTTAGTTTGACTCTATCCTAATCATTGATTCCTGCTTTTATTTCTTGTGCTTTGGGAGTCATGTTAAGGAAATCTGGTCCTAGGCCAACATGATGGAGATTTGGACCTATTTTTTCTTCTATTAGGTGCAGGGTCTCTGGTCTAATTCCTAGGTCCTTAATCCATTTTGTGTTGAGTTTTATACAGGGTGAGAGATATGAGTTTAGTTTCATTTTGCTGCATATGGATTTCCAGTTTTCTCAGCACCATTAATTAAGAACATTTTAAACTATTTTTCATTAAAATATATGAATATATTACCTTCCTTAAGGATTTAATAAAAGTAGGAAGAATTAAAATAATATTTAAATGCACATATCAGCCAGATTCTAGGCAAAAAAGATAATCTTCATCAGGGAGTTCAACAATAAATATGTAAAAACAAAAGGAGATGAACATAAAAAGAATAACCCAGAGATTTATACAAATACATAACCCAGAGATTTTCAGTGTTAGGAAGATCTTACTCCTTCTAGATCTGGAGAAGATTAAAAGGGTAAGGGAAAGAGGTAACATTTCACAAGCAGCTAGGTTTAATAAAAACAAGCTAAGACCATAAATGCAGAACATTTCCATTGAATGCTGAAATCACAGAAGAAATGCCCCAAATAAGGAAAGGGGGATAAAAAAGGAATAGAAGAAATATCAGTGGAGTAGACCAAGGGGAATGAAGGGAAAGGAGGAAGGATGGGATAGGGAAAGTCAGTGGAATGAATCAGACCTAACTTTCCTATGTACATATATGAACATATCACAGTGATCTTCATCATCATATACCTCCACAAGACACAATCTTGAAAAAACTGTAAGTAAATGGCAGAAAGATCAGTAGAGTAGAAAGAAGGGAACCAGGGGAGGGAGGAGAGGGAAAGGGGAAGTACTGAGGATTGAATTAGAACAAATTATATTCCATGCTTTTATAATTAGGTCAAAATGAATCCTATTGTCACACATAACTAAAAAGAATGAATTTTTTTAAAGAACAAATTCTTGTAGACGCTGCTTCATAAAATAAAGTTGGTAGAAATATTTTGACTTCTTCCTTCCTCACTTCTTTCAATTTGCTGCTGACAGTACCTTTCCTTGGATGGACCTATCAGGAATACTTTTGGGAAAGGAACTTGATGCTCAATCCCTAGTAAATCCATGGCAGAGCAAGGAAGACAAGAATGGATCTGGGAGCAAACAGGAAATGACTGGTTCAATCCTTAAAGATATAAAAGGGGCAGACTTTCAACAGGAAATCATCCATAGGAACTATAGTTAAATAAAAGTTCAGATAACTTCAAATAGATGCTCAGTAAATAATTAAAGGAAGATCTTATGATCACATAGAAATCTTATGATTTAGAAATCTTATGATTTCTAGCAATTTTGATGCAGGGGAATTTTTAGCACTGCAAATTTCTTTCATGCAATGTTGGATGAGAGAGAAATAAAGGAATATTTTTCTGATAGCTTTGTCTGGAAAAGAGGCCTTTTCCTACTTAAATGCAAGGTTTCCTAAGGAGAAAAAAAATGGCCCCTACTGAGACTTAGAATGGAAACCACAGTGAAACTGACTCTTGGACATAATTACAGAGAGCCCAGAAGAAGCATGAAAGATAGACAAGGAACAGTGAATTCTATTTATAAAGTCTACTTCTATGCCATATCTCTCTGAAATGGTTTGAGGGGGCTTGAATCAAAACCTATGAACAATAAAAATATAGTATGGACATTGAATATTTGGTCCAAGGAAAGGAATAATTAAAATATCCCAAAAATGAAATTTTTTTAATATTTACTAGGCAGAGAATATTTGACTTTTGACTTTTTGGCAAAGAAGGTCAAAAAGCACATATTAGCAATGCTCTTTTAATCAGCATGGGAAAGCATATCCCTTTTTCTGCTGAGTTATAAGTATTGCTGAAACTAAATATTCTTTGTAAAAATTCATCAACAAACATGTTATGATAGTATTCACTGACTAAAATGGCATGTCATATATCATAGGAATCTTTCTTATAATTTCTTATGAAAATCTGAACATATAGCATTAAAGCACATTTTTCAGAAAAGTACATTGCTCAAGATACTAACTTGATATGGTACAAATTAATGGTTTAACTGCACATTTTCCAAATTGTGCTCCTGGTTATACAAATTATACAGGTTATACAAATCTGTAATAAAAAGGTGTTCAAATATCTAGATAAATTGGTAGAATGCTGAACATTATTTTATAACCTTTGCATAATCCTTTTTAATAACAGAACTATAGTCTCTGAATAAGGGCCTCACAAAGTAACATAATAAAAATCGTTCAACCTCGTGTTTCCCAAACACATCTTATCATACGACCTATTTGAAACTAAAGCTAGTTAATATTTTTTAGGAACAGGCTTTTACCATTCTCACTTTGGGAAATTCTAAGCTCATTTCATTACATGAATGGAATGGTTATTATCAAAAGACAAAAATAATAGTACTAGCAAAGATGCTGAAAAATAGGAACTCTTATACTTTGTTGACAAGAATGTAAATTTCCATTATGGAAACAGCATGAAGATTTCTCAAAAAACTAAAAATAGTGTTAACATATGATCCAGCAATCCTACTGTTGGGTATGTATCCAAAGGAAATGAATTATTTCAAAGAAATATGAGAATGGCCATGTTTATTGTAGTACTATCACACTGGCCAAGATATGGAATCAACTGAGATGTTCACTGATGAATAAATAAATTTTTAAAATGTGGCACATGCATACAGTGGAATTATACAGTCATAAAATGATAAAATCTGTTTATTTGCAGCAACATGGAAGGAATAGGAAGACATGGTAGTACTAAATTAACTCAGGAGCAAAGAAACAAATACCATATGTTCTCACTCACTGGTGTAAGCTGAAAGTGTTGATCACATAGAAGTAAAGTGTATACTAGAGGTCACTAGAGTCTAGGAAATGGGTTGAAGAAATATGGTAGATAATCGTTAGCAAAGTACACTTAGAGGAGGAGATGTAGTTCTGTTCTATAGAACAGTAGGGTAACTAAACGTACAATTAATTATACATTTCAGAATAAATACAAAAAAGGTTGAAGGTTCACAAAACCATAGAAATAATAATATATTAATAGATGGAAATATTAGTTATCCTGATTTGATCATTACATACTGTATACATCTATTGAATTATGATAACTTGCCCTATAAGTTGTTACAAATATTATATGGCAAATAAAACAAAAATTCAAAAATCAAAAAATAACCAGCTGCAGTGGTGCATGCCTATAACCTCAGCTACTTGGGAGACTGACACAGGAGGATTACAAGTTTAATGCCAGTCTGAGTGGCTTACTGAGGTTATGTTTTAAAGTAAAATAAAAAATCCTGGGGATATGTATCCATGGTAGAGTGTTTTCTTAACTCATGCCAGACCCTGGGTTCAATTTCCAGTACTGAAAAAAAATGAAAAAAAAAGAAAAAAGTAGATAAAACAAATTGAGAAATAAATTGTGTTATGAGTGTATATAAAATGGAAAACTATTCAACCACAAAATATGAAGTAGTGACACATACTACAAATTAGATGATTCTCTCACTGAGTGTGGTGACACAGGCCTGTAATCCCAGCAACTTGGAAGGCTGAGGCAGGAGGATTCCAAGTTTGAGGCCAGCCTCAGCAATTTAGCAAGGCCCTCAGCAATTTAGTGAGTCCCTATCTCAAGCTAAAAATAAGAAGAGCTAAGGATGTTGCTCCGTGCTAAAGCATCCCTGGGTTAAATCCCCAGTACCCAAAACAAAACAAAGCAATAAATTAGATGACTCTCCAAAACATCATGCTAAGTAAAGGAAGACAAAACAGTTACATGTGCTTTTTATTTTATTTACATATGCTTTTTATATGATATATCTGTAGTAGGCAAATTCATAGAGGCAGAAAGCAGATTAAAAGTTATACCAAGATGGATTGAAGAAACGTGGTGTGAGCATTTGATAGATATGGTAAATTTTTGTAAAATGATGAAAAAGACCTGAATCTAGAGAGATCTTGTGTTTGTACAACACTGTGAATATACTAAATATTACTGAAGTGTTTGGTTTTCAATGGTTAGTTGTATGGTATACTAATTGCACCTCGGTTTTTAAAAAGACATCATTCCATTAATTGATCTATAAACTTAATGCAATCCCTGTCAAATTCTTCACTGGCTTCTTTGCAAAAAATTGACAAGCTCATTAAAAACTTATATGGAAATTCAAGGGACTTAGAAAAGCCAAAATCACCTTAAAAACAATGAATTTGTCAGGCACATCCTCCTCAGTGTGAAAACTCATACAGTAATATAGACTTGAAGATGTTGTACTATTGGCAAAAGGACAAACAGATAGCTCAATGGAGCAGAATGGAAACAAACCCTCACATACACAGTCCATTTGTGAAGAATGTTAAGGCAATATCATGGGAAAAAATAACCTTTTTAACAAATAGGACAATAACAGGATTCATCTTGTGAGTTATCTGATAAACATCAACCTCCAATTCCATATCTGTGTAGATTCATTTTACATTATATTCAATGAAAGCTTCTCTCTTCTATCCACTTACCCTTTCCCACCACATACCTCTACCCCTCTATGTACAACATCCAATCCATCTGAAATTCCTTCTTCTATCCATCACTGCAGATATTTTGCGATAACTTTTAATCTGCAGAACACAAAGGAATCTTACTTAGGTTAAGGAATTCTTATCACTCTCCCATATACTGTGAGCAATGTTGATGTTCATTTTCATATTAGAGCATTATATTTTATATTTTATAACTTGTTTGTAATTTCTTCCATTTCACCTGAGGTATACATTCTGTTTCTCATCATGAAAATTATTTTTATCTAAAGAACAGGTCAATGTATTCTAATAACAATTTAATTTCATCTTCATAAACAGAATATATACTTTAAATATATACTTTAAATTGTTAAGCATTACTGGCCTGACTATTTAAACATCCCTAGTAAATACAGAGCTCTTAAATAAACCATAAAATAGTGCAAGGAAGAAAATAACTGAGCTGGTAACATGTTACCTGTTACATCTTGATCCATAAAATTCTGAGGATTGTTAATAAATAAGTGCATAAATTTGACTATCTCAAAGAATGTATAAATACTAAATTCATTAATATCATTAATAGTAGACATAGTACTGCCTCATTAGATGTTACTGAGAAGATAATCAGTAGTGATACTAAGAATTACCATACCAAGCCTTTCCCATAGGTCAAGCAGTGCTGCATTTAAAACTTGCACTACTGTTTGGTATCTCTGGATTGTATTTCGCACAAGAAACACATGATGGCCAACTCAGAAGATGGTACTTTCCAGAAGTTCCTTAGCACCAGATTAAAAAATGGTGAGACTGCTTCTCAGTGAGGTGCAAAACTAAGGGAAGTCACTGAAATTTAATACTGGATGGTAAATGAAACCATAGGGATTCCCTCGAACATAGGAAAAATTTGTTAGAGACATTCTGACTTGGTTGGCAGTGGGGGAGCAGCTAGGGCTGATGAGAGGAAGCAGAGCACAGGAAGTGATAGAAAAAGTGAGTTGGAGTGAAAAAATTCGATTGAGGGTATCTGAGGAATAGAGAGGGAGGCTAATCATAATGGACCAATAATCAGGTGGAGAATTTATTGAATGAAAAGCAACCAAAATTTCTCAGTTCATGTGCAGATAGTTCAGCAGGAACTGTGATCACCTGTATGGGAACCATTTATAAGCACTGCACGTCCAAGAACAGAGGCAAGAGATTAGGGACTCATAGAGGAAATTGCCAGCTGCTCCCCTATTATAAGTCCCACAGTGTGCCTGGACTAGTGTGACTGAAATGTACCCATAGAAAACTGTGCCTAGGGCATACAGGCTCTGGATACCAAGGGAAAAGACTTCCCTTGGTTTCTGGGGTCCTAGACATCCACCAGAGATTGGAATCTCCCAATCAATAGGGGTTGTGAATCAAAACTTAAATACCCACTGATAGAATTCCAAGGGTCAGCCAAGACCAAACACCAGCTACTGGAACTTCCAATTTAGAATTCTGCACCACTCCCGTGAGGCGAATGTACAATTTGTCAGCACTAACCAGTCTATCCCACCCTACAGTGGAAGAAGAAAGCTGAGAACTAGAGCCAACTTTGGCTCCTAGCAACAACAGTTGGATGCTAGGTGTGAAAAATAAATATGTTGGATTTAACAATCCCTAGTCCCTGATCCAACTGTTACAGAGATGGAAAATAAATACAAAGAATGAAAATCTATCCTTGAAAACGGTTTTGACAACTTCAGCAAAAACCAGTCCTTTATTTCTCATTTTTTTCTTTTTTATTCCTATATTTACCCCATTTTAACTTTTTTTTAATTTAAAATTTTTAAACTTGTTTTAGTCAGCTTTTTCGCAACTGTGACTAAAAGGCCCAACCAGAACAATTGTTCTGGTTGTACAGGAAAAGTGCATTTGGGAGCTCATGGTTTCCGGAGGTCTCAGTCCATAGGCAGCTAGCTGGCTCCATACCTTGGGGCTCCAGGTGAGGCAAGACATCATGGGGGAAGAGTGTGGCAGAGGGAAGCAGCTCACATGATGATCAGGAAGCAGAGAGAGAGAGAGTCTACTCTCCAGATAAAAAATATATACCCCATAGCCACACCACCAATGAACCACTTCCTCCAATCACACCCCACCTGCCTCCAGTTCCCACTCAGTTAATCCCACCAGGAATTAATGCATTGATTTGGTTAAGACTCTTATACCCCAATCATTTCTCCTCCAAACCTTCTTTCATTGTCTCACACATGAGCTTTTGAGGGTACCTCATAGCCAAACAACAACAAAACCTTTTTTCAAAAATCATGACATTATATTTTATTATTTTTACTTATTCCATTCTGTGAGTTTGTGTGTATGTAGAGGTATATTAAATGTGTGTGTGTGTGTGTATATGTATGTGTATATTTACAAAATTTTGTTTTTATTTTAGTTGCCTCTTCACCAATTTATTGTTTAGCCCTGGTTTGACTTAGGTGGGGTATAATTGTGCACGGTTTGAGTTGTGTTGATAATACATTTGTTTATTTGTATTTTGGTTTTTGTCTTTCTTAGTGTCCCTTCTTCACTCTCTTCCCCCACTAATAGCCAAAGTTTCTTGTCCTTTTCTTCACTTTCATTTTTATTACTTTTAGTTACTTTTTATTTCTCCTCTTTTATAGCTATCATCTGCTACCTCCTTCTTCTCCTCTGTTCACTTTTTAGGTATTTCAAACTTTCTCTTGCCTTCCTAGTCTATGTCCCTTCACTTAAGAAAGTGTAATCCCACTAAGAGAATTATATAGTTTATGTAATATTATCCCATTCATGTTGCTGTGATTATTAATACAGTGAACAATATACATAGTAGGCACACAGTATTTAATGTTTGATGTTCATGTTTTTTTTTTCTTTTGATGGTAAAAATGTTACCATTCTGTTATAGGTGGCAATTAGTTTACAGATGTGAAAGGAGACACTTAAGACTTTCATTGTAAGACTGTATATCTTTTCCTAACACTATTGCTATCCCTATCTCATTCATTTCTCTAAGAGGGGCTGGATAGTGGGATACTTTAAGATCAAAGAGCAGAGATCCTGATGCTGAGTAATACAGCCTTGCCAAGTAACAGTCAATCTCACCCCACACATGATCTAGCCCTCCCTGAGCTTCAACAATAGTACCACACATAGAATTGGGGAGACAAAAACCCTAAACCAACAACTAGAGCTCAAGGAGGAACAATCAGAGGGAAACCTCAGGACCCTCTCAGAAACAGAGAGAAATCCCAGAACAAGCAAACAAAAACTACACATGGAAAGGGGAATCCATCTTAGCTGATACACAAATCCTAGACCTCTGAAAACATGAGGAAACAGGCAAATAAATCTCCTCCCAAAATTCACAATCACCCAACAAAGGATCCCATAGATATGGAAGTGGATGAAATTTCAGAAAAAGATTATAAGAATTTATTATTAAAATGTTCAGTAAACTAAAAGAAGATATAAAGAACAAATTAAGGAAGCAGATAAACAAAATGAAAGATCATTTTGATAAAAAATAGATATGATATAAAAAAGAAACACTATCAGAACTCCTGAAAATGAAAGACACAATCAATCAAATTAAAAATTCACTTGAAAAGAGCGCCAAAAGATTAGATTGTGTAGAAAATAGAACTTCAGTCCTAGAAGACAGATATTTAGCCCTTGAAGACAAGATATATGAATCTGAATACTCAGTATGCAATAAAGGAGAAAAATAAAAGATCATGATCAAAATATACAGAAAGTCTGGGACAGCATAAAGAGAACAGATCTGAGAGTCACTGGGAGAGAAGAGAACATGAAGATACAGGCTAAAGGCATTAAAAACACTTTCAATGAGATAGTGTTATAGTTTGGATATGAGTTTTCCCCAAAAGCTCACATGTGAGACAATGCAAGATAGGTTCAGAGGAGAAATGATCTGGTTGTGAGAGTATCAACCTAATCAGTGAATGAATCCCTGATGGGATTAACTGAGTGGTAACTGGAGGCAGGTGGGGTGTGGCTGGAGGTAGTGGTTCATTGGGGGTGTGGCTATGGGGTATATATTTTGTATCTGGAGAGTAGACTCTCTCTCTCTGCTTCCTGATCATCATGTGAGCTGCTTGCCTCTGCCACACTCTTCCCCCATGATGTCCTGCCTCACGTGTAGCCCTGAGGAATGGAGCCAGCTGCCTATGGACTAAGACCTCTGAAACTGTGAGCCCTAAATAAACCTTTCCTCCTCTACAGTTGTTCTTGTCAGATGCTTTAGTCATAGTGAAAAAAGCTGGCCAAAACAGATAGTAACAATTTTTTTCACATATTAGAAATGAGATTCAGGAGGCATATCGGATACCAAATAGACAACATCAAAACGGAACCTCTCTAAGGCATATCATAATCAAAACACCTAACATAGAATATAGAAAAAGAATATGAAAATCTGTGAGAGAAACAAGTCAGGTTACATTTAGAGGCAAAACAAGACTTACCTCTAACTTCTCAATTCAGAACCTAAAACAAAGAAGGGCCTGGAATGCCATATTTCAAGCTCTAAAAGAAAACAATTGCCAGTCAATATTGTTATGTCCAGCAATGCTATCTTTCACAGTCAATGAGGAAATAAAAGCTTTCCATTACATGGATAAACTAAAAGAATTTATGACCGCTAAGCCACCACTACAAAGAACACTCAAAGATATACGCATACAGAGGAAACCTGAAACAAATCAAAATCTTCCAAATAGATGGAGATCACTAGAAGAGCAACCAACTCAAAGAAAGACAATTAAATATAGCAACCAAACTAAAATGGCAGGAGACAACAAATAAATATCCATAATAACACTGAATGTAAATGGTCTCAACTACCCAACTAAAAAACATTGATTACAGAGTGGATCGAAAAATAGATTAAACATTATGCTGTTTGCAGTGGAGTAAACTCGTAGACAAATAGACCAACAGGCTGAAAGTGAGAATAAGGAAATATATTCCCTGCTAATGAAGTCTGAAAACAGTAAGAGTACCTATTCTAATATGTGACAAAGCAGATGTTAAGCAAAAATTAATCAGAAGAAGTAAAGAAGGCCACTACACACTGGTAAAGGGAACAATACAACAAGAAGTTATAATGATAGTAGATATATAGGTTTCAAATTTTAGTGTACCTAAGTATATAAAAAATACTTCTTAATATTAAATCCCTGATAGATCCCAATATAATAATACTGGGTGAGTTCAACATATCCTTATTACCAATACACAGGTTATCCAAACATAAAATCACTAAAGATATATCTGACTTAAATAACATAATACTATAAATCAAATGAACCTACTTGACATCTACAAACTACTTCAACCCAAACCAGCTGAATTCACTTTCTTCTCAGCAGCTCATGGAGCCTTTTCTGAAATGAACTACATTCTAGGTCACAACATAAGTCTTAGTAAGTGCAAAAAATTTTTATAATCCTCTGCAACCTATCAGATCACAATGGAATGAAACCAGAAATGAACAGCAAGAAAAATAAGAGAACCCATATAAGCACATAGAAATTGAGCAATACCTTTCAATGAAGAATGGATCATAGAAGTAATGAGGTAAGAAATCAAGAAATTCTTAGAAACAAATGAGAATAGAGCTGCAACATATCAAAATCTCTGGGACAGTATGAAAACCATTCTTTAAATGAAATAAGCCAGATTCAGAAAATCAAGGGTTCAATGTTTCTTTTTATGTGCAGATGCTAAAGGAAAGTAAGGGAAAATTTAGGGGTGATCTAATGTCATAAAGATCAGTGAAGTAGAAAAAGGGGATCAAGGATGAGGGAGGAAGGATAGGACAGGAAAGGCAATGTGGAATGAATCTAACAAATTCATGCTATTTGCATGTATAAATAAACCACAGGAAATTTCACCTTTATATATATGTAAAAAGCACAAATCAAAAATGAATAAATGAGTGAAAGAATGATCAATAAAGCACAGGAAAAAGAATGGGGGGAGAGAAGAGGGGCCAGGATATAACGGAACAGGAACTGAAATGGAGTAAATCAAATCTATGCATGTATGACTTCATCAGAATGAACCCAACTAATACGTATAACTGTAATGCTTTAAAAAGAGAAAAGGAGAAAGAAAGAAACAAACAAACACAAATGGTACCCTGGGAACAATATATAGCTAGTGTTACCAGCTCTGTACCTTAACCAAGAAAATCATTACTATGTCTAACTTAACCCCACTTTTTCTAATTAACATGAATCACTGGTGATCCTCACTGAGCCACATAACATCATCTGCTGCATGGAAAAATATCTCGCTCAAGAGTATTGTGAGGATGAAATAATGGTTTTTTTCAAGGATCTTTTATTCTATGGCTTTTCACCAAATATACATTAAACACTTCAACAATGTAAGGTTATAGTGCTAAACAATAAAATGCCAATGCATGAGTGAACAATAGTTTGGGGAATTATAGATGAAAGCCTTTAACAGATGCTCCACAATCATTTATTTCTTTCTGCTTGTCTTTCACAATTGTAGACAAGATAAATAAGCTTAGAGATTCTCAATCCTAGATGCACATTGAATTCTTCAGAAAAACTTTAAAATTTAAATATAAAGTGTAGGTGAGGCTACCACATATCAATGAATCCGAAACTCTTGAGTAGCATCCAGACATCGGTGTTATTTAAAAGCTTGCCACACAATGATAAAGAGCAGCTAAGATGGGAAACTGATTTAGTTTTAAATATAGTCTCAGATAGACGTGCCAAAGAGGAAGCAGCAGGTGAGTGAAAATAGAGGAGATGTAAATGTACAAGAAAATGAAGACAAAAAAAACCAGCATTCAGAGATGATTGAGAAAGCAAAGAATCAAAATAAAATTATCATCTTCACTATTACTAAGATAATTTTAATGAGAGTGAGGCACTGAGATATTACTGAGTAAATTTGAAAGTGTCTTTGAAATCTTCCAGGAATTATCTCCAATAGTGGCTATCAAATTTGTTTCATAATTGAATCAGCTGGAGAATGGTATGCTGTATCCCATAACAAACAAATCACTATTTCTGAGGGTGGTACCTCTGTTTTTTAGATATTAGTAGTTGTAGAGCTCCACATGTAACTCTGATATGGAAAACTAAATGTTTCTCAAATGTTTTCAAGAATACTGAGGGATTCTGTGCAAATAAGCTACTACTTTAAGAAACACATTTTAAATAGTAAGGTTTGTTTGTAATAATGTCTCTTGAACTTGGCTGTATATTAGAATTACCTGGGGAACTTTTTAAAAATAGCAGTTGATTTGATCCCAACTGTTGGATATGGAAAATGACAAACCCCAAAATAGTGTGGCCTGGGAAGAGGGAGTGAGGAAGAAGCAGCACATTGATGGCATTGATCCTTTCCCAGTGACAGAACAATCCCTACAAAGGAACCCAAATCATTATCCTTCCCCAAATAAATCCTTTCCCAGTGACAGTATGATGGGACCCTGAAGGGAAAGAGATAAGCACTGCAAGCTGACTCCAATCCCTCCATTCTTCTCCAAGTAAAAATTTTGCCCAGTAAAAACAAATTTTCAAATTCTCACAAACCTGTTTCAATTAGTGCCCAGACTGACCACTGACCCTAGACACCCCCCCATCTTGCCCAGTAAAACAGCCCCCACATTCCTAAGTGCCCCAAATGGACAAGCTCGTTGATTAAGTCACCTCTCAGTATAGCCTATATAAGCATAGACTCCCTCTTGGGCCAATGGTTCATTTTCCACCAGGAAAGTGGGTCCATTGGAGGTGTGATTCTACTGCTGAATAAAGGCTTTGGCTGATTTGTGAAGTTTGTATCTGGCCCCCAGTTTGTATCTTGTGCTAACATCAACCCCAGAGATGCTGATAGACTTAGTATGGGTAAGACACTCATTAATATTTCCTAAATTGCCATTCTCTTCCCCCCCATCTTACTCTTCCTTACTTGTGATTTTTTAGATAATCTTTCAAATCAAATATCTGCACCATGTCCTATAGTCAGTAATCTCTTATAGAAGGGCCCATACCAAGAGCTCATTTTCAGTCTTGTAGCACAACACATTCTGATGAAAGTGTTTTCTTACTCTTTCTTCCTCTTTCAGGTTCAATTTTTTCATGAAAATATTTCCGCTATCCCCTCCGGTCTGATGCTCTTTCAGTCTGACAGAAGAAAAAAACTGAAACGAAATAGAAGCTGAGACATTCCACTTTTTTGTCACCTCATAACACTGCTCTACACACTGTCAATAAATTAGACTGTGATTTTTATTGTTGTGAGTCTTGCTCTGAAAATGATTCTTTAAAATCCCATATGTCATTCTTAACAATTTTTTGCAAGCTTCAGCTCATTCTTGATTTACCCTTCCAGAAATTACTCTGAGGACTCTAGGCCTTTGGTTTCTATGCATTCTTGGTCATTGTCTTAAGGGTTCACTACTCTGGCATTTTTAGAACCTCACAATATAAAAACAAATGAATGAACAAAACACAGGTAAATAAAGATGGAAAGTCTGTGAATAATAAAGGTCATGCACTAAGGATCCATTCATGCACTTATCCATCCATCCATCTGTTCAACTTTTTGCTCAATATTAATTGAATACTATGTGTTCAGAAGGTGTCTAAATACTGGGAAATAGAGCCAAAAAGTGGGCAGACAAAAATTTATGACTAATTAAAATTCAGTGATGATATAGAAGTAAAAATGAAATAATTTTGTATTGTGCCAATTATTATAAATACACAGAATGTGAGATATGTGGAGGTGTTGGGAGATTCAAGTTTATAGACAGCACTCTGATACCTTCTCTGAGGATGTGACACTTGAGCTGAATTTCAACCATTCAGCCAATTTATTTGCAGGAGAATGTTTTATGCAATCAATCACAATGCAGTAAGTAAATACAAGTTTAGCTGATGAGATACTTTGACTTACAAAGCCAGGTTAAATTAAATAGTGAAAAGGGGCTACAAGGTACGATATAACTATTAAATATAAGTGACTATTAAAGAATGTAAAAATATCTAATTACTGACCCTGGAAAATATCTATGATAATTTAATGTTATTTTGAAAATTTAGAATTATATAAAGTGAATAAATATATTTTTATTTAAAATATATTACACACATGTATTATGTATATATTTCTACATAAAATACTTATCTTGTTTTAGAATGTGTGTATTTGAATATTCACAGGATATCGTTGAAAGGTTGGACACTATACTCTAAGAAGTAGCTACTTTCAAAGGGTGGGATTGAGGGAAAATGGTAAGCAGATTTTGCTCCAGAGTAATTTATGCTCTCCAAGTGTGACAGTACAATTGTCTGTTGTACTATACATAATAATTACAAAAAATAGATGTTGAAAAATAAGGAAAAAATGAAGAAATAAGTGATGGTATACAGTATGGATGGAAATATAAAATAATAGCGATAATAATAATAATTATTATTATTGGTACTGGGGATCTAACCCAGGGGTGCTTTACCACTGGCCTACATTCCCAGCCCTTTTTTCATCTTGAGACAGGGTCTCACTAAGTTACTGAGGCTGACCTTGAGCTTGCAATTCTCTCAGCCTCCTGAATTACTGGGGTTACAGGCAGGCACAGTGGGGCCTCACCTGGCTATAAAATTAATTTTAAAAAGGCAACCCATTTATACAAATTTCTGAAGTATAGGTTTAAAAAAAAACACTTTAATTTAGTGCTCTGAAAGACCTTATGGTGGAAACTGATTACTGAAATTTGATCAATAATTTTGATTTTTTTTCCTTGAGGGAAAATCTTATTAGGAATTAGGTGTAACCATTTAGGAAGCATTTTCCCACAAATATTAAAATAACTAAAACAATCTATGACTATTCATATGAATGTTTTAAAAGGAAAGTAATCTCATTACTTCACAATAAGAAATAATAGTGAAATGTAAGTATACCATGGTCTGTATAGTTTTTAGACCCTAACTATTCCTCCTCATCATTATTGATAGGACACAAATTGTCTAACCTTCAGCTATTAGTTCATAAGCTCAATTCCTCCCCTTTGAAAGACTATTCTTGACTTATTATACCCAAATCAGCTAGTCTTTGACCATATTGCTAGGGATCCAAACAAAATCTGTCCTTCCTCTAAGTGACATTATTTTGGAGTATTCTCATGACCCATATTTTGAAATCAAGGTTTAAATTTAAAATAGTTTTTGTTGAGTTTATTCCATGTTTATATGTTTTATATAAAAACTACTTAAATATAAATACAGAAATATAGAGAGCTTTGTATATTATACTTTAATACTATCATAAATGTAGACATGAATAAAATAATACAAAAACATGAGCATAATGGTATTAATGGTATTGTGACATCATAAATATATTATGTTACAGTGGTATAGAAAGGAAATCTAGGTTAGCTCACTTAGTCTCTCAGTTTTCAGTTTCAAGTTTCACAAGGCTGAAATCATATTGTTGGCTAGTTGGTCTCTTACCAAAGGCAATCAAGACAAGTTCATTTGTTTTCATATTTGGAATCTCTCTGACTTTCTCTTCATCTTCATTTCTTTTCTGCCCCAAGCAAGAGAAGATCTCTGTCTCTTTAAGGGCTCTTGTGATTAAATTAGATCCATATAAATAATATATGATAATTTGCATATTTTAATATCCATAATATTAATGACATGCAAAGTCCTTTTTGCCATGTAAAAGAACATATTCACAGGTTCCAGGGATAATAGCATAGACTATACAAGTGTATGAATAACACAAACTTTATTACTACAAAAGCAATATGCATACATAAGTTCTTAAGGCATGTATAGGAAAAGTATAAAAGTTATACTTTATGTATATTTATGTTTTATGAATTAAAAATGAACTTTTCATTTGTAATTTTTAAAAATTAAATATTAAAGCAGAAGGTACAGGAAAATAAAAAGGCTTTCATTTAAAATTCATAGTGATTAAATCTTTAATTCCATGTTTGGAATAATATTTGCTATTCTATTTCCTTTTTGTGGCAATCAAACAATTTAGAAGCAAAGTGGCTGACTATTTAATATGTAGGATTATAATACCCTAATCCAAAACACTCCCTATAATTTTCTTGTTGCTATGGAGTGAGGATTAGAAAGTATTATAAGATATGTGCTGTCTTATAAAGTATAAAGAAAGATATATTATACTATCACCAACATGTAATACATAATCTCCTTGTAAAGTAAATCCCTACTAATTCCTTGTAGAAACCAAAAGAGTGTCTCAAGTTTTATGAGGAAAAACAGAGTGGTAGTAAAACTAGAAGCTCTGATTATATAGTTAATATTTTTAACTATATGAATGATATCACCTTTCCCACATGAGATAAGGATATTTATGTACTTTGTATGCATTTTTTTCAGATTTAATTAGTAGGATTAAAGAAAATGGTTAAAACATGTAGAAAACAACTAAATTAGCTGTTAATATTTGAAACATTAAACATTAAATAAATACCCATTAATTTACATTTTCAGGGAGATGTTTCTGTGCATAAAAGTCAAATGTTCAATAGTAATTGCCTAGGTAAATATAAATTTAATTTTTCTTCTAGAATAATGTTACTTTTAGTTAATTCTAAAATAAGAGCAGGGTTAATATGAAAAAATACTAACTTCAAGGCTAATTTTGCATGCTTTGGGCAAAGTCCTTTGAAATATTTGCAGAGTAATGTTTCAGAGTTAAGTGCAGAGCTTAGTATCTGACCCTGAAAATATTTAGTACTCTATAAAAAGAATCATCAAACCACCACACCACCAGGAAGATGTAACTGAAATAAATAGTGTCTAAAATAAATAGTGCTGTGGTTTTTAAACCAGACATACTCTCGGGGGAAAAATGTATATGTCTATAGTAACTAGACATTTCCAGATTAAACTTAAAATTAGGCAAAGCGATCATCAAGAAAATTGTGAAATAAATCTAGATAAATAGGCCCAGATGAAAGATAATGAGCCAAATCACACTTTAGAGTGCCACAAATATATTTCTTAGGTTAAAGGATAGCAACTGCTAATCATGGCCGTGACTGTGGCCTAGAATTCAGTAGTGCATTTCTAATCAGTAGCAAAGAGCAGATTACCCTCAAAATGAATACATGGTTGCTAGTATAATTGGCTGTACATTTAAAATATGATTAGTTTAGACCCAATTCACATCATACATAGAAATAACTTTTAGATGGACTAAAAAGCTACATAATAAAGTATTTGGAAAAAAATTAAATCTGAGTGTAAGAAAAACCTTCCTAAGCATTAGAGGGGAGCCACAAATGAAAATATTAATGTACTTTAATATGCACATAAAGAGTCAAACAGAAAATTTGACCTAGAAAAAAAATTTGTAAATAATTTTATAAAGAAATATTAAAATCAAAGAAACATAAGAAGTTCCAACATATTTGATTAAAAATGACAAGTTACCTAATAAAAATGGACCCCATCAAACTTAAGCCAGTGAGTCAGAAAATACAAAACACACATTTACAATAAACATAAGAAAATATATACAAGGTCATTAAATAGTAGTCAAAGAGAATATTAAAATATTGCAAACTACAATTTTCCTAGACATATTAAAATAAGATCAATAATATTAGGTGTTGGTAAGAATGTTTGGAAAAGGGCAGGTGTGTATAATCTTATTGTAGTAAATTTGTTGATCACTTTTGGAAAGTGATTCATCTGTCAAAATGTAGAAAGCGAGGGCCTGAGTTATAGTTCAGTGGTGGAGTGCTTGCTTAGCGCATGTAGGGCACTGGGTTGGATCTTCAGCACTATATAAAAATGAATGAATAAAATGAAGGTATAGTGCTCATATGTATTTTCAAATTTACAAAAGAATTATGTTTTTAAAAAATGTAAAAATTGATGTTGATGTATTAAACAGTTCTGATAATTGTGAGGTACCAAATACACATGGAAGTGGTCTTGCAGTAGTGAGTGGGTAAGGACACTGGCCCTGAAGGCAAATGACCTGAATGTTATTCTGAGCTTTATCACTCATTTCTTGTGTGTCATGAGCAAAACGAAGTCTTTTGTGCTTCAGTTTACCCTCTGTGAAATGGAGATAGAAACTGATTGTAAATATTAAATGAGACACTATGCCAAAAGTATTGAAAAATTCTGTCACTGAAAAAATTCTTTAAAAAATAATAGTAATTTTAAAAAATGTAAAAAGCCCATACTTTGTGACCATGTAATTCTACTAAGAATTTATTTTGTAGGGATCCTACACATTTATCCAATAATCAATGTTCAAGACTTTTATGCAGCATTGAATGTACATCCTCAGTAAACAAATGAATTCAAAATAACCATCAGAAGTGTGGTTAAATACATTGTATAACATGCTCTCTGTGTAATGCTTCATAGTGATTTAAACAAAGTATATATTTTAGGGAAATTATAATTATTAAATACATAAGGAACAGGATATGTATTGGTTGTTATATATCCATGTGTAATAGAAAGATAAATGGACAAGAGTCAAACAAACTTGAACAAAGGTGATTCTCTGAGTATTAGCATACAGAAGGAAGGTGAATACAGGCACAAATATTTCCTTCTTTATATACTTCTGTATCATTTGGGTATTTTATGTCTTTATTCCTATAATACCTGTGGAAGGAAGAGAACATGAAAGAAAAAAAGAGGAAATAAGCAGAAATGATGAATTCCTATATTACTTGTATAATTTAAAGGAAGGAAGGCATAAAGGAAGAAATGAAAAAGAATGAATAAAAGATTAGTGGCTGGTTTGTTTTAAAGGCAGGGATTTGGACTTTTTGTTCCCTGTACACTGTTTCATTATAAGCACACTGGTTGTGTTTGTGTGTGTGTGTGTGTGTGTTTGTGTATGAGAGAAAGAGAGAAAGAGAGGGAAAGAAATAATGAAAGAAAGGGAAGAAGAAAGGAGGGAGGAAAGACAGGAAGATTGATTGTTATGAATTCTTTTCAAAATCTGGAAAATGTAAGAATAATAAGGTAATAATGTGTTTTCTGATTGATTACATTCATCCCAAACAACAGGGTAAAGCTGTTTCTAATATACACTACTGTTGACCACATATTTAAAGACATGTAAATAATAAAAATAGTAGAATTTTAGATATTATATATAAAAACAATATATCAATTCACATAGATCATTGTTTTGATTTTTGATTGTAAGACTGTACTTCTCTTGAGAAAATTATTTGAAAGTCAATAATCACTTTTGTTCATATTTATTTTCTGCCAACAATGGCTAATATTTAAGCGTATGTTTTCTTAGTCATAATTATTGCCAAACTCACAACAGAAAATATATACTAAAAAGATAAAAATATGAATAAGATAGTAATAAGTGATAAAAATATGTCATATAATATTTCATAATAAAATTTTTGTATCATACATTTACCATTGCTTCCACCATTTCATGTTTTTCTTTCCTGGATTTATATAAAATTTTCTAGCCTATCACAGTTTAATCCTCATTATTAAATGTAATTTCCTTTTGATTCTCACATACTTTGGTCTTTATTTGTGATATTTGCATTAGATCTGTAGACAAATGATGGCAAGTTTAGCTGTCATTGGAAAATACTAATGCACATTTTATTTTTAATTTAGTTTATCCATGTTTTCTCATGTTCTCTTTTATTCATCTTTTTATTCCTTTAAATCATCAGGTATCCTCCAATGTGAAATTTGATAACTGTAATCAAATTATGAAATATCATTTTTGTGTTCTAACTACTTAATTTAATGAATCAGTGAGTGCTTTATAAGTACTTATTACTATTTTAGCAGTAGAGATCCAATATTTTTTCCCAAAATCTCTGTCTGTCATGGAACTTCTAGTGGGAAATAACAAACCAAAAGCATGATAAATTAATGTGTGCTACATAAGGTTGTACTAATAGCTATAAAATTAATAAGACAGGACAAAGGAAACAAAGAGTGCTGGTAACAGGCTAGAGTGAAACCTATCAAAATGATGGGAAGGTACAGGAGAATGTCAAGTAAATATCCAGGGAAGAAGTTTCTGGTGGAGGAAACAGGTGCAAATTACAAGGCAGAAAAATATATGGTGACTATTCCTAGAAAAGTAAATCGGCCAGTGTATTGGAATGGAGTTGGATAAGAATAGATGAATGGGGCATAAAGTCATAGCAGGTAGGAGTGGGTGTGATTCAGGTCATAGAGGCCTCTTTCAGTCACTGAAAGATCTTTTTCTCTGAGAGGGAAACCATTATAGGCTATCGAAAGATATGGCAGTATTTGTCATGCACTTATAAGGATCCCTTTGGCTGCTGTTGGAAGGAAGACTTTACTGGGGTGAAAATGGAAATAAGCAATAAGGAGACTATGTTATATTCCATAGAGAGGATTGTCCTTGGAACATATGGTCATTTGGATTCTGTGAGACCATGTGAGAGCCCATAAATCTTTTCATGGATATAGATTAGTTGTGGTAGAGAGAGAGGGAAGAATTAATGAATCTTTTGATGCAAACAAAATGAACACACTCATTTTAGCTCAGCAAAAATAAGACATATTATGGGAATTCCCATGAGCTGAACCTATAACCGGGTGGAGGTTTCATCAAGATATACATGGTCCTTTGATCTTTTTCTTCCTCTCATCATCTCTCTTTGTTTGAGTATTTTTCTCCATTCTTTTGGAACCACATGGCTTCCTCTACTTCTAAAAGTTTTCTCTTGTTGTTACAAATGGCTCATAGGGTATCATAGTGATTGCTTTCTTTTATGCTACATCATATATCTCTTAATCTTCAGCTCTTACTATTTGGGGGGGGGTACACAGAAGTAACCTAAATGTCTGTCTCTCTCTCTCTCTCTCTTTTTTTTTTTTTTTGGTACCAGAAGCTGAACTCAGGAACACCTAACCACTGAGCAATATCCTCAGCACTTTTTTGTATTTTATTTAGAGACAACATCTCACTGAGTTGCTTAGGGCCTCACTAAATTACTGAGGCTGGCTTGTTCATGAACTCAGGATCTTCCTGCCTCAGCCTCCAGAGCCGCTGGGACTATAGGCGTGCACCACCATGCCTGACTCAGTTCTTACTATTAATTGCCACACTCTATAAACATTATACAGTTCAAAATGCCAACAGAGTGAAATATTTCTTGACAGACACTGCTTAGGTGTTGTTTAGGAGAAGAACACAGTAAAATATGTACCTACAAAAATAGCCAGGCCTATTATCTCTGTGTGGTCCAGTTTGTTTTACAAGAAGAAAATATGGGTGGCATTCTGAAATGGTGCCTGCCATCCCAGAATTTGTTTGATACTGTGTTGTTTATTTTTGTTATTGTTTTCCAATTGTTTATTTGATTTAATTTTCAAATGATTTCCTGAAAATAATGGATTTTTATGCAATACCAAACAATATTTGAAAATAAATTAGAATGATCTTGAGAACAAAGTAATAATAACAAAATCTTGAAAGTAGCACATCAGGAATGAGCACATAAACATGAAAAACAAAAAAAACCAACAAGATGGAATAGACTTGATGGAATACTTTAATGGACCACTACTTTCAGCATTGCAGTTACCTGCTATGACATTTTCATATTTAAATTATTTCTACTGAGTAACAAACATTATAGTGGTCTTAAATGTCAGCTCACCCATTACCCAGAAATGGAATTTTGTTACTCTATGAAATAAGGCCTTTAGTAACTGGCTTATACATGCTTTTTATTATATCAAATTGCAAGCTCAAATTTTTGACCTTTAGAATCATTTACACCAATAGCATCTTCCCCTACTATTTGTATTTTAGTCAAAATACAAATACAAAATACAAAAAGTCATTATTAATAAAATGATTATATTTTATCCCTAAAAAAGGAACTATCCCTATGGCCAAGGAAAATATTTTTTATGGTAATTACTTCACCAAATACAACCTAAATATTTGGAAACTTTGAAATCCCACAAGCCAGTGAATTTCAAATATGTAAAATTGATGCAAGCGAGACTAACTGACATTTGTAACGATACTTCTAAATTTCTCTAGGGATATGTGGGATACAGTTGCTTTTCTCTATCCAAAATTTGCTATTACTGTTAGTAAAATCAGTTCTATATTTTAATGCTGATATAGTAATTGCAAGAAATCTAAATTCTACTGTTCAATTGTGAGTGCTATTCTTCAAGGTCTATTTTCTTTATACCCAGTAGTGAGCATTCAATGTTACTGCAAAAATCGTAATCCCTGAAGTGCAAGAGATTTGTAAACTCACTTACACTGAGTGCAAGAATGATATTTGTCTAGATTCAGGCCTAACACCCAATAGTACCATTCACTGTATCATTCTTTATAAAAGTCTACTATACTGAAATAAATTATTTTCATAGTCAAAGAAATACAATTTAAAACACTAAGGGTTTAAGATATAGAAACAATAAAAAAATCAATGGACATAAAGGTAATGAATAGCACTGGATTGAGAAAAAAAGAATTTTACTGGTTCTATTTTCTTGGTGATTTTAATTCTGTTATATCTTTCAGGAGTTTTCAAACCAAAACTCCCAAATAGATGCTTAATAAATATTTCTGCCATGGAGCTTTAATTTCATGGAATCTATTGTTTTCTGGTCTCCTTGACTTTGAAATAAAACAAAGCCACATGAAAGTTTGCTATATTAAAAAAGGAGATGTGAGAGGTATAGGAAGCAAAAATAGTATTTTATTTGAATTATCTAGTTTTATATCCTATTACCTTGTTGAAGAGTTAGCATCATATGTATACAGTTAATACTATCTGTTACCTCTCTGAAGAGAATTTCATAAAATTTGTGACACATAAACAGTGCTATAGGTCTTACTTCATTAAATATATTTCATTTATTGAATAAGTTGAATTTTGAAATAAATAAATATAAATAATATGAGAAGTATACTGAGAATATTGAAAATGCATGTAAATAAATAAATTGCCCTTGAGGATCTTTCCACTTTGAAATTCTAGAGATTTCGTTAATCTAGGAAATCATACTCATGAATGAAAGAATCTAAAGAATGCTGGAAACCCACAAGTTACTGAAAAAATAAGTAGAATTAAAGAGAATTTTATCCTCATTAGTTGTAATGTTATAGAGTTGGAGTATAAATAACATCTTAAAGAAAGATAAAGACCCAAATTATTAAATTTTATTTAAAATCCATTTCAAAATTTATACACACACTAACATAAAACATAAAGCTGAAACAAACTCTTGGAACATAAGTGTTTTTTTCATTTTAATGATTTATTAAAGTGATCAATATGAAAGAAAAATTATGACCCTAGGTAGACAGATTTGTATTATACCAAGTAAGGGGGACAAAGAATTACAAGTCTTAAGAAACTCAAAATTGTGTTGTGTGAATGGGAAGAAGAGCAGAAAGGATAGTTTGATATTCTGGTTCGAACATAAGTTTTGTAAAACAATAAAACCAAAATGAGTTTCTCTGAAACAACATGAAATTATCAAAAATCCTTGTTCTCTTCAATGCTTAAATGTACAGGAGGAAATCCTTACTCCTGATTTCTACTGATACAAATGTTTCATATTGCATTTTACAGTAAAAAGCAGAAAACAGGATTTTATGGGGAGGTTATTTGCTTTCAAGTAACATAACTTGAAATAAGTGGAGTTATTTCTTAGTGATGGAAAATACCAATTTCTCCCACCTACCTTTAAAGGATACCTCTTTCAACCTGATTCCCAGCATTCTTCTATAGGAGCCACCTCTTACTTTTCAATATGTCTGAGAAAACTAAAATGAATTCACACTGAGGTGTTGATGACTGTACCGATATGGTTTCTTCTCATGAATCTCCTCTTTCTGACTGTGAGTTACTTAAAGGCAAGGATAATGTTTTATTCATGATTATTTTTAGGACCTCTCGTGGTGTTAAGGTTAAAGTATAGTCCCTATCTCAACAATTGAATAAAGGTAATTTCTTATTATAACACTGAACAACGTACCTCTTCCTTATTGTGAACCCTCTACCTATTTTCTAAATTTTACTCTTTGATCTGAAGAAATAAAAAAGGAAGAACAAAATAGAGAAATTGGAGTGATTTCAGGAAAGAAGACTAGGTGTTACAAAAACCAAGGTACAAGGAAAAAAAGCATGTGAGGCCTATTTCAGTCATGTTGTTCCTCTTTAAAAAGAGTATTTAAAGAAGGTGAAGGAAAGTGACATGTAATGAGAATCCCATGAAGATGCTCTTCTAGCTATTTATCCTCATCATATTATTCTTTGGTATTGCTAAGTCCATTTCACAAATGGAAAAACTTAGGTTTGCATAATTAGCTAAGATCACATATCCTATAAGATAGAATCAGGAAATTTATATCTTTTAAACCTGATTATGTCCAAGTGAACCCTACTATTATGCATAATTGTAATACACTAATTAAACAAAAAAAATCTGTCAAAGGAAAGACAAAGATTATTCAAATATGAGAAAATGAATGCTGTAATTTTTGTTTGCTTGTTTATTATATTAATAATTAAATTTCTGGTTCTTTTTCATAGTAGTTTTGATTTATAGAAAAATTAAGCAGATAGTAAAGAGAATTTCCAAATTTCCTTCTTCCTGCACATTTTACATCACTAACATTTTGATTATTGTGATGCATTTGTTAAAACTGATGAACCAATATAGATACATTATCATTAACTAAAATTTTAAAACAATGTTAGGGGATGAGCTCTTTGTATTATAACATTCTATGGGTTTTGACAAATGGACAATGTTTTATACCACCATAACAGTGTCACTCAGAATAGTTTCACCAATGTGAAAATGTCCTATTCTTAACCTATTCATTCCTCACTTTTTCCCCCTGAATACCTAGAAATTTTTAAATTATTTTTACTCTCTCTATAGTTTCATCTTTACCAGAATACCATATGTTGAAGTCATACTGTCTGCAGACTTTCAGACTGTCATCTTTCACTTAGCCATAGCCTCCAATGTTCCTCCATTTTTTTATGATTTGGTAACTCATTTATTTTTATCATCAAATATTTTTTGATCGTATGGATACAGAACAGTTAGGTTATCCATTTACCTATCGGGGTCCATCTTTATTGTTTCCTGATTTTGGAAACTATTAATAAATCTACAATAAAAATTCATGTTGAGGTTTTTGTGTGACATTAGTTTTCAACTCATTTTGGTAAATATTCAGAAGAGTGAGTACTGCATTGTGTAGTAAGATTATTTAGCTTCATAAGAAATTGCCAAACTCTTTTCCATCAAGGCTATACTATATTAAAGTATCACCAAAAATGAATGAGAGCATCTGTTGCTTTACATTCTCATAAGTATTTGATATTATCATTTTTAAAAAAAATTTAGTTATTTTTATAAGGAGTGTTATCTCATTTTAATACACAATACCCTAATAGAATATAAGGCTGAAAATATTTCATATGTATATTTGCTATTTAACATTTTGATTAATAACCAAACTTAGTTTTGTTATATCAGTTCTAGGTTCTCTCTGTGATATCTGTTCAGAGCTTTTGCAAATTTTAATTGTGTTGTTTGTTGCTCTATGACTCCCTGAAATTCATATGTTAAAACCCAATCCCTAATGCAATAGTGTTATGAGGTAGGGCTTTCTGTATGGTGAATCATTGTTTTGTTGCTTTATATTTGGGTTGTTTTTTTCATATGGAAGAACCATCTGATTCCATGTTTCTCACCAGACTTCTATCACCATTCAAAAATAATAGAATAAAATGGTTCTAATGCAGATGGGATAATTTATAAATGAAAAAAAAAAAGAAATCTGATAGTATTTTCTCTAAGTTACCAAAATCAAGAGAAGATTTGGCACAAAAACAAGCCTACACCATCTGTGCGCTCATGCATGTACACAGGGCAATGGTATCTGTCACACACTCTGTTATTAATTTTACCCCCCACCCACCCCCACCCCTCCCTTCCCTCTATGCTAGCTATCTTTCCTCCATTCTTGCCATCTTTCCCCCACACATTATGCATCATCATTCATTTATCAGAGAGACCATTCGGCTTTTGGATTTATGTGATTGGCTGATCTCACTTAGCATAACAGTTTCCAACATCATCCATTTACCTACAAATGTCATAATTTTATTCTTCCTTATAGCTGAGTAATATTCCATTGTGTAAATATACCACAGTTTCTTTATCCATTCATCCACTGAAGGGCATCTAGGTTGATTCCATAATCTAGCTATTGTGAATTGAGCAGCTATGAACATTGATGTGGCTGCATCACTGAGGCAATCTGATTTTAAGTCCTTTGGGTATAAGCCAAGGAGTGGGATGGCAGGGTCAAATGGTGGATCCATTCCAAGTTTTCTAAGGAATCTCCACACTGCTTTCCAGAGTGGCTATACCAACTTGCATTCCTACCAACAGAGTGTGTGACAGATACCATTGCCCTGTGTAAATGCATGAACGCACAGATGGTGTGACTCTACTTTGTGTACAACCAGTGAAACAATAGCTGTACTCCATGTGTGTTCAATAAAAAAAAAAATTAAAAAAAAAGGAAATCTAAATGTGTATTCAGCTTTAATACAAAGGTATAAGCAAAAATACAAGACAAATTCAAAGGGGCAAATTTAAACACTGGAGAAAAATTTCAAACAAGTCAGAATTCAATAGCAATCTGTTTAGTAATACAACCTATTCCATGCTCAGCACCTGCCAAGATAAGATATATTAGATTGCTGGTACAGGAAGTAAACAAAATTGCTATTTAGTAGGAATTCTAAAAAGTTCTGATAGGAAAAGCCCAGCATTAGGAAAACAGGGAGTAAATATATTATACACACACAATGCCAAATAGCAGCAGGAGGTTAATGAGAGGGAAAGGTATAAAATTTTTCTTTCCTTTATCACTGAAGTCAGTGTTCTTGTTCTTCCACTCCCTTTATACATTAGGAGAAAGTTGCCTTGCACAAAGGATGTGAAAAAGAGAACAAATGACTCAATCTCATACATTTATTATGATTTTACCATTGTACATTCTGAGCATTCTGATATCACCTTACATTATAGGTGGGAAAACAGACATGAACTCTTCAAAATGTTACTGTGAATTTGGAAAAAAAAATAACATAAGTGAATTGTCAGACTTGAAATGTATGATGTAGAGATGTCTATGGCATAGACTATTGAAACTTCTGTGTGGGAATCAATAACGACAATAAAAAGAGAATACTGAAATGATAGAGGCATGCACACAATTAACAGAAGCAAAAGAGGGATACTTGGTCTTAGGAAACAATGAGAAAGGAATAGTTGAGATGGCTAACTGGAAAAAAAGAAGAGTTACAATTTCTTTTTCTAGCACTTAAATTATGAGATATAAGTGTTAAACATGAGTAAAAAATAGGAACCCTAACCCAGTCCTTAGACACCTTGCATACTGTGCTAATGAAAGTAGACACTTCATTATATTGAAGGCTTTGGGGGAATCAACTAGTAACTGCAAGAATTAATTGTATGTGTTGGAGAGGGGGTTCTTGGATCATAGAAGAAATAAATACTTTGAATTTTTTTTTTTTTTATTGCGGTGCTGGGAATTGAACCCAGGGCCTTGTGCTTGGGAGGCAGGCACTCTACCAACTGAGCTATGTCCACAACCCAATTCTTTGAAATTTTTAATTTACTTATGATACAATATGAATGGCAGATTAAGTGGCCTTAACAATATATTCCTTCCTAAAGAGGCTTAGGGATCTAGCAGAATTCACACAAAATATGTTTTCAAAGATTGGGGTTGCAAAATGCACTTAATTTGTACTTGAGAAAAATTCATAAGTGAACTTATGTGCTAAAAAGAGCCTATATGTGGAGCATAGTCATCCTAATATTTGTTGTGCTTGGAAACAGATGAAATTTTCACTATAGAGAATAATTGAAAAGATAAATTAAAATAAATTGCCAGTGAATGTAAAATTCTCTATAGGCCAAACTTAGACGGAGAAGGAAATAAAAAGGAGATTCTCGAATCTTTAGAATCTAGACATAAATCATGTAATTTTGAATCATTTTTAAGAATACCAACTTTAAGTTTTAAAATTTTAAGTACTTAGGGTGATAATCAGTTTAATAAACAGTATCCTGTTCATTGTATGTATTTTAGGTTGTTAATTTAAACACTTTGCAGAGTTATTCTGTTTTATACACATGGATGTCTGTCATTACTTAGCACATTAATATATTTTTCTATTAAATCTACTATTTTTCATGAATATTTGATTCATGAAACAATAAAACTGTATTGAAAATGAAAAAAGTTTTTAAATGAAGATTTAAACTTTGAACATGTTGCAAATACCATGTTCTTTAGAATGTGGAAATGTTGTTTTTCAGTTATTTGAAAATCTGTAAAAGCCCAACAATGAACAGATGTAAAAGGAAAATATTTGTAGCCCAATACATAGCATATAAGTATGAATACCCCAATAAGTTTGTTTGGGAGGATTATTAAATGCTATGTTTTTATTTTTGCCTCAGATTTTGTACTACTTTATGCTAGAATATTATTCTAAGTAAATTCTTCTCATAGTAATTGGATATTTTCAAATCAGAATACACTACTATAAAAATGTGTTGTGCCTTTATAAACAATGTAGCTTGCTATTGATGTTTCTTAGTGTTCAAATAACTTTTTGTATTGGTAAATTTCCCCTTTTGTGTTGAGGAAGATGAGGAAAAAGTAGATAATGCTATGAACTGATAAGTAGTATCTGGCACATACTAAGCATTAAAAAATGTTAGTAATTATTACTGTTGCTTAGATATTTGAATTGGTTTACATTTGTTTCCTTTCCATATATGTATTGATAGTTACTAATTTCAACTTTGTTACAGACTTAGAGATGTCCAGAGTGGTGATTTGAATTACAGCCTGTCTGACTCTTGTGGCTGTGTTTGTGCTGGGAGCTGCTTTTGCAAAGGTGCAGGTCAAGATGCCCCAGTTGTTATGGTAACTCCAGCCAGGGGTGGTTACATGGGAAGGCACTCTGCTCTATCAGTGGAGGCCTTGAATTTAGCATCTTCACCCAAGGATGGTGAATTCTGAGCAAAACATGATGACTCTAATGTCTCACCAGTTCTGCATCCTTCAAATTGCCTGCTTTACTGAAACTTCCCACAAATAACTTTTTGATGATAAAACCTATATAAAAAACTTGCTGAGCAAGCTCTGAGTCAGTCAAGCCTCACCAGGGCTTGGCTACACACCTGGCCCCAGCTTTTACTCCCTAGGTGTGTTTCTCTTTTCTTCATACCCCATTGCCCCTCATCTAGTATCTCTTTAATTAAGGGCTACAGCATAGAGATACATCATTCATACTTCAATAAAAATTTGCTGCCCACCTCTAAGAATTATGATTAGTTGACAATCTTGAGTTGTTGGTTTTATCAAGTGGGTTCTTCTGGAATAATTGGCCAATGACTGAGAAAGTATAGGGTTTAGACAACTTCTCATTTCAGATTTCCTTATTGAGTAATTTTTGCTCCACAGCTTCCAGTTGAGTGTCAGAAATTCTGTCATGTCTAAATCATATTCTGACAACTCCTCATATCTAATTCTGTTTTCTCCCTTTTCTTTCGACACCTGTTACACTTCAATAAACAATTTTACTTACTTATATCTTATCATATGCTGTTTAGAGAAGTCTACCATCACAAAACCTTGAATTTCATTTTGCTCATATTTGAATGAAATGTACAATATAACATTTGAAATTGATGGTCTCTTCAAAGCATAATCTTAAAAATAGCAAATTGAGAAATAAAAAGTTAAATATTTATTTGTGGGACCTCTAAAATTACAAAGGTATAATTTGAAAATTTAAAAACACGATTCTCATATGTTAGGGGCTAAATTGTGTCCCTCCAAAATTTATGTTGAAGTTCTATTCCCAATACCTCAGAATATTACTGTATTTGAAGATAGGGCCTTTAAGGAGGTGATTAAGTTAAATGAGATCATTAGGGTGGGACCTAATCCAAACTTATATCCTTATCAGAAGAGGAAATTTGGACACACAGAGACACCAGGAGCAGGAAGCCACAGAGCAAAAACTATATCTGTGCACAGCAGGAAGCCATCTATGTCAAGGAGAGAGGCCCCAGGAGAAACCAAGCCTGTACATATCATCAATATGCTCCATGTTGTCAAATATAATTGATTTGTCTCTTTTCTCCATTCTTATGTTGTTATTATACCTCACATTGTCAGTGCCTTACATTGATCTTGGTCTTCTAACCTCTACAACTGTGAGAAAATGAATTTCTGTTGTTTAAGCACCCAGTCTGTGGTATTTTGTTTATGAAACCGTAACAAACTGATACGGCATATACATGTTAAAAATTACACTTATTAAAAATGTATTGAAGTTATTAAAAATCCATTTAGCAGAATGATGAATCTAAGAAAATTAGAGTAACTGAGAATTAATTGAGACTAAAGACTTTTAGAATAAGATTGCTATATCTAGATGCAAAACTACCTGATGTCCTACCAAACAATAAAATCATGTTTGGTTCTACCAAATAGAAATCATTCAAAATTCTATCACATAAAAATATAGAAATTAACATTTAACTTAACAGAGTATTTTATGAATAATCAATAATAATTAGGATGCCAATAAGTATACATTCTATAGAGAATTAAATGATACCTGGTATATCCTAACAAGTGTATTCTAATAATTTTTCCAGTATATCAGTAAAAGAATACAAATCTGAGGGGGAGAAAGTGGGGGAGGGTAAATGAGGTAATGGGGGTAAAAATGATCAAAGCATGTCATATGTATGTATGAATATGTCACCATGAAATTCGCTATTCTTTATAATTAATATGCACTAACAAAAAGATACATCGTCTACTTTTGTTAATTTAAAATTTTTTAAAGTATTTATCAATAGATCTATATGATTAACTATGACCTATGACATTAATTTGATTTTTTATTGTTTTCTTTTTCCTTTTTAAAAATTTTTATTTGATTTTATTTTTATATGGTGCTGAGGATCAAACCCAGTGCCTCACATGTGCTAGGCAAGCATTTTACCACTGAGCTACAACCCCAGACCTTCATTTAATTTTGTATTGTAGATAAATCTTCACTCCAACTAGATGCTCTGTTAAGTCCCACTTTAGTCAAATCACTCCAGAATAGTTTATAATGTGTCCAATCTACTCAGGTTTCTCTGTACAAATCATCAACCTGCTCTATGTTGTCAAATATAATGGATTTGTCTCTTTTCTCCATTCATATATTATTATGCCTCTAGGATAACATTGCCAAACTTTACCCTTCTTGTTTTAAAAAGTAAATATCCTCCTCTCTTTGCCTTTTCCCACTACATTTACCTTCATATCACTGGTTATGACTTATACATTATTTTTATCTTTTCTTACCAAAAATGAAAATATTCCACAGAGCATTAGCTTATCTTTTCTATCTTCTCCTTCAACCTACATGATCTCATAGAATATTAAAGTTTTGAATACCATCTATGTTCTTATGACTTCAGATTTTTTTTAATCCCCTACGGTTCAATCCCTTGAGTTCCAAATATTTGTATATCACGGTCTATTGAATATGTCAACTCAGATGCTTATAATACCATTCAAAGAATATCCAAAACAGAGTTTTTGATACTTATCTCCAAAAATTATTTCATTATTCATGCGTAAAAACAACTACACCAAAGTTTAACACAATGTAAGAAACCAGAACAAAAACAAACAAAAAGAGTCAATCTTAATTCATACTCATTCCTTAGTTCTTGTATCTCATATCTATTTCAGCAACAAGTTCCATGCTTTTTATTTCCAAAATATATTGCAAATGCATCCACTTCTCTCTGTCAACACTGCAGACTCATATGCTTTAGAAATCACTATCACTTAAAAGTACTAAAATAAAACTCAAGTTTCTATACTTACTCAAATTCCACAAATTCTCCATATAACAAATACATTGATATCTTGAAACAAACATTTGATATGGCATCACCCCAATTAAACACTACATAGATTCTCATTTAATTCAAAAAGAAATACAATATATTTTGTAATTTGCCTGTATGACATGATTCAGTCTACATTCCCCCAAATTTCTCCCTACATTCTCCCCTGATTCAGTACACTTCAGGCATATTACTCAAGTTTATTTCCTGAGTATGTCAAGCATTTTTCCATTTCAGAATTTTTATACTTACTTTATATAATTTACTTATAATATACTTACTTTATATAATTTTTATACTTACTTTATATACTTTATACTATTCTCATTGTTTAAATTTGCTGCTTGCCCAGCCTTGTGCATAGACTGCTCATTCTTATTTGAATATCAGACAACATTTATCTTTTTAGATAAGTCTTTTATGACCATCTTAGCTAAATTATTCTGAACATAAAGAAAATCTCTTTAAAAATATAAAGTGAACTTCCTTCTTTTTCTTTTCTACCATAAATAATTTCTTGTTCACTTAACTTATCTGCTTTAGTGAATATTACAGAACTTTTGCCAAACACAACTTCTACTTTGCCAACCTTTTGTGATCTAAGAGTAGGTTACCAGCCTGGTATTAAGACCTGAAATGAACTCAAATGAAAGGAAACCCAGACAACCAGTGTTCTTCACATTCTCCGTTATGGATGTAATAGAACCAGTATGATACATTTCTCTTTCATTCATGTGGTGTGAAAAAAAAGTGTCACTAGTTTTTAATTATATATATTAGAATTTGGGTAGAGTTCCAAATGTCTCTTGAGCCTTCAATGCAAAGTAAATAATGGAGTATAAATATCAACAATCTTACCTAAGCATAGGTAACCAAATTTGCTCAGAGAACAATGTTTGGATCACACTAAGCATGAAGAAGTAGCATCCCACCATACTCATCTCATTTGAAGCTGTGTCTTTTGAGTCTTAAACATGTTCAAGGAGACTCATTAGCAGATAATGTTGCTGTGAAGAGAGAGGAGAGCATTTCAAGATAAATGGAAGGCTTCATATAGTTAGACAAAAAAGAAATTCTTGTAATATTCTGTGTGAAATAATATGAGTGAGTTAACCTGGAAAAACATATACTATATGTTGTCCTCATATGTAGAGGACAGATAGAGGGTAGGAAACTGAGTCTGTTAGACAAAAGAGTCAACATTCTCAAACACGATTTCCTAGGTTGTTTTGTTTTGATCTTTTTAAACTGAGTTAAAGACAAATTATTTAATTAAGTCAAAACATCCAAGTATCTACTGAAAAGCATTGTAACTACCATACAAGTAAGATTACATAATTTCAAAGGTTGAACTTCATATCTCATTTGTGCTATAATCACAGAGGGAATTATTGTTGAGATTCACAACTCATTTTTTTAATACTTGGTTTTTTATTTGTTCTAATTAGATATACATTGTGCATTTTGATAAATCATACATAAATGGAGTATAATTTCTCATTTTTCTGATTGTACATGTTGTAGGATTACAATGATCATACTGTCACATATGTACATGAGTAATAATGTCTGTTTCATCCTTCTATCCTTCCTACCTTCATACCCCCTTCCCTCCCTTCACTCCCCTCTACCTAATCTAAAGTAACTCTCTTCTTCCCTAGCACCCCTCACCCTTATTGTGAGTTAGCATCTGCATGTCAGAGAAAACATTTCGCCTTTGGTTTTGGGGGATTAGCTTATTTCACTTAGCATGATATTCTCCACTTACATCCATTTACCAGCAAATACCATGATTTCATTCTTCTTTAAAACTGAGCAATATTCCTTCATATATATATATATATATATATATATATATATACATAAATATATATACATATAAAAGTGATATATATATACACATATATATGTATATATATATATATATATATATATATAAAATATATATATCACTTTTTCTTTCTCCATTCATCTGTTGAAGGGCACCAAGGTTGATTCCATAATTTGGCCATTGTGAGTTGAGCTGCTATAAACACTGATGTGGCTGCATCACTGTAGTATGCTGATTTTAAGTCCTTTGGGTATAAACTGAGGAGTGGGATAGTTGGGTCAAATGGTGATTCCATTTCAAGTTTTCTGAGAAATCTCCATACTGCTTTCCATAATGGTTGCACCAATCTGCATTTCCACCAGCAATAAATGAGTGTACCCTTTCCCCCACATCCTTACCAAAGTTTATGGTTGCTTGTATTCTTGGTAATTGCCATTCTGACTGGAGTGAGAAGAAATCTTGGAGTAGTTTTGATTTGCATTTTTCTAATTGCTAGGGATGTTGAACATTTTTTGTATATTTGTTGATTAATTGCATTTCTTCTTCTGTGAACCATCTGCTCAGTTCCTTAGCCCATTTGTTGCTTGGGTTATTTGGGGGATTTTGGTGTTAAGTTTTTGAGTTCTTTGTATACCCTGGAGATTAATGCTTTATCTGAGGTATATGCGGTAAAGAATTTCTCCCAATCTGTAGTCTCTCTCTTCACATTATTGGTTATTTCTTTTGCCAAGAAGAAGCTTTTTAGTTTTAGTTTTAGTTTGAATCCATCCCATTTATTGATTACTGATTTTACTTCTTGCACTTTAGGGATCTTATTAAGAAAGCAGATCCTAGACCGACATGATGAAGATTTGGGCCTACTTTTCCTTCTGTTCGACACAGGGTCTCTGTTCTAGTGCCTAAGTCTATGATCCACTTTCAGTTGAGTTTCATGTATGGCAAGAGATAGAGGTTTACTTTCATTTTGTTACATGTGGCTTTCCATTTTTCCTAGCACCATTTGTTGAATATTTCTCTTTTCTCCAGTGAATTTTTTTTTTTTGGCACCTTTGTCAAGTAAGAGATAACTGTATTTATGTGGGTTTGTCTCTGTGTCTTCTATTCTGTACCATCAGTTTACATGTCTGCTTTGTGCCAATACCTTGCTGTTTTTATTACCATAGATCTTTAGCATAGTTTGAAGTCTGATATTTTGATGCCTCCTGCTTCTCTTCTCTTGTTAAGAATTGCTTTGTCTATTCTGATTCTCTTATTTTTCAAAATGAATTTCATGATTGCTTTTTCCAGTTCTATGAAGAATGTCATTGGAATTTTAATAGGAATTGCATTAAATCTGTATAATGCTTTTGGTAGTATGGCCATTTTGACAATATTACTTCTGCCTTTACATGAGCATGGGAACTCTTTCAATTTTCTAAGGTCTTCTTCAATTTTTTTCTTTAGTGCTCTGTAATTTTCACTCCCCCCCCAAAAATACCTCCTGAACTGGGATATTACCTTTGTGACTATGGCAGAGGCTGTTTATGATTAAAGATAAAATATAAATTCTCCACTTAAAGAGAAATTATTTGTCTTAAAAATTTTAGATTAAAGTCATCTTTACTGTAAATTTAATTCATTGGTATCTTTTATATATTCATCTTATGTGCTGATATTAAGATGCCAAATGATCTTTGAAAAGATTT
Source organism: Glaucomys volans (assembly GCA_020662805.1). Classification (NCBI taxonomy): domain Eukaryota; kingdom Metazoa; phylum Chordata; class Mammalia; order Rodentia; family Sciuridae; genus Glaucomys; species Glaucomys volans. The sequence continues at coordinate 109,792 of JAJEJO010049668.1, forward strand.
TGAGGGTATATGTGTATGCAAATGTATGTGTTTACATGTATATGTGTGTGAGCACTGTTTTGTACATTTACTTTAATGACATATATTTACTTTTTCCACTAATAATTTTAAATTTAAAATTATAAGAATTCATAATCAATTTAAATCACTTCACCTGATTCATTGCCACTCCCAAGCAGTTAATATTAATTTCCCAAACTCTTATAACCATTTGATAAAATATAATGACTCACCCAAAGTTGCTTTTGTCATTTGCAGCATTATTTGACAAAAAGATTTTGGGTCATACTATCCAAAGTTTCTGAGATCTTGGGAAGCTCAGATGACATTGTATGGTTTAGAATAAGAGGTGTTTCCCCAAAGCTCCTATTTTAACACAGTAATGATTGGAGGTGAAATGATTGGTTTGTGAGAGCTGTAACCTAATCAGTCCATCCTAGTTCAAATGGGCTGACTGGGTGAGGCATTGGTAGGAAGTGAGGCAAGTGAGGCATTGGTAGGAAGAGATGAGTCACTGGGTGCATGTCCTGGAAGAGTATATCTTCCCTGTGGCTCCTCCCCCTTATCTCTCTCTCTCTGCTTCCTGGCTGTCATGAGAGGAGAAACTTCTTCCTACCATACAATTCCCTCATGATTTTCTGCTTCAGCTCATGTCCAGAACAGTGGAGTAGACCATCTGTGCACTGAGACCTCTGAAACTGTGAGCCCCAAATAAACTTTCCCCTCTCTAAATTGTTCGTGTCAGGTATTTTGATCACAGCAACCCAAAGCTGACTATCACATACATACTCACATTAGGACCTCATTTTTAGTAATGGGATGAATGGATAAAGAAGCTGTGGTATATATAATAATGGAATACTACTCAGCCATAAAGAATATTATTATGGCATTTTTAGATAAATGGATGAAATTAGAGAATACCATGCTAAGTGAAATAAGCCATTCCCAAAAAACAAAGGCTGAATGTTTTCCCTGACAAGTGGATGATGAGACAGAATTGGGTTGGGGAAATGGGAGTGAGAGAAGAATGGAGGAAATTTAGATACAAAGAAGGAAATGAGAGGGGGGAGGGGTGGGGGTATGAAAAATGGTGGAATGAGACAGACATCATTACCCTATGTGCATGTATGATTACATGAATGGTGTGATTGTATATCATGCACAACCATAGAAATGAAAATTTGTACCCCATTTGTGTACAATGAACCAAAATGAAGTCTGTAAATATTTAAAAAAATACAATATACCAGTGTGATGTAAAGTTTAAATAAATGTTCCCATTTATACAATATATTTTCAGCAGACTCTTTGCTTAGTAAAGAGTATCCTTGTGAAGCTTTCAGGGTCAGATGTGGGGCAAGCCCATTTGGCAGTTCATACCCCTTGTGTATCTTTAGAAGCAGAGGGAGAAGAGGGAGAAGTATTCAACTTGGTATTTATAAATATTAATACTGCAAATTTCCTCTGGTCATGTTGAGACTAATGTGTAAGAAACTGTTTCTATAGAAACCAAACTTTTGGACAACTTCTTTATCACTTCTTCCTTGCTAAGTGAATCAAGTCAAAATGGCATGAAGAGGCACTCTCCTTCATAAGAATTGGTATTAGGTATCTGAAACGAAAAGGGAAATGAATCATGTCCAAACATCGAACAACTTGTCATTTGGGAGTTTTATTAACAAATAACATACTGTTTTTGAAATATTAATAAATCATTATTTATTGATTGATAATGATAATGTATACCCCATTTCCAAGACCTAGAAGAAAGGATTTTGGAAGCTTTAACCATAAAAAATGACAATGTTTGAGGTCACAGATATGTTTAACCCAATTTAAACTCTGTAAAATGTATACATGCATCAAAACATCCATGGTACTTCAATAATATACACAATCTTTAAGTTTATATGTATCAGTTAAAAATAAATTTTAAAAATTGAAAGGCATAAAACTAATATAACTAATAATTTAGTTGATTATTATTGGAGTAAGACAGAAGTAATATGTTCTCAATATTTATATTTTATTTCTTTTTAACAAAAATTGCTGTAGTGATTAGCATCCTGAAAAATGAGACTAACGTGTATGTGTGTGTATGTCTTTGTGTACATGCATCACTGAAGTCAGTCTGTTCCTGAAAATTGAGAGAAACAGACAACAAAGAGAGGGCAATTATTTATAAAGCATTGAAATGTGCATTTTCTATTTAGAATTTCCTGTTCTCTAATGCTTCAGATATGGAATGAGAACTTTTTATTTCAAGAAAATAAGTTTCCTGGAAATTACAAACTTAATTGTAGGGTCCAATATTTACTCAAAAGTATAGATGTCCGTGAGTTACAAGGAAGTGTTATTATGTTCATTTCAGTTCAGTTGTAATTGAAATTTACTCTTGACAATGGGGTTCTTCTCCCTCAGTCCCAAATCATTTTATTAGCTGACTTTTGGTCAACAACTGGAACACTCTAGGGTAAATTTTCTGATTTTTAAGGTGTTGTCATTACCATAGATTCTTTTTATGTTTCATAAAATATCTGATGTTCTAGGACTCTGTGATTTTGCCAAAATGAGAGCCAGGAATCTCACCTTGTTGAAAATGTCGAAGGGAGAGAGAAAGAGAGAGAGAGAGAGAGAGGGAGAGAGAGAGAGAAACAGATAATTAAAGACAAAGAGATCTAGCCTGGTCACACTCTCTTCACTCAATTTCTGCACTCCATTTTTTTGTGGGTCTATAGTTTTATGAAAGACAGTGGGTGGAAATATACAGAGAAATACACAGAAAATAATTTAATATTCACTAACTCATGACAGTGGTAACAGTCTTGCAAAGTAGTATAATTTACAATGCAATGCTCAGAGAATTTCCAGGTCTCAGAAAATAAAAGTATAGGGGACTTTCAATGATAGTACATTAAATATATTATTGTGATAAAATTCTTTGAAAATAAAATCTCTTTGAAGCTTCTACTTCAAAAACAATTCCATTTTATTGGCCTTAATACACCTGCCTCTTTTCTGCTGATTTACTTTTGTATGCTCACAAAAACCTATGACTTTGTCTTTTGGGGTCAAATAAAATTCTTTCTGGAGATTTTGCAATTGAATTGGGATTTATTATTAATGTTTCCAATTGTCTTAATCTAATTGTACATAACATTTTCAATCTCTATGGTCTTATTTTTGGAAATTTTGGCAAAATCCTTATGTAACCTCCACTCCACTCCAGGTCTTTTCACAAATCATTGAGGTATTCAAAGGCTCATTTTCCAAATCTCCCTACTTCTTCCTGTCTGGATCAAATTGCTTTAGCTCCCTTCCAATACTTGTGTAGCCTCAAACTATCTTGAGAATTTCTGAAGTTCCTACAAAACTATATTCATAGTGAATACTACTTTCTAAGTTTGGATTCTCAGTTTTCTAGTTGTCTTATTGTCTTAGCCCATTCTGTGTTGCTATAACAAAATACTTGATGTCTAGGAATTTGTAAAATAAAGAAATGTATTCATCTCATGAATGTGGAAAATCCAAACAGTGTGGCATTTGTGTCTTATTAAGTATCCCCTGGCTTTGTCATAACATTGTGGAGAAACATAAAAGGAATCAACCATGTACAGAAGGGATCAAGACTGTGACAAAGGAGCAAGCAAGCATGTACCTAAATTTCTGGCTAATTCTGATACTGGAAACATTAACATCTGAGTCATTGGAATAAATACATTTGGACATGGAGAGCCACTGGGCTCTGTCTTGGATTCACTGATCCTTTCTAAGTATCCTCACACTAGGCTAACCCCTGAAACAAGTCAGTTTTTGCAGATAGCAGGTCAGAAGGCATAAGGAGTTTGCCTGAATGTAAGTTGAATCTCCAAGACAAGAGCTGGGCCTTCTTCATCACTGATTTCTTAGATTACATCACCTCAACACCACCAAAACAGGTATGAGGACTTTAGCACATGAATATTTAGAGAACAAATTACATCTAAATCATAGCAATTATCACCCAATGCTTTATCCTACCTTCATGCTTGATTACCTAGAAAGATTTTGAGGTTTGAAGGTGATTAGAAGAATACCAGTTAGATGTGGTACTGCATCATAAAATCTCAAAATAAATGAATATTTCAGATCTGTTTTATTAAATGTAATATAGCTATGTAACCTCTGGGCAAATATTACTGGCTGTCTATGCCCCTCAGTTGCATAAATAGGCTTCTGAGTTTTCAAGTTGTTACCAAACACTGGTTACTTTCAAAGAAACAATGGTTTAGTGGCTTCTGAAGGTCTTAAGTTTCAAAGTAAAGAATGGGTTTACCAAATTAGAGCTCCGGGAGTGACTAAGGAAGCAATAAAACTTGCTCTAACAACAATAGTGGAAACCTCAGGAATTGTGAAAAAGACAAAATAGAAATTATTTTAAATCTAGGGTTATTATGAGTTCCAATGTTTTATTCATGAGCATGGGAGAGGATCTTATTCACACCCTAACCTTAAACTTGTCAAATGAAAATAGCAAGCAAATTAAAATGAAATAAAATTTGACAAAGTTCATTGAATTGTACAATTAAAATTGGTAAAGTTAGTTTATATAAATTACACATCAACGCAGATGGTTTTTAAAATGACAGGCATGCAAGTAAAAAAATCTTATTACCTCAGAACCACCATTGGAAAGGAATGCATCCAAATCCTATTGATTTGGGAATTCTATTGATTGGGAATAATTACTAATTTCAAAGTTCTAGAGAATTCATAGGAATACTATATGGGAAACAGGAAATTCACCAATAAATCATTTGGGTTTACAAAAATTAAAGGCAAAATGGCTTGAAGAATTGACAATACAAATTTTACTTTGTTAAAAGCAAGATCTCATCATGGTAGAAAGCTCCAAAAATTGTAAACACATGTTAACAATTATTCATGACCCAATATTTCTGAGTTTTTATTATTAACATTACTAAGAATTTCTTTTAAGTATTTTTCTTACAGATTGTAATAACTGGATTGTGTATTTTTTCTAATATTATATAATCAAGTTAAGCAATAGAAGCATTTTTAAATTGTATTTTAAATGCAATTTTTGTAGTTATATAATATGCCACTTTATAGTTAGGATATACTGTCTATTCCTTTATTTGGGTTACTGATTTCCATTTTAAAAATTAGAAGTAAAGCTGCAATCAATATCATAAATAAATTTGACCTGTATGTCTATTCATTTTTGGGGGGGTTGTCTGTATATTGAGTTGAAGTATCCATCAACTCAATATATAGTTTAAATATATACTTTAAATACATAGTTTAAATATATAGTTTAAAAACTATAGGAGTTTTTAAAGTAGAGATTTGTAGATTTCCAGAAAAGTTTAAAATTTTATAGTGTACACAATTGTCTAAATGATCACAGTTTAACGGTAACCATTAAACTTTTTAAATTTTAGTAATTTAATAGCTTAGAATGATCAAAGTTATTGATTTTCATTTCCAGTTCTGTAACTAGTTAGGCATTGAAAGCATATTTATGTGTAATAAGAATTATAAAAAATCATACATAGCTAAAGTAGAATCTTTCAAAATTAAAGATCAGTATAAATGATTTAGGACACCTGGATACAATACCTGTCTCCTTCCATGTATAGACTCAGTGTCTCCTAAATGAAGTCAAAGTGAGTAGTCACATATGGAGATTAAATCAAGTTGAAACAAGCATTTGTTTCCTGGTTTTGAAGGGAATTGCTAAACTGGAATTGGGAATTCATCACTGAATAATTTCATATAGAGAACAAATTCAACTACCTTTATTGTTGTTCTATAAAATCATAGCTTACTCAAGAATACTGTTGAGGGAGGGTCCACTCTTTCAATATTGTAGGAAAAGTACAGGGATGTTAGAATCAGGCAGTTTTACATTTAAATACTGCTATGTACTACTTGCATTTCTTCAATTTCTTTGAATCTTGGTTTGTTTCTCCTATAAAATGGAGATGATATTATTTCCTAGACTCCTGTTAGAATTTAAATAAATAATATACAAAAATACAACAGTATTTGTCTTATAGTGTTGAATAAATGTTATGTTACTCTTTTCTCTCACTCTCTTCCTGTTCAGAAAAACCAATTTTGGTTTTCAGATACCTTGTGAATGATTTTCCATCTTCTTTTCCATACATACGAAATCGCAGTCCTGACAGTTCTTAAAAAGTGACTGGGTTGTAACTGGGCAGACACTTCACAGAAGATGATATACAGGTGATCAACAAATATATGAAAAAGTGCTCACCATCTCTAGTAATTAGAGAAATGCAAATAAAAACCACCCTAAGATTTCATCTAACTCCAATTAGAATGACGATTATCAGGAATACAAGCAATAATAAGTGTTGGCGTGGATGTGGGGAAAAAGGCACACTCATACATTGCTAGTGGAGTTGCAAATTGGTGCAGCCACCCTGGAAAGCAGTATGGATATTCCTCAACACACTTGGAATGGACCCACCATTTGACCCAGCTATCCCACTTCTCAATTTATACCTGAAGGTCTTAAAATCAGCAAAATATAGGGATGCAGTCACATCTATGTTCATAGCTGCTCAATTCACAATAGTTAGATTATGGAACCAAACTAGATGCCCTTCAATTGAAGAATGGATAAAGAAACTGTGGTATATATACACAATGGAATATTACTCAGCCATAAAGAAGAATAAAACTATGGCATTTGCTGAGTGAAATCATGCTAAGTGAAATATCATGCTAAGTGAAATAAGCCAAGCCCAAAAACCAAAGGCCGAATGTTTTCTCTGATCAGTGGATGCTGATGCATAATGGGGGGGTTAGTTTTGGGGGAGATAAGGAAAGAATGGAGGAAGTATGGGTGGTGTAGAGGAAAATGGGATGGGAGGGAGTGGGGGAAGGAAAGATAGTAGACTGAGACAGACAGTATTACCCTATGTATATGTAAGATTATATGAATTGTGTGAATCTACATTGTGAAAAAAGATATATTCCCTGCTGTATAATTATATCAAAATGGGTTCTACTGTCATGTATAATTAAAAAGAACCAATAAATAGAAAAATGCCTGGGTTGTTTCCTGAATCTCCCCTCAAGGTCTCTTATCTGTTCTTACTTATCCTTTTTAAAGCGATAGCCTGACATTCCACAATTTTAAAAGATGCATTCCCAAGCAACTGTATGCCAGTTTAATTGCATCTGTATTTTTAATTTGTTCAATATCTCTGCCTATTGTTTTTATCACCAAGAAATGCTGTCATTTAGTCCAAGGTCTACTTTCCTTGGATTGCAACTCTTTGAAGTAGTCAAGTTGACAAGCATTTTGATTGAGAACATTTTCTTTCTTATTCAATAAACTCATTGCTTTAGGGGACAAACAGAAAGGCAAATGAATACAATCACTAACAAAAGAGGTCAGATAGAAATATTTTGATCATAAAAATTAATATTAGTTTCTTAAGGGAGTTAAAAATCATATGAAAATTCAAAGAAAGAAAAAATGTAAAGATTTTTACTATTTTTATTTGACACAAGCCTTCAAAATTGTTAAGGACAGAAAAAGGCCCCTTCCCAGTTACAGCATGTTCTTAATCAGGAAGAGAACATAAAATGCCTAATGGAAATTCTTTTTTCTCAACTTTGATTGCTGTGTGTGTTTGTGTGTTTTGTGTGTGTGTGTGTGTGCGTGCACACATTCCACAAAGAAAGTGATTGTTAAGATGGACTCTTAATTGTATGGTTTTGCATACTGAATCATTATGGCAGAAACAGACAAGAAAATGTTAAGTTGTGATTTTCTTTAAGGAGAAAAAGGAAATCCTCCTGTTGATGATGAATGAATACTATAGTTAGTTTATGATGCTCAAAGTCTTGTGAGAACAAAGTACGAGCAGTGGGAATTTCAGAACCACTTGATAATCAATGTTGTAGACATCCTGTTGCTTATGAAAAAGTAACCACCATTATTGCTGTAATTTGGCAAAGATTGTGAAGGAAGAGCCTGAGTATAAAAATAAATCTAAAGAATTTCTGTTTAATCTTGCACATAGAGCATCTAGTTAAAATGGCACAGAAACAAGTGGAGTTCATCTTGTGCACTTTTTTGGAATTGCAGGGTAGTCCAATAAATAAGACTGAAACATGGAAGCATGCTTCAAATGTAGAATAACTTAGGCTATAAAATAAAATTAATTTCATTTGTTTAAACTAGAAGTTATTATTATGAAGAGCATTATTCCAGATTAAAATAATTCCATTTACCAGCAATTCAAAAACAAGATACATAGAAATAGATGTGGTCAAGGAGGAAACACAAAATATTACAATGAAATATCACCTCACACCCACTAGGATGGTCACTACAAAAACAGAAAATAGTATTTATGAAAAGGGGGAGAAACTGCAATTCTTATGCACTATTGGAGGGATGATACATCTGCTTTGGAAAATGGTAAAACTATTGTAGAAAACAGTATGGAGGTTCACTGTAAAATCAAAAATAAAATTACCAAATCATTCAGAAGTCTCACTAAAGGGTACATATTCCAAATAATTTAAATCAGGGTGTCAAAAAATGTATTCACACCCATGTTCACAGCAGCTCTATTCACAGTAACCAAGAGGTAGAAACAAAAGAAATAATGTTCATTCTTGTTATCCAAGAATAAATAACAAAATGTGGTCAACACGGATAATGACACATTATGCAACCTTAAATATTTAACAGGGTTGTCACATGTTACAACATAGATGGACCTTGAGGACATTATGCTAAGTGGAATTCTCTAGTTGCAAAAGACAAATACAATATAATTCCACTTTGTAATGTGCCTAAGTTCATAGAAAACAATAAGTAGAATGGTAATTATCAGGTGTTGGGGAAAAGGGAGTGTTTTAAGGGGTTTAGACTTTCAGGTCTGCAAGACTTTTTTCATAACAATATGAATACGTTTAATACTACTGTTTTGTATACTTAATGAGATGGTTAATATTATGATGTGTTTTTATCACAATGAAAAAGAATATAAATAAAATAAGTAAGTAATAAAAATAGTATGAATTATTCCAGAATGTTCTAAAATCATAAACGTAGAACTTATTTAAGAATCTTTAGTACTAATGTTTAAGTCCCATCTTATCTAACAATAAATTTGATCCAGTAACACTCTTTGTAAAAACAAGTAATAAGAAGAATGCTAGGAGTTCATTTCAGAAACTTTATTGGTCACTTAACTGAGAGAGAGGTAATTGCTTAGAAATGACCTATTTTACACAGAGTGGTTGGTATGGTGTTAATATTTAATATTTAATCAGTGTTTGGTTTGCATATGGTACGAGTGTTCCCCAATGTTTATATGTTAACATTCAATCCCCATTGTGAAGAGGGAGGATATTTTATTTGACTATGAATTTGGAGGAGGATTTGTGGAAGGTGCTTAGCATCAGATATGGTTGTTAGAGATACTGGTCTTGAAAATCAGGATCAGGTTCTCTTTTCCCTGGTGTTAAAATCTGAACACCCGAGAAATGCTGAGGCAAGAAAAAAAGTTTTATTTAAAGGATGGAAGAGAGAGAGAGACAGAGAGAAAGAGAGAAAACCTCCTGAGAGGAGAGGGACCAGAGCAAATGACCATGGAAGAGGTGTATCTTGTCCTCTTATAGATTTTAGGTTTCCTTTCTTGTCATGCCCCCTCCTCCCATCCCACCTACATGGTCAAAAGGCAGGAAAGGAGTCATCCAGGGGTACTTCTCCCTATTTTCCATATTTGCCCAGAAAGGCAGGTAGGGAACCACCCAAGGGGTACTTATTAACAACTGCTTGCTGGGAGGAACAATTCCCTGGAGGCAGGTGAGCTTGCCAACAGGTGAGGAGGAGGGGGAAGTGTTCTGGAGGTATTAACATTCCATTTTCATCGGATCATCTATCTACACTGACAGCCTGTCCTTATCTCATTAGGGTAGAAACCCTATGATTGAATCCCAGTGACTTTTTCAGAAGGAGGGACGAAAAGGCACACACTTCACCTTCCCTGCCTTTTTTTTTTTTTTTAACGACAGCCATATTTTTCTTTTTCTTTTTTTCTTTATTTATTTTTTTTATTTACTTATTGATTCATTGAACACAAATGGAGTACAGCTATTGTTTCTCTGGTTGTACACAAAGTAGAGTCACACCATCTGTGCTTTCTTGCATGTACACAGGGCAATGGTATCTGTCACACACTCTGTTATTAATTTTACCCCCCACCCGCCCCCACCCCTCCCTTCCCTCTATGCTAGCTATCTTTCCTCCATTCTTGCCATCTTTCCCCCCCACATTATGCATCATCATTCATTTATCAGAGAGACCATTCGGCTTTTGGATTTATGGGATTGGCTGATCTCACTTAGCATAACAGTTTCCAACATCATCCATTTACCTACAAATGTCATAATTTTATTCTTCTTTATGGCTGAGTAATATTCCATTGTGTATATATACCACAGTTTCTTTATCCATTCATCTACTGAAGGGCATCTAGGTTGATTCCACAATCTAGCTATTGTGAATTGAGCAGCTATGAACATTGATGTGGCTGCATCACTGAGGCAATCCTGCCTCTTATCATAAAATTTCTTGTACTATCTCATGACTCTGCCAGCAAAATTTCTTGTACTATCTCATGACTCTACCAGATGTAGCCTGTCAACCTTGGACCTCCAAAACTCTGAACCAAAATAAACGTTTTATTAACTCAATCTGTGGTATTGTGTTAATTGTGATAAAAACTGACAAAAACAATCAACTTGTCTAGTATTTACATTCTCAAAATCATAGCTGGGCTAATGTGCCCTGTACCAAGGCAGTAGGGAGTAGATAACATTGCCTTTCCTAAATCTTCCAATATTCAGGGGGTTTGTCTTCCTTTCTGTGAAATTATCCATATCTTCAGAAAATTGAAAAAAATGTGTCAATATATGTAACTTGTCTGTGAGTGTGTTTGTGCATATATGTACACAGAGTAGGGATGAAGGCCTATAGAATTTGATAACTTTAGGCTCAGATATAATATTAATTGGTCTCAGAAATTTGATTTTAAAGAACATTAAAAATAACTCCATTTCTGAACATGTGGCACTAGTTGAGAAGCAAATTACACATCTGACTATATTTGTCTACAAGATACAGCTTGACTTACAGTGTGCATTGAATAAGATTCCATCTACATTTAAATTAGAAATGAGTATTTATATTGATATAGAAGTAGACAAGGGTTTGTTTGTTTTCCTAATCTGTCTAGTAGAAATGGTTACTAAATAGAAATACATTATAATTTGTTAAATCTGTCAAGGAAAGTGGTTTTTATGTTTGTTAATAGGCATTCCCTGGAGAAATTCTGTTTCCTTTATAACAAAAGTAATTTTATCTTATTTATACAGTGCTTATTGAAGGGTAAAAATTATTAAAGGGTTATGCCTGGTCATGTCAAGGAAATCTATGGTTGAAAAGGAAGGAACTACACGAGTTTTAGAAAATGTGTTATTTTTTTCATTACTTGAACAGGATTTTACAAAAATGATATCCGAAATAAAATCTTATTTTAGTATATAATAACTTTAAAAAATGGGTAGAATATTTTCCTGAAGTACTGGCAAATAAAAGAAGGCTCCAATTATAGTGTACATCCTGCCCCCACCCTAAAATCTAAATTTCTTTTCTTTTTTTGGTACTAGCATTGAACTTGGGACACTTAACCACTGAGACACATCCCTACCCTGCCCCTTTTTGTATTTTATTTAGAGACAGGGTCTCAATGAGTTGCTCAAAGCCTTGCTAAATTGCTGAGGCTGGCTTTGAACTCTTGATTCTCCTGTCTCAGCCTCCTGAGCTGCTGCAATTATAGGCATTAGACACCACACTGGCCCAAAATCTGAATTTCATAGGTACTTTCCCTGAATCATGTAACTAGAAAGAAAAAAATTTAAAAACAATCACATAATCACAGGAACCATGCAAATCTATTTCTGCTCTTTAATCTGAGCAGTGTACTGATTAGGTTTCTAGAACTGTTATAATAATGCTAGTTAGACAAACAGTTCATTTTGGGTCATTCCCTTAGTGACAGAAAATAGTAATCTGACTAAATAACTGAACTTTAGATGGCTGATCCTCAGAATGATGACCTAACTTGAGCATCTTTTGGAGTGATCAGAAAGAAATCAAGACATCTCAAAAATACTCACCATTTACTTCCTCCTTTTCAAAAAAAGAAAAGAACAGGAATAAAAGAAGATGTGTCATATGTGCAATACATATTATAATTTTTTTATGAAAAATTACTTCTGAATTATTCCCTTCCATAGATTCTCTAAAACAGTACATTTGCATGACTTCTCTAAAAATCTCAGTTTAAGGAGTTCCTTGTAATTGTGATACAAATAGAAAAGCTGTTGCTAGCTGATACTTAGAGACATATTATCTAGAAAAACATTCTGTACTTCTCTGCTGAAACTGCACCACTGGTTGGAGATTTTTGGATTTTTCCACTTTGAAGATAAAAATAGAACTCAAAGGACATTTAAATTTAGTACAAATCACAGCATAGACAGTGAAATATTTGGTTCACATATTTACTATAGGACCCAGGAACCTTAGAGTCTAGTTTTAGTATCTTTTTTTTTTTTTGACAGATAAAACATAAATAATTTTTGACATTTTTTTTCATTCAGATAAAAAATATTTATTTGCATTGCCTTCCTTAATTGACTTTGGTATTTATTGAAGCCATTATAATTAATGGTAGTATGTCATGAATTTTGTGCTGGTAAAACAGATTTAAAATAGTAAGTATCTACCTTTAAAAATGTTTTTATACTGAAATATTCCTTCTACCTCAATGTAGGTTATAACTAAGGAATTTGCAAGAAGATCAGCACCAACTTCCTCCAGCATTCATAAGAAACCATCTCCACTAATTAACATAATTTTTAACCATGGAGAATGATGTTTTTGCCTATCTGTAAAACTGATAGGAAAAGCATGTGATTTCATCTCAGGGGAATTAGAGTGGCAAAATAAGTATGTCTATGCTTGCAAGAAATATTTAGAGGCCTCCTAAAAGGCCACTACTCCAGGGAACACCATTCATAGCACTATGGCATTAGCGTTACTCCAGTTTTACAATGCAGCTGTCTGCCATGGCACTGGCATGGAGATAAAAACGTGTGTTAGTGGAGATAAAAAACGTAAAATGATATTAAAAATGGAAAGGGAGTCCACAGGGACTATATCTACATTCCAGAACAATATTCTAGATCAATGGTACAAGCTGCCAAAAAGCTTTCTCTGGGAAACTTTACTCATCCTGAACATCCAGTATGTATTAGCATTTTAAGAATTGAAGGAGGAATTTATTGGGTAAAATTTTTTGTATTGTGTTGGTGCTAATCTAACTGGCCCCTGATCCTATCCCCTTACATTCTCATGGAGATGAAGGAATGAAAAAACGATGACTCAGAGATCAACTTTTCACTTGACAGCTTGATAAACTTATCTGACCTATTCTCCAGCATAACTGAAGTAGATGATTAAAAAACATTTAAAGCTTCTGTAAGTGGTTTTAAGGGCAGACAGCAAATGAAGAAACACCTACTAAAGAAAATCTACCAAAATTCACAGGCTTCCTTTTTCTCTGACTACTACTCAGCTTCCAGACAGAGGGTTTTCTTCCCGGGAGGAGCAGGACTTCTTCATTTTTCATCCTACCCCTAGTTGCTTCTTGTAGGAGCCAAGTGTTGAATAACTGTTTTAAAGAGATGGGGACTCATTCTTTCAAGCGTACTCCACTCCTAGAATGAAAGCTATACATAGGCTGTTACATGCTGAGAATACTGAAATTCTGATAGCCCTCTCTTGTGCTTCCTAGGTGATTGTTCCATGGCAAAAAAGGAAAGTTGAGAGAATCTCAGGTTACTGTTCTCCCTCCACCAAGCATCAAGCTTGTAGAGCAGGGAAGTCACTCAGAAAGTCATTGGGCATTTTCTCCATCACTAGGGTAAGAGTGGCTCAGAAATTTTGCCTGGGTGACAAGAGGCAGGCCATGACAAGTTTCCAATCTCTTTCCAAAGCAGCTACTTTCACTGAGTGTGAAAGTGGTTTAACCTAAAGGGAACATGAATAGAGGAGGATGTAGTAGAAAGTATTTGAGAAAAGATTCTGGAATCTAATGAAGATGCAGACTAAAGACCACCTGGTTTCCAGAAGAGAACCTGGAAATAAGACATCTAGGAGGAGCCTTCCAACGCTCAGAACAAAAATCAAACACTGACCTCAGAAACTAATCTGTAAGGGAGCAACAATTTGATGTAATTCCTTCATAGAGAAATTTATATCCTGGAGTGTTGTTGAAAATAATATAGAAATCTTCCTGCAATTAATGGGGCTATCTATACAGCTGGATGTAGTCAGGGTGAATTGTACCACTGTCATTTCAGAGCGATATCTGTGTCTCCCTGAGGAGCAACTACAGAGGGTTAACAAAGTGTATGTGTAAGAAGAAGGGTGAAGACTTTACAAATGTTGTCCAGCCAGTTATTAACCAAAGACAAACAAACAAACAACAAAACAAAACAAAACAAAACAAAACAAAAAAACCACTGTTAAATGATAGTAAGGATATTGGGGAAGCAGCAGTATCCTGAGTTGCTACAATCTATTATTTAAAATATGTAGTTTCCAACAACAAAAGAATGTAACAGAAACTGCTGTAGGAGAGACCAGATGTTGGATTTAACAAAAGATTATTTTAAAGTAGTAGCTATACGTGTTCACATAACTAAATATAAGCATGATTAATGATGTAAAAGGAGGTAGAATGACAATGTTACACCAAATAAAGATTTTTAATAAAGAGAAAGAAATCATTTTTAAAGACAAATTGAAAATTCTGGAAATGAAAAGTACAATAACTGAAATTTAAAAAATTATTAAAGAGACTCAACAGCAGATTTAAACTGGCAGAAAAATGAATTAAACAAGCATGAATATAAATCTTCAGAAATTTTACAAGTCAAAATTCAAAGAGGAAAGCAGAATGAAGAAAAATGAACAGAGATTTGGAATTGTGGGGCAACATTAGTGTATCAATGTATATATTATAATGAGAATAAAGAAGAGGAGAGAAATAAAAATATATTCAGAAAATATATTCAAAGTAATAATGACTAAACACTTCTCAAGTTTACTGGAGAAAAAAAGCTATTCATCTGAGAAACTCAATGTAGGAGAAATGCAGAAACCTACAGATGCATAATTGTAAAAATGCTAAAAATCAAATACAAGGAGAAAATCTTGAAACCAATGAGAAAAAATGACACATTTACAAGGAAACCCCAATACAACTGATAGCTTCATAGAAGAAACAATGCAATTCAGAAGGCAGTGGAATAACATATTTAAAGTACTCAAGGAAAAAAATCTATGAATTGTGACTTCTATTTCCAGTAAAGCTATGTCCCAGATAAACAAAAACAGATAATTTGTTGTAAGAAGAACCAACTTATAAGAAATATTAAAGGGAATTCTTTAGGGTGAATGCAAGTAACCAAAGACAGCAAAATAAAACCACATGAACAAGGAGTAAGGTAGCTATATTATTATAAGACACTATGAATGTATATTTTACTCCTTTCTTCTCTTAGAATATTTAATAGCAATTTGTAAAATCATATGCATATGTCAAGCATGATGGTGCATGCCTGTAATCCCAGCAGTTCAGGAGGCTGAGACAGGAGGGTCATGAGTTCAAAGCCAGCCTCAGCAATTTAGCTAGGCCCCAAGCAACTCAGTGACACCTTATCTCTAAATAAAATACAAAATAGGGCTGGGGATGTGGCTCAGTGGTCAAGTGCCCCTGAGTTCAATACCCGCTACCCCCACAAATCATATGCATGTAATATATTGCTGGCATAACATGCAAATGTGATCCATGTGTAATATATTTGTTACTAATAGTACAAAGGAAGTGGGTGGAAACAAAGTGGAAATGGACTAAAGGAATGATTATAGATGTCAAATTCATAATTATAACAATATATTATTATTTTAGTTACATTATTGTATGTGATTTTCATAATAATGGTGCAAAAGGGAAGAAATGAAATAGAATTAGATAGGAAAATATTTTGTATATATTATTGGCAGTAGTGTAATATAAATCAGAAGTCAATTCTGATTAATTAGGATGTATATGTTAAACAGAAAGTAAGCAAGTGAGTAAGAACATGCACACACACACTATTGATTCATATGTTACATTATAAAATATCTATTCAGTGCAAATGAAAGTAGTAAATGAGGAATATAGGTACAAAATATATTAGTCATCTAGAAAACAAGAAGTAAATTGTCAGACAAATCAATCTGTATCAGCAATAATATTACACATTAGCAGATTAATTATTCCAATAAAAAGGTAGATATTTTTTGAATGAATAACAAATCATGATCTCAAAATATATTGTGTAGTACAGGTGCATGTTGAAATCATCATACTAAGTAAAATGACATATGTCACAAACTACTACCACATACTAATGATTATACTTATATGAAAGTTAAGAGATGGAAAGTAGTTTAGTGGTTGCTTAGGGCTGGGGTAGAGGTATAGGGGAAGAAGATAAAGGACGATAGCTAAAGGGTGTCAGATTTCTTTTTGAGGTGATGCACATATTCTAAAATTTTGTGATGTTTTAATACATCTATGAATACACACAAATCATTGAATTGTGCATTTTAAATGGGTTAATTGTATGGTATGTGAATTACATGTTAATTAAACTATTTAAAAAGAAAGTCAATGACTCATCTTCATGTTAGGCCCATTGAGATGATTTCAGAGTGACAACTAGAGTGTCTGACATATATCCTGCTATTTGGAGGAACATTGGACTGTTGTCTGATTCTCTGTAGATAAATTTAAAGCTAGGAGGTTCTGGCTATTGGACAATGGTAGCAGGCTAAAAATGGAGAGGGCTGCTTTGGGGCAAATCCATTTTAAGGGCAAGGATGATAGGAATAGAATTATACTACATCATCTTTAGTTTTATCTTTTGTCTTTGAAAGGATATCTTACAATACCTGAAGCCACAGTGGGAAACTAATAGAATATGGTAGGGGATGGACTTTTGAATGATCAAAGGTTTATGGTTGGAATAGTAAAAAAGTTTACTGGAGAAAAGTAACCATCTACCTCATAGGGATTTCAATTGAAAGTTCCCAGCAGGGAAGTCTCTCAGAAGTTTACAATTAAAAGCACCCCATGAAAACACTAGCCAAAATCTGTCATCTTCCAAAAGCCATACCATAGTACAACTTCCCTTTTGCCCTTATTGCTATCAATTCCTGAGCCCAAACTTAGGAGTTCAGAAAGCATATTTTGTCAGTTAGAGGGAAAAGAAGTGGTCTGTATAGATTCACAAAAGAAAGAGAAAAATTAAAAAAAGACAAGAAGACTAATTTTATTTACTAGATTCTGTTTCTGAGACTGAATCAAACAGAAGAGATGAAAAGCTTTTATTTTCAATGAAATTTAAGTTTTGATTAAAAAGCTAGATCTTCTGACAAATTTGGCAAGTTTTTGATAACTGTTTCTTCAAATATTCTTCCTGCCCCATTTAATCTCCCCTTCTTATCCTGATTTGGATTACCACAATACATACATTGGTCTGCTTGATCATGTCCCATAGATGGTGGCTCAAGTTCCATATTATTTCCTTCATTCATTTTCATTTCGTTTCAGATCACAATTTCAATTATTTTACCTTCAAGTTCAGATTCTGTCTTATTTCTGCTCAACACTCCTCTTACATGCCTCCAGTGATTTTGTTTTTATTTCAGTTTTTGAACTTTTGTGCTCCAGAATATCTACTTAAAAATAAATTCTATCTCACTTGGGTATGGTGGAACACAACTGCAATCTCAGCAAATTGGGCGAATCACATGTTTCAGGACAACCTCTACAATTTAGCAAGACCCTGACTCAAAATAAGAAAAATAAAATTAAAAAGTGCTAGGTATGTAGCTCAGTGCAAGAGTGCCCTTGGTTCAATCCCCAGTACCAATAAAATAAAATAGAATTTCTATATTGATGATCTTTTATTGTCTATACATTGTCCTCCTGAGTTCCTTTGTATCTTTTTCCATGTTCTTTAGCATTTTGAGCATATTGAAAACAACATAGCTTCTATATACTCATTGGTCATGTTTTCCTTTTTTTCTGTGTATTTTTTGATTTGTTGTTGAACATTAGACACTTAAAATTATAATCAAGTAACTCTGGAATCAAATTTCTTCCTTCCCCACAGTTTACTGTTTTGCTGTTAATATTGAAGGTTTTAATTGACCACTAGTTTAGTTTTTATGGATTCAGTTTCATATATCACCACTGAAGTCTCTACTACTTAGACAAAGATTTCCTTGATTTCAAAAAGTTTATAAAACAATCAATCAAACAAAAACACCTCTGCCAGTATCTGCAGATTGTTTATGCTGGTGTTCTTCAACACTCATCCAGGCTTTCAATGAGCCTAGTATTCAAACCAAGGTATTTTCTGAACATGTGTCTTTGCCTGGGCACACACATGATTTTTTTCCTTTTTAATTGAAAAATAAAATTGTATACATTTTTGGAGTAAAACGTGATGTTTTGATATACATATTCATTATGGAATCTCTTAATCAAGCTAATGAATATATGCATTAATGCACAAACTTATATTTTGTAATGAAAACACAAAATTTAATCTTCTAGCAATTTTCAAGTATACAATATGCTATTCTTAACTACAGTCACCATGCTGCACTGTAGATCTCTTGATCTTATTCCCATTGTCTAATTGAAAATTTTATGCTTTGCCTAGTATTTCCTTGGTCTCTCTCACCCGGCACTCTCCCCGAACCTGGTATCCACCATTCTACTCTATATTTCTATGAGTTCAACTCTTTTATATTCTACATTTGAGGCCATATGGTATTTATCATATTGTGCCTGATTTATTTCACTTAACAAAATATCATCCAAGTTTATCTTTTTAGTCACAAATGATTGCATTTCCTCCTTTTTTAAGACTGAGTAGTACTCCAATGTAAATATATAAGCATTTTCTTTATCCAGTCACCCAACATAGGATGATATCATACCTTGGGTATTGTGAATAGTGCTGCAATGAACATGGGTATTCAGATATCTCTTTGACATGTAGATTCAATCTCCTTTGGTTATATTCTCCGGATGCCTAGATAACATGGAAGTTCTATTTTTAATTTTTGAGGAATCTCTATTGATTTCCATGATGACTGTCACTAATTCACATTTCTACCAATAGAGGATAACAGTTTCCTTTTTCCCACATCTTCATAAACAGTTATTTTTTTTCTTTTTGATTATAACTATCCTATTAGATGAAGGTTCTATTTCAGCATATGCACTTGGCTTTCTAAATTTTTGCTTATACATGGGTGTTTTTGGTTATAGCCTAATTTCCTAATGAAACCCTCTTCATCTTTTCCTCCAAGGCCTTAGGCAACTTATCTTATGTCTCAATTTTAATCTTTTGGTATAGGACCTTGTGATTTTCCATCTGCTCTACAATGTTTTTAAGTAATGCCTGCCTCTTCAAGCCTAGTGAGTTCCAACTTAGGCAAAACAGAAATGAAAGCCTTGTTAGATTTTCATGAAGCCCCAGATAGCTGAGTGCAAATATACACCATAATTTATGTATAAGGACTGCTCTGCACCCTCTAGAAACAGGGACCAATTTTCTACATTGGAAATATAGTCTTTAAGACAGCTGCTGCTGAGCCAGGGAGAGGATTAAGTCTGGAAAAGTAGAAGTGTCACAAAGCTTTCCTATAATTTTGAATTTACTTTTATTTTTTCCATACTTTAGTGGTGTATTCTAATTGTACATAATGATGGGATCTGTTGTTACATATTCATACGTTCACACAATATAATTATATAGTTTGGCCAATATAATTCCCCAGTATTTCCCCTTTTCCCTTCCCTTCTTCCTCCTACTTCCTTTCCTCTATTCTACTAATCTCCCTTTCATTTTCATGAGATCCTCCCCCAACTTTCTTTTCCTTTTTTTTCTCTCTAGCTTCCACATATGAGAGAAAACATATGACCCTTAACCTTCTGAGTTTGACTTGTTTTACTAAACATAATGATCTCTAGTTCCATCCACTTTCCTGAAAATGACAAAATTTCATTTTTTATGGCTGAATAAAACTCCATTGTTTATATAAATACCACATTTTATTTGTCCATATTTCTGTTGATGGACACCTAGGCTGATTCCATGGTTTGACTATTGTGAATTGTGCTGCTAGAAACATGATTATGCATGTATCACTACAGTATGCTCACTTTAATTCTTAAGGGTATATACCAAGTTGTGGTACAGCTGAGTCATACCGTGGTTTGATGCCTGGTCTTTTGAGAAATCTCCATTCTGATTTTCATAATGACTACATTCATTTGCAGTCCCACCAAAAGTGTAAGAATGTTCCTTTTTCTCCACATCCTCTTCAGCAATTATTATTGTTTGTACTTTTGATAACTGCCATTCTGACTGGTATGAGATGTAATCTCAGTATAGTTTTGATTTGCATTTACCTAATTACTAACAATGTTCAACATTTTCTTTCATATATTTATTGGTCACTTGTTAAATTGCCTTTTTCTTGATTCAGCATTTAGTTTCTTGCTATTAACTTCTGACAAAGTTGTTTCCCACTTTGTTTTTTGATGTTTCTGTAAGTGTACAGATAATTGGAACTACTTACTCCACCATTTTGCTAATGGCCTATTACTTACATGAACATTTTTGGTGTATTTACAAGAAGACTTATGAAGTTGAGCACATTTTTAATGTATGTATCGATTCTAAAACTATCTTCCTAATGAAGTGTCTGTTCAAGTCTTTGGCCAATATCTAATTGGGTATATGTCTTTTTATTATAGAATCGTAGGTATTCTTCATATATTTTACATAAATCTAACACACTGATAAAAGCAGTACATAATTTTGCCTCTCTGTGGTTTGGCTTGCGTATTTCTATAATGTCATTTGATGAAGCATAGATATCCTAATTTTGGTTAATTCTTATTTATGATTTTACTTCTCTATTCCTAGGGCTTTTTGTGCCCCATCAGAGAAATACTTCTTTAGTCTTAAGTTATAAACAGGTTGTCTTCCTGTATTTCATATTTTTACCTTTTAAAATCATAAGTATGATCTAACATCTATTAATTTTTTGTGTATACTTTAATATAGGGTCAAGGTTCAGTGTTTGCCATATCAATATAGAGGGGTTCCAGAAATATGTGTTGAAGAATTCTTTTCCATTTTGAATTTTTCGGCATCTGCCCAAAAGGTATTGTACTAAATATATATGTGCATTTGTACTTCTGTACTATTTGGTTCCATTTTTCTAGGTATCCACCTTATGCCAAAACTGCACTGTCACAATTGCTGTAAATTTAAAATAAGTCTTAAAATCAGGTAATGTGGGTCCTCTAGCTTGGTTATTATTCAAATTATTTTGGTTGCTCTATGTCTTTTGCATTTTCAAATTTAACATTCAGTCTGTCAATCATTGAAAACTTGTTACTGTACTTTTCACTTGGATTGTATGGAATTACTGGGTCATTATGGGAAGAATGAATTTTTAAATAATACTACTCCCCTATCCAAAACCTATTATGTCTCTCCATTTATTTAGATCTCCTAAATGCAATGCTGTACTTAGTATAGAATATTACCCTTCATTCATTAAATATATTAGTAAATACTTTATTGTTTGGCATTATTTGTAATTATAATTCTTTTTAAAATTATTTTTAAGTTGAATTGCCTCTAAAGTAATTAATTTTTGCACACTGATCTTACATTTATGACTGATACATTCATTTATTTTGTCTAGCAAATATTTCATTTTATAGATTCCCTGGAATCTTTTACACAAAAGTTTTGTGAACAGAGAAAATGTTATTTCTTTCTTTTCCTTTTCTTTTTTTTTTTTATTTTGGAACCAGGGATTGAACCCAGGGGCACTCCACCACTGAGCCACATCCCCAGCCCTATTTTGTATTTTATTTAGAGACAGGGTCTCACTGAGTTGCTTAGGGCCTTGCTAAGTTGCTGAGGCTGGCTTTGAACTCGCCATCTTCCTGACTCAGCTTCCCTAGCTGCTGGGATTGGAGGTGTGCACCCAGCAGAGACCATGTTATTTCTTTCTGTCCATTTTATATGAGACTTTTGGGGTATTTTCTTATTTTATTGAATGATGACAACCTCCATTAAAATACCAAATAAATGAAGCAAGAATGAGATACACGATTTGTGCTTGCTATTGGGGAGAAAATATTGAAAATTTCACCCTTAAGTGAATGATATTCTGCTCCCAGAAGACTGTGTTATAATCACAATTATAACAATTTCAAAAAATACTAAGTAGAAAAGTCAATATGCTGAGTCAATATGACTCAGACAACATACTTCTCAAATTTGACCCAAAGTGGTTCATCACGATATTGAAACCGTAATTTCAAAAACCAAAATCTCCTTATAAGGACTTTAGCTTATATAGCAGACATTGTTGGTAATCCCCTATAGCCATGTAAACTTGAAATTCCTAAGTTCTCTTGCAGTTAAATTGGTCAAGTAACTAATTTTGGTCAATAGAGTGTTGGCAGAAGAGACTTTGGGGCCAAAGTAATTAATTATCTAGCTTGCCTTCTCTACCTTCTCCTATCTCTTCTCCCCAGCAAGGCATCACCAGGGACTTCAGAGTCCCAAGATAGTAAACTATAAAGTGGACACTCTCTTGGACTATAAAATCCACATACAATTGCAACTTCATTGTAACACAGATTTCTATGCTGTTTACACAATGAGATCACTTCTAATATAATTCAAATAGGTTGGAAAACTTTTTCTTACCTTCATTTTGTAAATATCCTTATTTCTATAATGCTGGTATCTGTAGTGAAAAGTAAATGTAGTAACTAAGCTTGTAAAGTAAATTTTCATGTGTTTTGTTTTCATCTTAAAACAACAGTGAGTTAGTTGTAAGATACAATATGTAAAGGTAATATATTTTGATAGCACAATAGACATAGTAAGTGCTCAATAAATGTTAAAATTACCATTTTTATGCTTAAGAACTGATGCTTCAATTTGTATTAAGTACACTGTGTAAATTATACAGTGTCCTCCTTAAATGTTACCAATTATATTATCCACTCAATACCATAAAATAAAGAGCTGAGACTTTAAGTATTTAACTAATTTATTCCATCTTTCACAGCTAATAAGAGTGGACTAGAGAATGAAACCTGAGTATCATAACTTAAAGTCAATGGTCTTTACATTACACCAAAGCTGCCTTTTCTTTCAGTAGTCTTTTAAACAGGCTTCTGATTTAATTAATCTTACTGGAGTCCAGGCTGCTTTTTTTTTCTTATGGTGTTTAAAGGGTCAATCTTCACAATCAGAAATAATTCATACAGAACTTGGGAAATCATTGCAGACTTTTTGAAAAAAAAATATCTCCCATATTTATTTTTAAGATTTCATTGTGTGAAAAATTATGAATAGAAAACTTATTTTTAATATGTTTCTGCATCATCAAATATATAACAGGCAAATATTATAAATTAGTTTTGATTAATAAGTTCTTTGTATGTGTTCAGGGTTTCCTACCTTTCTAACCACATGGCACAGATGGCAATATGTTTAATGTGAAAAAATACATTAATGATCCAGAAATTTTTTGAACCATGATGCCAAGAGAAAGAATATCATTTAAAAAGCTATGGAAGGGGGTATTATTCTAGTTCCCTTTCCTCAGCCTGATACATGTATCCTCAAAGAGTTAAAGAACTGATTGCAATGAAATTTCTTTAAGGAAAGTGAATAGCTCAGTGAATTCTCCAAATTAGTGGCTCTCAAAATGCCATCCCCAACATTACTATCATCTAGGAACTTATTAAAATGCAGATGTTCAGGCCACATCCTAGATGAAGTGAATCAGAAACTCTGTAATGGTGCCTAGCAATTAGTGTTTTAACAAGCCCTCCAGCTAATTACAATGCTACTAAAGTTTGAGAACCTCATTCCACATGTCCATTGGCCAAAACAGTAGTGACTAGCCACATATGGCTATTGAACACTTGAAATTTGGTTCGCTATAATTGAGATACACTCTAGTTGTAATGTACATGCTAGATTTCAAATATTTAGAATGAAAAGGATAATGGAAAATGTTTCATTAATATATTTTAGTATTGATTAAATATTTATATAATGCTTTAGATGTATTAAGTTAATATAATATGTAATAATTTCATCTTTGATATTTTATATTTTAATAAATGGAATCACTATCAAATTTTAACTTACATGTGGCTTGCATTATATTTGTATTGGACATCAATGTTCCAGAACATCTAGTTGCTTCAGGTTCCTTCCCCAATTCTTTAAATACAAAAAAGTGCATATCTCTGTCAATACACATACTGAGGAACTGTTTCCATTTTTGATATAGTATAGGATCAACTATAGAGTCTCTTTCTTCTGAACCTTATAATCTGTAATTCATTATTCAACATTATATTCTATAGTTGGATGATGTTTTAGAGCTTTTCACCGCTGCGATCAAAAGACTTAACAAGAACAATTTTTGAGAAGGAAAATTTTATTTGGGGCTCATGATTTCAGAGGTCTCAGTCCACAGACAGCAGGCTCCACTGTTCTGTTCCCAAGTGAGGCAGAACAATATGGCAGAAGAGTATGGTGGAGGGAAATAGCTCAGAACATGTTACCAGGAAGCAGATAGTGACAGCTCCACTCTCCAGAGACAAAATATATATCCCAAAAGCAAGCCCCCAGTGACCCACTTCCTCTAGCCACACCCTACCAGCCTACAGTTACCACCCAGTTAAACTCCATCAGGGGATTAATGCACTAATTATATTAAGACTCCCATGACCTGATTACCCCTCTAAACTTTCTTGCATTATCTCACACATGAGTTTTTGGGGGACACCATAACAGGTGCTATTTGTGAACTTCCCTAGATACTATTATGAAGAATTTTTTACTAATTCTAAGTCTAAGGATGTTGGGATAGTCATACCTCAAAATATTTTAACTTGGTGGAATTTCTACTTAGTCCTAGTCAGTATGGCATAGCAGTGATAAAGATTGCATTAAAATTTACTAATAATGCATTTAATATTTACTCAATATTAATAATAATAATAGTGCCATAAAATAATATTTATATAGTTATATAAGTTATTATGAAATAGTTTGCCTTGTAGATATATAATAGGAAGAGAACAAGGAGAGAGAGAGAGAGAGAGAGAGGGATTAAGAGAGAAAATGAAGGGCAATTGGCATTATAAAAGGAAAGATCTCTATAAATAAAATGGAAGAGGTATTCAGATGGATAATATGATGGAACTGAAACAATGGAAGGATTGAATCTGAAGATCAAAAAAGTCTGGTCTACATATATCTGGGAAAATCATTTACAACAATCAAGATCAAGACTCATCCTGTTAACTTACTGAATTTCAAAAGATGAAGAAAGCATTTGACTATAATGTAGATAGAAATAGAAAATTTGCTAAGGGAAAAATAAAGTGAACTCTAGAAATATCCACATTTGTACAGAACTCAGAATTAAAATGGACAAAAGTCCTCAATATTATGAAAAAGAAAATATACATTGAAACTAATTTAGTTTCCACATTTCATTCAAACATGAAGGTAATGGGCTGGGGTTGTGGCTCAGTACAGCATGTACCTAGCACATGTGAGGCACAAGGTTCAATCCTCAGCATCACATAAAAATAAATAAATGCATAAAATAAAGTTATAAATAATAAAGGTAAAAGTACAATTTTCATGTTATATGATGTAGAAACTGAAATATAAGGAAATTCAGCTGGAAATGATTAAACATAATTAATTTGTGAATAGGGAAGCTGAAGTAAAACAATAAATGTGGTGAATTTTTTCTGTTTTAAGATAAAACTCTGAAAACAGCAAAACTGATGGTAAAAGTACAAATCTAGGGCTGGAGATATAGCTCAGTTGGTAGAGTGCTTGCCTTACAAGCACAAGGCCCTGGGTTCAATCCCCAGCAACGCAAAAAAAAAAAAAAAAAGCAAATCTATGAAATGTACAAAGTGAAAATAAAAGTACTGCTATTTTTTTTTTTTTTTTTTT
>JAJEJO010049668.1:141459-179182 GCA_020662805.1 Glaucomys volans
CAGGGAATCTGGAGGATGGCGCCAACCGGGCCCAAATTCGCTGGGGCAGTACTGCTATTTTTAAAAGTCTACACTTTACAATCTACCACTTTGATAGACAAAACTTAATCCTACTCATTTTTCCAAATTCTTTTTTCTTAACTTTATACAAAGTAATACCTCAATTACAATGAAGTGATTATCTGAAGTTCATTACGGTTTAACTTTATCTCCAAGTGCCTTTTTTTCTGTTAAAGAAAATCTAAAGTTATTTTACATAGCACACAAAGAGATCTTTTAAGATTATTTTTCTATCTATAAGTATGTCTGTTTTGTAATTTCTCCATGTATATACAAACATAAAGAGATGATTAAAGGGATACTTAACAAATAGTTACCAACCACCTTTGAAAAGGATTCAGAATTATTTATTTCTTCCTCATATTTTATAATTTAAAATTGTGATTTGAATTTTTATAATGGGTTTCTCATACTTGCATAAAACAAACTTATTACTCAGTTTTAACATTTCTATTTTTACTATTGCTTTAATTTGTGATAGTACAGAATGCAGATACAGAGAATGAAGGAAAGATGTTCAGGTCGTATGAGATTTTAGGCTATGAGCCTTATTTATTTTGTACACATTATAAAGTGCTTCAAGTGGTGAAAGGGAAATACCTAAACAGTGCTTCTCTGACAAGTTAGTTTTGCTATTATATGGTACATCAAGACATGTAACTCTCAGCATAGATTTCAGAATTCTGAATGAGAGCATTTTCATAAAAGGCAACAGATAGATAATGTGATTTTCCATATACAGAAATGGCAAAGGCAACAGGAGTGGTCAGATGTTCTCCATAGGTTTTATTTTCATGAGTACATATAGAAGATCATCTAGGGATACCTACATATAACAGCTGAGACTTTATGCCTGAAATTCTGGAGGAAGTAATCAGTGAAATTTGGGATACTTCTGTTAACTGAGGGTCTTGGGGAAACATATTCCAATAGGGGGACTATTTGTTGTACTGTTCACTGACTTCATTTTGGCAAATGGACACATTTATATGCCCTTAGAGAAAACCTAGTAGTATCATTATTGTATTAAATGTAAGCAAATACTAGATTGACCAAAGAAATTGATCTTTATAGTCTGGTAAATATCAATCTACCAAAAATCAGCATTTCTCCATCTTTTTTATCCATTATTATCTCCCTCGGGAAGCTTTTCTTTTCTTTTCTTTTCTTTTCTTTTCTTTTCTTTTCTTTTCTTTTCTTTTCCTTCCTTTCTTTCTTTCTTTCTTTCTTTCTTTCTTTCTTTCTCTTCCTCTCTCTCTCTCCTCTCTCTCTCTTTCATTCTCATCTCCTTCTCCTTCTCCTTCCCTCTCTCTCTTTTGTAATTGCCTCTGCTATAGTTTGGATAACGAGGATATGAGGTGTTCCCAAAAGTGCCTGCGTTAATGCATTAATACAGGAATATTTGTAAGTAAAATGATTTGATTGTGAGAGTTATAACATAATCAGTCCATCCTAGCTTGAATGAACTGACTAAGTGGTAACAGTGAGCTGGTGGGGCATGGATGGAGGTGGTGGCTCACTGGGGGCATGCCCTGGAAGAGTTCATCTTCCCTGTGAACTTTTTTCCCTTTCCTCTCTCAGATTTGTGGCCACCATGAGATAAGCAACTTCCCTCTGCTATGCCCTTCCACCATGATGTGCTGCCTCACCTTGGGCCTAGAGCAATTGGCTTTGCCAAGTCTGGTCTAAACCTTTGAACCATGAGCCAAAATAAACTTTTTCCCTTCTAAGTTGTTCTTGTCAGTTATTTTAGTCACAACTACTCAAAGCTGCCTAACACAACCTCCCTCCTTCCATTTAATTTTAGGAATACAGATATAATACACAGATTAAAGAAAGTTTGCTTAGCTTATTATGATGCCTGAGTTGAAATCTTTATCAGAGCAAGAGACTGATAAAGATAGTATTCAGGATATCAGAAAGAAAAAAATTGACTAACAAAGTGTTTTATAAAAGATTAACTGTTGTGAATGTTTCCTTTTTCTATATAAATTATTCCCTACAATGATCTTTCTCCACATGACTTTCCCTGTAATAAAGCTGTTTTGAGAGTTTAATGAGGTGCTCCAACCATTCCTTTCATGAATTGTTTGTTTTGGGCAAAGTCACCAAAATTTCACAGGCAGAATTAGTCTTAGATTACCACAGAAAAAATTTAGAGACAGTATGTAGCTTGGACACAGAACCGTTGGAAAGATCATGTCTCAGGTGCTACCTATTATGGGTATGCTCCTTGCTACATTATTATGTCATTTTCATTTTAGCAATGAGTATATCTAAAAATAATTATTTATTGATTTTTATCATCCACCACCACCCTTTCCAGCCCATGGTAACAACCATTAGAATCTCTACGTATATAAATTCAACATTTTTATATTCCACATATAAATAAGATTATGCAGTATTTGTACTTCTGTGCCTGGCTTGTTTCATCTAACATAATTCCCTCCAGGTTTATCTATATTAGTGCAAATGACAATTTCCTGGATAGTGTCCCATTTGTTTATGTCCCATTTTCTTTTTCTATTTATCCATTCATGGTTAGTTAGGTTGATTCCATTCTTGGATATTGTGAATAATGCTGAAATGAACGTAAGAGACATACTGGTTTTGACATATTGGTTTCATTTCCTTTCGATATATACTCAGAAGTGGGATCAATGCATCATGTTATAGGCATGGTCCATGCTTCATTTTTATGTTCTTTATTTTAACATTGGAGATAACTGAAAAATATTTTAACCAAAGTATGTGTCATGAAAATTTGTAATTTCACTGGTGAAAGTCATTGTGCTATTTATAAACATTTTTAATTTTAACAATGAAAACCCATCTTGACATTCAGGTTGAGATTTAGCAAAACACCTGGAATTAATTGAAATTTGTATATCAGAGATGATTGTGGTAGCTACCTCTGGATTAAATGTCATTGTTAAGTATGGATTTTCCATTAGAAATGACTTCCCAATAGTCTATAATGAAATATTTTAAAGAAAATTATTTCCAGACATCACAATAGTATGGAAGATGTCATGTATAAATAATGTGAAGCTCAAGATTTCTCCATTGAAGTAGAAATAAAATGGTGCTGTCACAATGCTGCAAATGAAATTAAGCCCACCTCCAACGTCTAAAGAGGGGAGAGAGAGAGAAAGAGAGAGAGAGAGGTTAACTTCATTTACTGCCTATTCCATTCTTGGGTATAGTTAACATCTTTATAAAAATCGTTGGGTTCTAGTGAATTGTGTGCCTTAAACTTAATGTAAATAGATCATTTGAAAGAAATGTTTGGTTAGCCTTTTAGTCACATTTTGAAATGACAACTAGCTATCTCTTGCCTTGAAATAATTTTCCTATGTAATATTTCAGGTAGATGATCTTTTTTGGTCATCTGAGTTTTCATTAGACCTAAACATCATCAATTTTATGCACAACCTAAGATTTGAGTGGTTCTGTTTATTTACTTTTTAAATAAAATCAGACAATGAAGTACAAAAGTGCATGATTATATTGGGTGTAAGCACTGATTTGCTCTCTCTTACCCAGAAGAATGTGGTGTATGTATTACACGCTGTCTTTGTGAATAAGAAGTACATAGCTTAAATATTTACTTGGTGTGTTATTTATATTATAATATTATGATTCAGTTTATTTTAGTTTTTCAAACGTATGGGATACTTTAACTTTAACTAAACAAGTTTCCAAAATAAGTGAACCACAATCACGCTCCAGTATAACTTGTCTATTTAGAAACATACAATTTTCTTTTTCATTATTTATCAAATTGAAACATAGTAATATAGTTCTTACATGCTCCTATATGTTTTCATACATTTTCCCTAAAATCTTACACTCTCCTGAATTTTATCATTAAAATGTATAGTTTTGTTCTAAGAGCTAAGTGGAGCTAAATACACTTAACAAATTCCAATATTTCATACTGTCTATTGATTTTAATAGTTGAAGAATCAGCAAATCTATAGGAACCATGTAGTCACTTTATAAATTTACTATGCAGAGCTATGATTGTTTGGTTTTTGAAACATTTCATAAATTTGCATAATAATTTCTCTACACTCTCAAATTCTGAGTTTGACAATTCAGGGAACTGCAGTAATGAGATAAAATGGGGTAGAAAAAAAGTTGTACTAAGAAAAATCTCTTGGGTTTTGGTTTATCAATCATTTTGTTAGTTAAGCAAGAACACTGTCTTTTCTTCCCTCTCAGTACTAATGATTGTCATTTTAAATAAATTTGTAAATAGTCTGTAAATGCTTACTGGTGTCTTGGATACAAACTGCATGGCTACCCAAACCTCAGCCTTTACAACTTAAGTCCTTTTACTGCCTGAACTGCTGGATGAGAACACAGAAACTGGCAAGCAGCCACTTCTTCCCCTTGGAGCCCCTGTGGAATCAGTGCCACAGCATTGAAGAGAAAACTGCAACTGTAGATTTACTCTATAGCATGAACAGTTGCTATTGAAAATCTTGCAAGCATTCTTTCTGTTGTTTTCTTCCTCCCCACATATTGACCCATCTATAAACCACTGTCATTTTGGAACTGTTTTTAGTCTGCACCTTAATTCATCCCAGTAGGATACTAGTTCTTTGAAAATAGTAGGATAGTTCCCATGTTAAAACTAATAAATTTTTTCTTGTCATTAGAGCAAGGAAACTGAGAAATGGGTACAGCAAAACCTTCCTTGCTTTCTTCTAAGTTATTGTTTTTCTTATAATTATATAGGTAAATATCATTTCTTACATTTGCACATCATCCTTACCCACTAAAGTTTGGAATTCTTATAATAGAGCAGAATAGCACTGAATATCTTACTAACAGATTCATTGTCAATTCTATACTTTTCAAAAGTCTGTCAAGATCATAAAATAAAAATTCCTCCATTTAGCCTATAAAATTAAATCAGACTTGCAGAAATGTTGCAAGAATAGACCAAAGAATTCTTATATACTCTTCACCTAGATTCCTCAAATGTTAATACATTGCTGCATCTTTTGTTGCACACTCTTCTGCTGTAGACATAATTCCTTTGTATTTCTAATTATTTCAGTATTTCTTTCGAAAGATAAGAAGATGTTTTCTCACATAACCATAGTACATTATCAAAATCAGAAAATTAGCACTGACACTATTGTTATCTAATCTACAGACTTTTTCAGATTTCACCAATTGGCGAGCTAAAAATTATAGCTAAAACAGAAACACAACTTCTTTTTCCTATCTCAGTATCCACATCACATATGTTTGGGTGTTATATGTATTGTCTCCTTTAATTGGGAAGAGGGGGTTATGTCTTTCATGACCTTATTTTTTAAGGAAGTAGCCCAATAATTCTATATAATTTATCTTATGTCATTTACTCTAATACTCTACAGTACAACATTATAAGTGGGAATATAAAATCTTATTTTGACTTTATCAATTCTGTTAGTTTAATATCTGCGTACTTTTGTTTAAGCCTAATTTTATATAGGCATCTTACTCAAATGAGCAGCAAAATTTGATGGTATACCTACCATGTGACAGGTATTTTATTATAGGCATCAAGATTAGTGATTTAAAGGAGACATGGTTACTGTCCCTGAGCATCACATGACTATATACATAACCATATACTTTTTTTTTTATTCTTTTATTTACTTATTGATTCATTGAACACAAATGGAGTACAGCTATTGTTTCACTGGTTGTACACAAAGTAGAGTCACACCATCTGTGCGTTCATGCATGTACACAGGGCAATGGTATCATATACTTTTAAGTGTGGTAATCCATGTAATTCATTTGTTTCTTTGTGAGGGTTTTGCTAGTAGTTTGTTGTTTTTCCTAAACCTAATGCCAATATATGAAATATAAAAGTAGAAGAAATTTTCATAGTGAATAAATTGGATTTCCTGATATGGAAGAAGAAACAAAATTTAATATATCTGAGAAGCAAGACTGTAAGATTCAGAATATATTTTTACAATGCTTGCATTCATTAAAAAGATTTGCTAATTATCTTACAACAAAAATCTTGAAATCTATGACATAAGGTGCCAACTACTAAATCATCATTTGATTGCTATAACAATGTTAGTGTAATGTGGTTAAACATTACTTTCTACTGTCATGTGTATTAAAAGATCAATATTACTTACTTGGAAAATATTGATACATTTGTGGAGAATTTTTAACCATTCTCTAGGGGAATTTTATAAATCCCTATCACTGTTTTGCTCTAGAAATTTCACCTTTCCTTGACACTGAAATGAAATCACATGATCGTAGATAAGCATAATTTTGAAAATATTTGTCCTTCTGTAAACACTTATGTTTTTTCCAGTATCAGGATCCATGCATACTTTCAATTCTGGGAAATTTTCATTCATGATTCAAATATATTGGACCCATTAGTCTTCCACCTTCTCATTCAGAAATTTTAGTAGTAAAATTGTGGAACTTCTGTATCTGTGTATATCTCCAAACTTTCCTTTCACAATTTCATTTTTTAAAATGTTTTTGTTTAGCCAGATGTGGTGGCACAGGAATATAATCCCAGTGACTCAGGAAGTAGAGAGCAGGAGTGTTGCAAGATCAAAGCCAGCCTCAGCAATTTAGGAAGGCCCTAACCAAGTCAGCAAGACCCTGTCTCTAAGTAAAATATAAAGAAGTGCTGAGGATGTGGGTCAGTGGTTATGCATTCCTGGGTTCAATCCCCAGATTCCCCCTGAAAAAGATTTGTTTAAATCTATTTCAAATAGCTCCTATGCTTAACTTTTAGCCAATTAATTAATTCTTCAGTTGTGTTCATTTAGGCAAAAACCTTTGCTGGCACCTTTATTTCAACATTGTTTTTGAGAATACCAAAATGTCTTTCTTCATAGATATCTATTTACTGCTTCCTTACTCATCTATTCTTATAATCTCTAACTAATATGAAGAAAATGATCCCTTTGTTTACTGAAGATATTAAATTTATTTGTTTTTAGGTCTGTACAGATTAATGTTCCCACTGCTCCAGTATGAATATTATCATATATTGGGGTTTTTCTAACAATGATATTGGTCTTCCTTGGTAATCAGTATTTCTGGCTTAGGTATTCACTTCAGAGTGAGAATTCTTTCTTACACCTCTTTATTTTCATCCTGAATTATGGCTGCCTCAAAGTCATGCTATTAGTATCAGTTGCAACTTTATGGCATCTGAATCAGCCTTGTTTTGAGGGGGAACATCAATCTGTCCTTAAATTATAATTTTACAACTGCTTTCTTTTTCTTTGTTATTTCATTATGTTTAAAGAAATGTCTTTCCATTTCTCTTTCTTTCTTTGGACTACAGCTATGTGTTCATATGTGTGTGTAATATATATTATACTATATAACTAATGTCATTGCAAGTTCTCCCAAATTCAATGTCTAAAATGTGAAATCTGAACCATGTCAATTTGATATAACTATGCTGTTGTTTTAATCTCAGATTTCAGGCTAAAATTGTCATGACAGCATGCTCCATGGCTTGTGTAATTTTTACAATTATTATTTATAACATCACTCATGTGTCAATTTTTCTTCTAAATTTCCTTGTGGCTGCTTCTAAAAATGAAAATCTCTCCTTCATTCTGTAGTTTGTAGCTATTTTTTTCGTAGAAGAACATATTTTGAAAAAAAAAAGAGACCAGGATTCTAGTTAGTCATCATTTTAATGCAATCAAGATGAGGAACATTAAGTAACTTAATTTCCCCATCTTTAAAATGGGAAAACTAGCAAGTCTCTCATCAATTTCTGACGTGAGATAATCTTGATTTGAAATACTAGGTTCTTGTAAGCTGGTTCAGATCCTAGCTAAAATATATTTAAGCCCCAAATAAGTGGAAAGGCTAAAAATCATTATTAAATTTTAAGGGTCTTGTTGCAGATAGTGGTGCTTAATAATTGTTACTGACTTTACTTGTTAAATATGTTCTAAAATGTCTTATCAAAGTTGCTAGTCAAAAATTAGTGAAGTACCCAGTCAAAGAATGAGTCTAGAAATAGGAAGATATATTAAAAATGAATAAGACAAGAGCTTATGATATCTACTAGATATGTTTGTATTATAAATCTATACATAGTTTCTGTCTCTCTTGCTAATATGTCCATGTCTCATTTACCTAGCAGGTTTCCAACAAGATTAAAGTCATACTACAACCTTTAAATCCATAAGTCATCTGATGAATTTCATCTCCTTTTCCTAACAAATTTGATTGCATTTCATGCTTATGTACTTTTTTCTTTTGGCTATTATTGTTTATTATCAAGTATCCCTACTCCATATTTTTAGGCATTTGATGTTGTAGATAAGAAATATGGCAGTGATACAATTGATTTTCTTTTGTGGGGGTTCTGGATGCTTCCAGTTAATTTGGTTGTTTCATTTTTGTATGAAATCATTTATTTTTTTATCTTTTCTATTTCATCATTTTGCCACTATATGTTCTGGTATGAGTAGGTATCATTCATCCAATTTGCAATCCAATTGGCTATTGTGTTAGTTTAATCTTAAGGACAGGCCTTTTTTCAGGTCTGAAAAATTTTCTTTCATGATTTAGTTTATTTTCCTCCTCCAGATTTCCTCTATTCTCTCACTTTGTAAATCTAACTAGAACAGTACTGATATATATATGGTCTTCTTTTTCCAAAGTTCAAGTTTTTTCTTTTACTTTCCAACATTTATTCATTCAACCTGCTTTGATAAAGGATGCTTGGATTCAATATTCCATGGTAATTGACAGTTCATTCTAGTCGTAAGTCATGCTATTTTTCCCCACCTTTGTAGAAGGGGAGCATTAAACCTACTGCTGCTTTACTTTAGTTTTACTTTTTATAATGTTGTAGCTTACCTCATATATTTAATAATTTATATTTGTGTGCTCAGCATTGCTTTGAGCATTTCTATCTCCTGCCTAATCTCTTTGCCTTAATTTTCCCTGGATGAATGAATGAAAAGTTAAGATATTCCTGATATGGGTGTCACCTGACTTTGAGACTTTCTTGCCTCTTCTGAGTATCAAAGGCAATCTGAGCCCTGCTCTTCCTTTCTAGTTTCAACACACAGACTGGGTGTCAGATGCTCAGCATAAGTAAAGCACGGAAGGGAACAATAAACATAGCTATTCCAAATGAAGTTCTTTAGTCAATTACTCTGGTATGTACTTTGGGATCCTCTTATATTCCTTTATAATCTGTCTCTGAGCTTGGAACTTCCACAGAACCAGTCTTGCCTACAAGTAACCTCTTTGTATAATTTAAGATCTAATTTCCTTTGTTAATGCTATTCTATCTACTTTGTATTTTTTAGAAGTCTCTCAACATTTCTGTACCACTGATAGTATCTTTCCTTATTTTCCACTGCTTTCTTTTTTCTCCCTGCAATGCATTTTTGTTCACATTTCTTGAAAATTCTTCTGACTTGGAAGTACCAATTTGGAAAGTTATTCATATAATTGGAAAACATGCTTTAATGACAGATGTGCTAGTTAGTACTGCCAAAGCACCCTTTGCCCCAAAGTGCCTAGGAAATAATCTACCTCACCATTT
Source organism: Glaucomys volans (assembly GCA_020662805.1). Taxonomy (NCBI): domain Eukaryota; kingdom Metazoa; phylum Chordata; class Mammalia; order Rodentia; family Sciuridae; genus Glaucomys; species Glaucomys volans. Next base: position 151,103 of record JAJEJO010049668.1, read on the forward strand.
TCCACTCCCAACTCTCCAAAATGCAGTAAATAAGTGAAAAATACATGACCACATGTAATATCTGTCTTTCAAATAGCAGAACTAGTAGATTTTTAATTCACAAATTTACTAAGTGTAAAATATGTGCTTCTCACATTGTAGGCTTTATAAGCAGTACTAGGAATAGAATTAACTGTGGTAAAATAAGTTTTTAAAATATTTACTTTTGCTTGTGTTATCTGTGCTCATCTTTATGCAGTAGCTTTGTTTTTTTCCATTTTAGGTCACTGCTCAAACTGATTTAAGCTGTTACTATTTAAGAGGCTTTGGAAAAATTTACTTAGAAACATCTCATCTGAGGAAGTAGTATGAGAAAAAAAGCACACATTGCAGATGTTGGAGTGAGTTTCTGAGAAGGGATCTCGCATTATAATTAACTTAAGGCACATTCAGTTTGGGGGAGGGTGACAGAAGAAAAGCCCTTAAAAAGTTTAAAAGTGAAAAATAGCAAGGAGTCTGTGCTTGTGTGTGTTTCTGTGTTTGTCACTTGACCCTGAGATTTTCAAGATTTAAGCATTTTCTATACCTTAGTAATATCTAACAGCAGGCAAATTAGGCAAGGAGGTGAAGTTTGACTAATCAAATCAGTCTAGTCTGAGATAGTTAGGGAGTTATATGTGACCACAGAGCAGCAAGAGAAAGAAGCCAAATTTGTGTCTGTTTTGAAAAAGACACAAATTAAGTGAGCAAGAGAGAGTCAGTGAGAGTGAGAGCCAGTGATAAACTGGAAACAAGCAATAGTGTGGCAGGTTCTGAAGGTCTCATTGCTGACATAAGTGTGTGGTGTAGCAGAAAACAATGCAAATCCAAGAATGAGCAATATATATTGCAACAGATGCATGAGATAGACACATGACAATCTGAAATTAGATAACCTCTTCTGATGTATCCATGACTCCTTATGAGCTTGCTGTCCACACCTGTAATTAAATACTATTTCAGGAAAAAGTGAAGAAAATGTTATCTCTTCTAATGTAGAAAATCTTGTTTTTAATGAAAAACCACATTCTGAATTAAAAGTTTTACAGAAATGATAAGGTTTATTTATGTCCTACTATGCTGAAGAGTGCCTCAACAGAGATCTCTATAAATCATAGAAACAAAAAGAAATTTGTCTACCTGAATTGTGTACTGTGAAGTGCATACCTGGAGCATATCCACTACGTCTTAGAGAGAGCCATTCAAATTTCCAGACAAATTTTCCATCCCTTATAAGTTTGAAGAAATATATAATATTGAAAATGCATCACAGTGTTACATACACATACACACTTGAGCAGTAGGTAATGATACAAAACAATGGAAATTAAGCACAAAAATGAATGATGTAAATCAACAGTATTATCAATGTATGATAATATTTTAAATAGTGTAATATATATTATGTGCCTTCCTGATATACAGTTAAAATTGATTAGTGGTTCCCATCTTTTAGTTAAATTCTTCTACAGTAGAATATAAGATGAATTTTACTTGCTAAAGGGCAAACACAAGTATATAAAAGTAGGCTAAAATGGACATATTAAGAACACAAAAGAAATATAGGATGCTATAAATAAGGAAAAGTGGTTAAAAATATCTATACTGGAGAACAAAATGTTGGGAAAGATGAATGAAATACAACTGAATCTGAGATTTCACAAGTACTTAAATGAGTAGATTTAATTTTTGTAGAGTTGGGAGAAGCTATGATTTGGGGGAAGATCACAGTCCTGTTACAGTCACAGAATTGAAGCTTTAGAGAAAGAAAACATTTTATTCATTCTAATAGTTTTAGAGGTTATAAAACAGAATTAATTAATACACATGTACTTCACCCTAACAAATACTTTCTATCAAAGTTTCTCTGCTTTTGTTTTTTCTATTTAGCACTAACCCTCTGACAGTCTCTATGTTCAAAATGAGTATTAAAAATGTTATGGTTCTTCTACCATTAAAGAGTAAGCTCCATTAAAGGCAGAATGTTTTTTGTTTGTTTTTATTTGCACTGGTATTTTTTGTTTGTTTTTAAGTTCACTGCTCTGCCTCAGGAACACGAGTATCAGGTACAGAGAAACCCCTCAGTAAGTAATCCCTAAATGAATAAGCATTATGTTTTATTTCTAAAGAATCTAGATATCAAAGAGTAGAAGCTTGCAAGAATCCATTTATTTAGTTAAATGGCAGACATAAATAATCTATGTGGATAAAATTCAGAAATCAGTGGTGAGTGTTGGGAGAAGTAATGACTTGAAGGGAGCCTGAGAGGAGCTGTTGGGTCTTGATTATGTTCTGTTTCTTAATCTCAGTAGTTATTTCAGTTTGCAGTTTGCAAAAGTATGTCAGGAGTATATTTATAAGCAATATACTTAAAAGTGATATACATTTTCAAAAAAATCGAAATAAATATTGTGATAATCCAATAACTAACTAGCAATAATAAAGCTATTGTCAAAAAGACTATATATTAACAAGAGATGGTACAGGACTCTTACACACTATTTGTGGGAATGTAAATCATTATAGCTATTATGGAAAACATAAAAGTTTCTCAAAAAGTTAAAAGCACAGCTATTATATCATTGAACAATCCCATCCTTAAATATATATATAAAAAAATAAAACCAGTATGTTAACATTTTCATTCCCTTGTTCTTGCAACACTATTTACAATACCTAAGAAATGAAAGCAACTAAGTGTCTATCAAATGATGAATTAACAAAGAAAATATGGTACATATACACAATTCAGTTATAACAAGAATGAAGCCCTATCATTTGTAACAACATAATTGAAACTGGAGATCATTATATTAAATGAAATAAATCAAAGAGACTGAGGAGAATAAGTGGGGAGACGGATGGGGCAAGGTAGATCATTAGGTACCAGGTTACAGTTAGATAAAAACAAGAAATTCTGGTATGCTTTTTCACAGTAGAGTAACTACAGATAATGTACTGTACATTTCAGAAAACTAGAAGAAAGGATTCTGAATGCTTTCATCATAAAGATATGATAAATGTTTAAGAAGACAGGTATGCTTTGCCTGATTTAAAAATTAGGCAGAGCGTACCTGTATCAAAACATGATGCATCAAAACATCATTAATTTGTACAATTTCTATGTTTTGCACCAGTTAAAATAAATTTAATTAATAAAAATTTAATAATAAGAATTTTTGGTGTTTATGTGTGTGCATAATTGATTTCAATGAGTAGCAATTTTGCATGTTTCAGAAAGAGCATGTATAAATATTTGTTGCCTCAAGGATAATATTGGGGAAAAATGTATTCAAATGCAAAATATAATTTAAAAATTCTTTGAACAATACACTTACCATTTTTAAAATAATAAAGTATCAAAATATAGTGCTATAAACAACATGAAACACTCTTCCAAATACTAGAGAAAATACTCAGATATGTTACACTGTTATTTCCATTGAAAAATACTTTCTTTGAATTATGAAGTAAAATATGAAATTGAGATGGCATGAAAGTTACTGAAAATTGTCCCTTAGATTTTTTTAATGTAGACATATTTTTTTCATTTTATTTAATTTAACTTAGTGCATTTTAATTTGTCCTATGTTCAACAAATACTGAATATGTATCTAACACATTTGGGGAGGGATACCAGGGATTGAATTCAGAGGCACTCAACCACTGAGCCATCTCCCTAGCTCTATTTTGTATTTTATTTAGAAATAGGGTCTCACTGAGTTGCTTACCACCTTGCTGTTGCTGAGGCTGGTTTTGAACTCATGATCCTCTTGACTCAGCCTCCGGAGTCCCTGAGATTATAGGTGTGTGTCACCATGCCTGACTATATCTGACACATTTTTAAACTTTACAAATATTTAGAGTTTTAATAAATGTAGTCAGAATATTAAAATGATATATTTATCTAATATGGATAATTTTCACTGTGATAAAATCTGTATTCCATAAAACATTAAACAAAAATAGAGAAGAAAGATGCATATCTGAAAGCAGTATGCATAAAAACTTGACAGAAGGCACAGATGGTAGTATGGTAAGTGTTCTTCCTAATTGCAGGGAAACCTTTTCTCTTGGGCAAACCACTCTGAAGCTTGTTTAAATGTCTTTCATGTGAAGATGCTTGGGACAACAAAATTTGATCGTCAATTTCTGAAAATCTCTAGATAATTGAAAGGTTATCTGACTGGAGATGTCAAAGATCTAATAATAATTTTCTTGCAAATGAAGAAACATGCTTAATGCTATTGTCCTGAGGGTGAACTAACACAAAAGATGTAGATGGATGCCAGGCAAACATAGTTATGTTGCGAGATATTACATACTTTTAATGATAATATGATTTTTTGTAACTTTTACTGAAGAAATAAAATAAATCCTGACATTTAAATCATCCTAAGGAAAAGAACACTTTCAATTTTAGCTGTTCTTTTGTTTTACCATTTCCTTCTACATCTACCTAAGTGAATCCAGGAGTAGTTAGGAAAGATAAACAATGAAATTACGTGCATTTCCTTTAAAACCATATAGGTGAAGACTTCTTATACTGGATAAAGTATTTAAGGCAAAATTTTCTACAATTAGAGTATTTCCTCTTACTTTGATTCATCCGTCACATAATTAGTATAAAGAGCTACATGGAAATCAAGCAAATTCCCATGAATCTAGTGTAATCAAATGTATTTATAAACCTGCATTGTTGATTTTTAGAAGGCAATGTACTAAAAAGTACAATTACATGAATATATGTTAGGATTAGTAACATATATGTTAGTATTCTTTGAAATAGAGTAGCACTTTTTAGTACATTGACTATTCTAAAACAACTATAACAAATATATATATAAATGTTTGTTATTCATATAAAATATATATTTTTCCAGTAAATTCTGGGATAAAAATATCTTAGTGAATTGATTTACATAGTTGAAATTATTGGTTATTAAAGAAGAACTTTAAAAAGTAGTATGAGGCATAAAAATTATATACTAAATGAATATTTTTCACAAACCTTTATGTAGGTATGACCTTTCTAAACATAGGATGGTACCCCAAAATTTTAAGGAAAATATTACTGATAGTAAAAATACTGAAAACTGAACCATTGTTAAATTCACAAAAGAGAAGTAAAAAAAAATGTCAAATAAAAAATTTCCCCTGCTATGTATATAAAATTAATTGTTGGCAACCATACTTACCCTATTTCACTATACAGCATTAGAAGTTATTCTTCCCATCCAACTGCACTTATACACAGGCTAGCCATTTCTTCTCCACCCTTCCCAGCCTCTGGCAACTACTATTCTGCTCTCTATTTTTTATGAGATCAATGATTTTAGCTTCTACATATGAATGAAAACATGAGATATTGTCTTAACTTCACTTGGCAAAAAATATCTCATGAAAGAAAAGCCCAGGATATGATCATTTACTGCTGAATTCTACCAAACATTTAACTAACTGTGATTCCAAGATGGCCACATGGAGATGCATAGTGCTTGCCTCCTCCTTTCCAAAGGGAAAAAAAAAAACAATACATGAACAGCTGAATTTCTAGAAGAATGATCATGTGAGAATGCTGGAATTCAACATGGGAGAGACTAGAACTCTGTAATATCAGATACATAGGATGGCAACATAGAGAAAAAAAAGTTCACCAGAAACCATGATCCTTGCTCCTCAGCTAGGGGTACTTCTCTCTTTAGGGAAAGGGTGACAAAAGAGTCCCAGCAAATATCATCACTGTATATGATGGAAATCCTAGCTACTGGAAATTTCCATAGTCATCATAGGCTTGCAGCCCAGTTAGGGGAGAAACCAAGAGTCCACAAAGTAGCTGGCTTTGGAGAAGGAACACAAATTTTCTCCCCCACCAATCCCTAAAGCCCAGGCTGCTATAACTCTGTGTCATACTGACAAGGCAGCTATTGACAAATTCATACTTCCTAGGGATCGGGAAGAACAAAACTGGAAGTCTTGCACTTTCTGGTATCAAAAGATATTACAAAGCTACAGCAATCAAAATAGTATAACATTGGCATAAAGACAAACATACAGACCAATGGAATAGAATAGAGAAGCTAGAAATTAATTCTCATGCATATTGTCAAATGATTTTCAATAAGGGTTTCAAAACTATGTGAGTGTGAAAGGATAGTCTATTCCAAAAATGGTAGAAAAACTGGAAATCCACATGAACAAATAATAATGTACCCTGATTTTACGAGATACAAAAAATTAACTAAAAATGGATTAAAGACTTAAATATAAGAGCTGAAACTATAAAACTCTTAGAAGGAAACATAGGGAAAATCTTCACGACCTTGGGTTTGTTAGTGATTTCTTGAATATGACACAAAAGCACAGACAATTGAAAGATAAATGGACACACAACACAACATCAAACAGAAAATCTTGTGTTCATCAACAGAAACAATCAAGGGACTGAAAATGGAGAGAATCAAATATCTGTTAAGGGGTTAATATCAAGAATATACAAAAAAAACACTATATAGCAAAAACAATTCAATAAAAAATATGTGAGAACTTGAATAGATATTTCTACGAAGATGCTGTATCAATGGCCAAGAAACATATGAAAAAATGCTCAACCTCACTAAGTATCAGATCAATGCAAATCAAAACCATAATGAAATAACAATTCACCACTATTTAGGTAGCCTTAATTAAAAAATAATTTGTTGGATAGGATGTGGAGAACTTGGAACCTGTTATTGTTAGTGGAAATGTAAAATGTTTCTTCCACTTTGGAAAACAATATGGACCTTCCTCAAAAAATTAAAACTAGATCTAGATTCAAGCATCAATCTCTCTCTCACACTCTTTACCCCACTTCTTTCCTCTCTGTTACTGGGGTTTAAACCCAGGGATGCTTAACCAGTGAGTCACATCCCAACTCATTTTTTTCTTTATTTTGAGACATGGTCTAAGTTGCTTAGGACCTTGCTTAATTGCTGAGGCTGGCCTCAAACTTGCAATCCTCATGCTCAGCCTCCCTCGTCACTAGGATTAAAAGCATGTGCTCCCATGCCCAGCAAGAATGTCTATTCTGGGTATATATCCAAAAGAACTGTAAACAGAGTCTCAGAGATATTTGCATGATCATGTTCATTGTGTAATTATTCACAACAGTCAAGGTGGATGTATCCTCAAAGTGTGTATGAATGAATCAAAAAAGAAAATGTGATATATACATACAATTGTATATTATCCAGCTTTCTATAAGAAGGTAATATGCTACAATACTGATCAAACTTGAGGACATGCCAAGTGAAATAAGCCAGTCACAAAAAGACAAATACTGCATGATTCCACTTATATGAAGCATCTGAAGTTATCAAATGCACAGAACCAGAGAACACAATGGTGGCTACTGGGGTTTCAGGGAAGAGGCAGTGAGGATTCCTTGTTTGGTGGGTGTAGAATTTCAGTCATGCAGTATGAAGAGAAGGGTTCTAAGGATTTGTTGAACTAGAATATGCAAGACTTGACAACTGTACTCAAAAAAAGGTAAGAGAGTATATTTTACATTATTTTTGCCACACTGAAAGTCAATAAAAGTAAACTTTAAGTGTATGTGATGTGCATACAGATTATTGAGACAAAAATTTTTAAAAAGAAATGTGCAAGGAAATTTCTTTGTAGACAAAAATAAGGCTAAGGCATTTACAGATAACTAGTAGAAAACCTTTCTTTGATTCTAAATAGCTAAATGAGTACACATGGTTCTTAGCCATTGAACTAAAAGTCCAAAAGGAAAAATGTGTCCTAATACAACAGGATAAAAAATGTTGTTTAATCATGTTAAAGGCAATATTAAGGAAATACTTTTATCTGAACTAAGCTGAAGATGAAAAGGAAATAATTCAATTGGGACTTTCCCCAAGAATCTTAATGCAAAATATGAAGTTCAACTGTGTGGGTGCTGAAGCATTAGATACTGGCTGCTTAAGTCTACATATAATTCAAAGTGAGCAGATGTAATTATTTAATGCTAATTTTTGATCTTAATACCATAACATAGCAAACTGTTAATGGGGAAATATCCTGGAGTTTCTTAGGAATTATCTCAAAAAGAAATACTTAATTGGAGTTAAATCTGATGGCAGAACACATTGTCACATTTAGCAACTACTCTGTAGAGCGATTCTCAGTTTAGTCACAGAAAAAAAAAGAGTTGGAGTTGGGATCATGGAACATGGATAATTAAGTAGTTTAATAATGATGAAAATAATATCTAAAATTCCAAGACCATTGATTCTGTATCAGGCATTGTATTAACCCTTCATTATACACAACTCATCTGTCCCACTTTCAGATGAAGAAACTGAAAATTAAGGAGTAACTTCCCAAAGATTACTTATCCAGGTAACGCTGGAGGAGATTTTGACTTCCAGTTTGTGATTTTAGTGGTATATGGATATTGGAGTCAAACAGTTATTAATAAATTTGGATTAATTAATTAACTTTTCTTTGTTACATTTTATTAATATGTAACACTGAAATAAAAATACCACCTATGCATAATGCTAGTGTAAGGAATCCATAGCACAATATATGTCAGAAGCAGAGAGTAAGTACTCAGTGATTTATTCATGGCTCTTGCTGAGATCAAGAATCATAAAATTTAAAAGCACCTCCAAAGATTTTTGAAGTTGAAACAAACTGAAAAGGACTTTCTAAAGTAAATCTAATATTTCCTTGAAAATAAGAAACATTAAGAAAAATCAATTTTAAAAATACAATAAAATCTGGAAAATATAAATTGATGTTATACTAAATTGTCAGAAATTAGTGAAAAATAGTGAGAAAATTTAAAACTGTTTCTAAATTTTATCTCACAAATTTAAATGTAGGGTTTTTCCATGTACATATCATTTATTAGCATGCAAATAATTCTGTTTTTATAGGAAGATAATTGAGTAAAATTTATAAACTTATTTCCTAATGTGCTTTCCTTAAATGGGGCCTGAGATTTCAGACACTGCCACATAATAATACTTTTGGTATGAACAGACTGGACTAATAAATGAGAACAATTTTTCTTAATAAGGTTCTCAGGGGCCTTAAAGCTGCATATCTAGACTGAATGAAAATAATTTACATTGGCAAATTATTTGCTTAGTTCAGCAATCCAGATCCTTTTCACTTAGGATAGAACTATTTCCATATGAAGATCAAGGGGCCATGTGTCTTTTTTTAATCTCAAAGAAGGTAAAAGAATTTTCACTGTATTTTGCATGGGTCCATGATTTCTGCCTCAATAACAGGGGATAGAATACTCTCACCCTTTGATGAACTACTGCTTGTGTTTTCTCACAGAAAGTTGGCTATGGGTCAGAACCTTTCATCACCTATAATTGGTCATTCAGTCAAAACAGCAGCTAGGAAGATGAAAATTGTTTTTTTGAGTATTAAAGATTCTAACCTTTGTAGGTAGAAATACTTATGGAGTATAGGCAATGTATACACACACACACACACACACACACATGCACACACACACACACACACACACACGTATATATTACTTTCCATGCATTAAATTCAAGATAAAGGCTCTTTAAAAGACCTTTAGCTTATTTGGGCATCTTGAAATTTCTACTTCATGATTTGAAAGAATCAATGTATGTGCTGGTATAAATAGGGAAAGAGAATCCCCAAGCCTCAGAAACATTCAGTATTTGCGCCGGTGAATAAAGACAAGTAGAAATGAGTGAAAGCCAAATCCCAGTAGACTTTTTTTTAATAGACTTTGAAGCTCACTTTACTTTTTTATCAAACAAGAAACAATCAAGTACCTTAGGAAGAAAATAACTGGATTTTAAAGCTTTTATAGTAGGAACAAAATGAGAGCATATTCAGTATAGCCTAGTGTTAAGTGAAAATGTAACACCAAGGCAGGGGTTTAAATGGCTACCACACAGCCATTAAGATGACCTACATTTTTTTCTAGACAGACAATAGTATTCAGGTGCAATAATTTCTAGAACAACAAAGTAGCACAAAGTATTTTTCCTCATTAGATTTTTAAAAAAAATTATTTGTTCTAATTAGTATACATGACAGTGGAATGCATTTATGCATTTTTATAAATCATACATAAATGGAATATAATTTCTCATTTTTCTGATTGTACACATTGTAGGATCATATCAGTCATGCAGTTATTTATGTGCATGAGGTAAAATAGACTTGTGTATTAATTTACTAGATCTGCTGCAACACAGTATCACAAACTGTATTTTTTAGTACCAGGGATTGAACCCAGAAGTGCTCAAACACTGAACCACATCCTCAGTCCTTTTTATTTTTTATCTTGAGACAGGATCTCACTAAGTTGCTGAGGTGGGCCTTGAACTTATGATCCTCTTGCCTCAGCCTCCCAAGCCACTGGGAGTACAGGTATATGCCACTGAGCCTGGCACATACTGGATGTCTTAAACTAAAAATATAAACGGGGAAGGTTAAGAAGAGGTGAATTGTTAAAATGACCATATATCTATTTACCTCTACACTTCTTTATCCATTTACTGTTCTGCTGTTCTGGAGGCTAGAAGTCTGAGATTAAAATGCCCATAGGCATCTTGGGATCTGAGGCAGGAAGACAGCAAGTGCAAAGCCAGACTCACTGACTTAGAGAAGCCCTAAGCATCTTATCGAGACCCTGTCTCTAAATAAAACTATACATATATAAAGGTCTAGGGATGTGGAAATGGAGCTGGCCTTCTATGAACTAAGACCTCTGAAACTGTGAGCCCTCTAATATACTTTTACACCTCTACAATTGTGCTGCTCAGGTCTTTGAGTCACAGTAGCAGAAAAGCTGACTAAAAAATAAATTGGTACCAAAAACAGAGTCCTTTCTAGGACTAACCTGATCTTGTAGTTCATAAGTGTTTGGAGCTTTTTGGAATTGGTTGGAGGAATTTTGAGATATATAGCAGTGCAGGCTGGAAATGCTTTAGATTATTGTAAGCAGAGCTTAATGGCCAGTTCTGGTGGGAGGTCAGAAGACCTGAATGCCAAAAGGACTCTGGACGGTGAAGACAGGCTCAAAAGGGTTTAGAGGAAAAAGAGGACACTATTGGTAATTGGACTGGAGGCCATTCATGTTATGCTCTGGCTGAGAAGTTGTCTGCATTTTACCTGAGTCCTGAGATTTCCTGTTAGGCTGATTTTAAAAGTGATGAACTTCTTAATCTGGTGGAAGAAATTTCTAGGCAGCATAGCATTCAGGCAGTGATATGGATATTGCTGGTGGCTTTTAGTCAAATTTATTGTGATAATCAGGACCAGAAAGCAGAGCAGAAAGATGTGGAATACATGGACTTGGAAGGCCTGAGTAAAACTGGGGCTAAGGAAGTTGCAGTTGTTAAAACATTACTGCCTCTAAATAAATGATAAAGACTTTGTTTAGAGACAATAAGAAAGATGGCTTGAGGGCATCTGAGAAGCTGGCAAGACCACACCCACCTCAAGCTCGAGGGAGTAACGTGAAGATTCTCTTGAGAAGACACTAGTGGAGTACCTCTCTTGCACAAGGGGATCTAGGAAGTTTTTTCAATGTGTGCAGCTACCCAGACACTCAGAGGCTGCTGCAGCAAGGGTCCCTGGAGGCTTGGCTACTGCTCAAGATGGTGGCAGACCTTGGCATCAACCACTTGGTGCTGGTTCTGCAGGAGTGCAGGATGCTGGTGATAAGGGTTCATGGAAGCTTCCACCAAGAATTCAAAGGAAGGCATGGGAGGCCAGGCAAAAACCTGCAGGGGCAGAGTCCCTGCGAGCACCCCCTGAGAAGTAAAAGTGTGGAGATGTGAGGAGGAAGCTGCAGCTGAACTGGAGACCCCTGAGATTAAGAAATGCCAGTAACATGGGACATCATCCTAGAAAAGCTGCAGGAATCGAGCAGAGACAAGCCAATAGAAAGGTCACTTGGGTGGCAACCAACATGGCCACAGGGGAGGAACTACACAAGCCCTTTGGAGAGAACATCAAGATGCCATGTGTTCCAGATGCTGGACGTGTAGCTAAGGAATTTGTTCCCCCAGCAGGATTTTGGTCTTTTTTTTTTGTTCCTATCCCTTCTTTCTATGCCCCAAATTTTGTGAATGGAAATATTTAATCTGTATCATTATATATTAGATACTTGTAAATTGCTTTTAATTTTACAGGAGCTCACAATATGAGATTGCCTTGAGCCTCATAGAAGACTTTGGACTTAAATACTGAGCAATCTTGAAACTGTTGAGACCATGGGGACTCTTGGAAATGACAACGTGTATTTTTCATTGTGAAATGGTTGTGAGCTTTTGGGGGCCAGGGGCAGAATGTTATGGTTTAGATGTGAGGTATTTCCCAAAAGCTCACACATGAGACAAAGCGAGGTTTGGAAGAGAAATGATTGGGTTATAGCTTTAACCTAATCAGTCAATTAATTCCTAATGGTATTGACTGAGTGGTAAATAGAGGCAGGTGGGGTGTGACTGGAGGAAGTAGTACATTGGGGGTGTGGCTATGGGGTATATATTTTGTATCTGGAGACTGGAGTCTCTCTCTGCTATCTGATCATCGGGTGAACCGTGTCCCTCTGCCATACTCTTGGGTTCAGCCTCATTCATGATATTCAGCCTCATTCATGATATTCAACCTCACTGAAGCCTTGGGAAATGGAGCTGGGCTTCTATGGATTAAGACCTCTGAAATCGTGAGCTCTGTAATAAACTTTTACACCTTTGCAATCATGCTGGTTGAATCTTTTAGTTGCAACAGCGAAAAAGCTGACTAAAACAGCTGTTTATACCTGGGGATAATTAAGAATTTATTCTATGATTCTCCCCTACTTTCTGGTGGGTTACTGCCATTCTTAGGTGTACCTTGACTTGTAAAAGCATTAATATCATCTTAGCTGTCATCTTCACATGATGTTCTCTCTCTTAGTGTTCAAATTTGCCAGTCTTATTGGGTAAGAGTTCACTATAATTACTTCTTTTTAAATTGATTGCATCTGTAAAAATTCTATTTTCAAATAAGGTCACATTCTTAGGTCCTAGCAGTTAGAACTCCAGGGTATATTTTTGGGGAGACACAATTCAACATATAACTCCTTGAGACCTAGCTGGTGCTATTTCTAGGGAGAACTGAAATGCAGTGTGTGACAGAACATCCATTTATTTCCATAGAGCATGGATGATTTTACTGATGACTAGGACAGTTGGACAATTTATAGGAATTGATCAAGCGTCTTTAATCAAGGGCCTTATTTCACAGTTCTAAAGGAGATACTCTTTCCATAATGAAGCTGGATAGGTCTCTAAAATTGAATTGTGAAACAATATGAATTGAAGTTTTGCTATATGTCATTGAGATCTTTAAAAAAGCATGGACACTTTACATTATTACAAGGATAGGGTAGGGCATCTGATCTTTATATCAAACTTTTTATTCACAATACAAAATAACATGTCGAAGTATTGTCTGGGATGTTTATGGCCTAGGAAGTTGAAATTTGGAGGGAATGACCTTGACTTTAGAATAAGAATCCTTCCCTCTACTTTTATCTTTAAAAAAAATGCTGTAAGCTATTAAACTTAAGAGTGAAAAAGAATTACAAACATTTTTATACTCACATGCTAATGAGTTCAAAGGAGTCAGCTAAAAAGGATTCCAACTGTGTAACTGATGACTACTAGAACCTATAAATAAATAAATAAATAAATAATAAAAACAACTAGACATAATTCATTGAAATTGAGTCTTTAAATAGAGCCATGATATCATGTTTTTTTAAAAGACAAGATATTTTAGAAAACATCAAACAAATCCATTATATTGATGAAACCATGTTAATCAAATCAGGTGAGCATGAAATAGAAATATTTTACATTCCATAATATGTTAAATGTACTCCATACTATCAGAAAGAAATTTTCTCAAAATCTCAGGCCAAAATGTTATGTTAGGGGCTTAAGAGATCTACGACATACACAAACTTCTCTTTAAGGAAAAAGAAAAGTTATATTTCTCACATTGCACTACTTAAAAAGAAACTCAGTGTTTGGTGGACTTCATTTGTATCTTGGATACAGCAGATACCACAACTGAGGATACTGCTGTATTCTGGGGGGATCTAGGGTGTCTTATTTCTTCAGAAAGCTATAATAAAATGCCATAAACTGGACAGTTTATAATAAACAAAAATGTATTTCTCATAGTTCTTGAGACTGAAAAATCCAAGATTGAGGTGTTGGTAGATTCAGTGTCTTGCTGGGACTCCATACTCTGGTTCATAGACCAAATATTCTTGTGTCTTCACATGATGTTAGGGATGAGCTAACTCTTTGATGTCTCTTTTATGAGGTCACTAATCCAAATCTAATCACCACCTAATGTCCCTACCTCTGAATGCCACCAACTTAGGGGTTAGAATTTTAACATATGAATTTTTTGCGTTACAAATGTTCAGATCTCATCACAGGGAAGGAAAGAATCCTTTTGCAGGTCCAGGATGCAATTACAAGTTTTTTATTTGGGACATATTACCCCACATATCTAATAGTGCTGGATGAATATGAGATACATAAGTTTCCTGTGTGGAGTCTTTTGCTGGTCAATGTTAGAGATATATAGGACATCTCTAGAATAAGAGACTGTGCCTTTATTAGAGGAGAACTAATCTCCATTTGAAAAACTATTCATTAGGAAAGATACACTATCTGATCATAAAAACTAAATAATCAAGCAGTCTCATCTACCCATTCAAAGCTCACTGTTATCTGTTCTATAAAGAAAGAGCTGCCATATTATAGTCCCATGGACCAAATCCAGCCTGCTACTTGTATATGCAAATAAAATTTTATTAGAATGCATCTATACTCATTCATTTATGCATTATCTGTGGGGGTTTTTTGCCCTATTAGAGCAAAGAGTAGTAGTTGCAACACAGACCTTATGGCCCACAAGACCTAAAATATTTATTCTCCAGCCATTTGTAGAAAAAAAATGTGCTTATCTGTGCACTAAGGCATAAGATCAGAGATAGCAATCACAATACATTGTAAGGTAGAAATTATATATTTTCACCATGGATTGAAAAAGATAAGAAAATCTGTGAATTTATAATCTAGACTCCCAGAGCCCTCATCTTTTCCCCACCATGCTTCTTATTCAACCCAGGATGGAGGATATTGAATTGCTTGAAGAATAAAGTACACTAGTGTGGTTCATAGAACGTGAATGGATCTGGAGGACTAGTTACATGAGAAGTTAATTTTTGTGTGTCACATGATTCAAACCAGAGAGATCCTACCACAAAAAAGTAACTCAACAGTCAGGTAAAGAGTATGATTCACTTTGCCTTCCTTTGTTCTTAGATTTCACCATGAAAACAAAATGGAGTATTTATATGAGTACTGATGCATCACCTTACTCTGAACAAAAGTCATGTAGCCTTAATTGTTGCCAAGAACCCAAATTGTGGACACACATTATTACTGAGTCTTTGAAAATGAAAATTTTTCCTTAAGAGGTCCATTTGGAATTTTTTTGATCTTTTAAATATAGAATCATACCATCAGCAATTAGTGATAGGAGTATTTGTATCCCTTTAATTTCTTCTGTCTAGTTGCTCTGGCTGGAGTTTCAAGGATAATGTTGAACAAAAGTAGTGAAAGAAGGCATCCTTTTCTTCTTCCAGTTCTTAGATAGAATGTTTTCCATTTTTTTCCATTTAGAATGATGGCCTGTGTTTAGCATATATACCTCTTACAATGTTGATGTATTTCCCTACCATCCCTACTACTATCCCTACTTTTTCTAGTGTTTTGAACAAAATTCCACCAGAAAATTTCTAGAGTAAATGAATTCAGCAAAGTAGCAAGATATAAAGTTAACACCAATAAATAAAATTCATTCCTATATATCATGATGAATCCAGTGAAAGAGAAATTAGGAAAACTACCCCATTCATAAGAGCCTCAAAAAATGAAATACTTGGGAATCAATATAACAAAAGAGGTGAAAGACCTCTAAAATGAAAACTAGAGAACACTAAATAACGAAATTGAAGACGACTTTGGAAGATGGTCCCATGCTCTTGGATAGGAAGAATTAACATATACCAAAAGCATTACATAGATTTAATGCAATTCCTATTAAAGTCCCAATGACATTCTTCATAGAAATAGAAAAAGTAATCATGAAATTCATTTGGAAAATTCAAGAGAACCAGATAGCCAACGCAATCCTTAGCAAAAAAAGTGAAGAGGAGGCACCATAATACCAGACCTTAAATTATACTACAGAGCCATAGTAACAAAAATGGCAAGATAATCATGAAATTCATTTGGAGGAATAAGAGACCCAGAATTGCTAAAGCTATCCTTAGCAAGAAGAGCGAAGCAGGGGGTTTCACAATACCAGACCTCCAACTATACTACAGAGCAATAGTAACAAAAACAGCATGGTATTGGTACCAAAATAGACAGGTAGATCAATGGTACAGAATAGAGGACACAGAGACAAACCCAAATAAGTACAGGTATCTCATACTTGACAAAGGAGGCAAAAACATGCAATGGAGAAAAGACAGCCTCTTCAACAAATGGTGCTGGGAAAACTGGAAATCCATATGCAGCAAAATGAAACTAAACCCATATCTCTCACCCTGTACAAAACTTAACTCAAAGTGGATCAAGGACCTAGAAATCAGACCAGAGACTCTGCACCTAATAGAAGAGAAAATAGGTCCAAATCTTCATCATGTTGGCCTAGGACCAGATTTCCTTAACATGACTCCCAAAGCGCAAGAAATAAAAGCACGAATCAATGATTGGGATAGAGTGAAACTAAAAAGCTTCTTCTCAGCAAAGGAAACAATCAGCAATGTGAAGAGAGAGCCTTCAGAGTGGGAGAAAATCTTTGCCACACACACTTCGGACAGAGCACTAATCTCCAGAATCTACCAAGTACTCAAAAATCTTTACACCAAGAACACCAATAACCCAATCAATAAATGGGCCAAGGAAATGAACAGACACTTTACAGAGGAAGATATACAAGCAATCAGCAGATTTATGAAAAAATGTTCAACATCCCTCGTTATAAGAGAAATGCAAATCAAAACCACCTTAAGATTTCATCTTACCCCAATTAGAATGTCTTTTATCAAGAACACAGGCAACAACAGGTGTTGGCGAGGTTGTGGGGAAAAGGGTACACTCTTACATTGCTGGTGGGAGTGCAAGTTGGTGCAGCCACTCTGGAAAGCAGTGTGGAGATTCCTTAGAAAACTTGGAATGGATCCACCATTTGACCCTGCTATCCCACTCCTTGGCTTATACCCAAAGGACTTAAAATCAGATTGCCTCAGTGATGCAGCCACATCAATGTTCATAGCTGCTCAATTCACAATAGCTAGATTATGGAATCAACCTAGATGCCCTTCAGTAGATGAATGGATAAAGAAACTGTGGTATATATACACAATGGAATATTACTCAGCTATAAAGAAGAATAAAATTATGGTATTTGTAGGTAAATGGATGATGTTGGAAACTCTTATGCTAAGTGAGATCAGCCAATCCCAAAAATCCAAAAGCCGAATGGTCTCTCTGATATATGAATGATGATGCATAATGTGGGGGGGAAAGATGGCAAGAATGGAGGAAAGATAGCTAGCATAGAGGGAAGGGAGGGGTGGGGGTGGGTGGGGGGTAAAATTAATAACAGAATGTGTGACATATACCATTGCCCTGTGTACATGCATGAACGCACAGATGGTGTGACTCTACTTTGTGTACAACCAGTGAAACAATAGCTGTACTCCATTTGTGTTCAATAAAAAAGAAAAAAAATAAAATAAAATAAAAAAAAATAAAAAAAAAAATAAAAAAAAAAATGGCAAGATATTGGCACCTAAACAGATACATAGACCAATTATACAGAATAGAAGACACAGAGACAAACCCATATAAATACAGTTATCTCATAGTAGACAAAGGTGGCAAAAACATACATTACAGAAAAGACAACCTCTTCACCAAATGGTGCTGGGAAAACTCAAAATCCATATGTATCAAAATGAAATTAAACCCCGATCTCTCACCCTGCACAAAAATCAACTCAAAGTGGATCAAGGACTTAGGCACTACAACAGAGAACCTGTGCCAAATAGAAGAAAAAGTTGTCCCAAATCTCCACCATACCGGCTTAGGAACTGACTTCCTTAACAAGACTTCTAAAGCACAAGAAGTGAAATCAAGAATCAGTAAATGGTATGGAATCAAACCAAAAAGCTTCTTCTCAGCAAAGGAAACAATAAAGTGAAAAGAGCCTGCAGAATAGAAGAAAATCTTTACCACACACACCTTGGATAGAGCATTTATCTCCAGGATGTATAAAAAACTCAAAAAAATTAACATCAAAAAACCCCAAATAACCTAATCAATAAATGGACAAAGGAACTGAACACACTTCACAGAAGAAGAAATACAAATTTTCAAAATTATATGAAAACATGTTCAACATCTCTAGCAATTAGAGAAAAGCAAATCAAAAGTACACTGAGATTCCATCTCACTCCAGTCAGAATGGCAATTATCAAGAAAACAAGCAATAATCAAGGCTAGCCAGGATGTGAGGGATAAAGGTACACTCATACATTGCTGGTAGGACTGTAAATTGGTGCAATCACTATGGAAATCTTTATGGAGATTCCTCAGAAAACTTGGAATGGAACCACCATTTGACAGTCATCCCACTCCCCGGTTTATACCCAAAAGACTTAAATCAGCATACTACAGTAACGCACCCACATCAATATTTATAGCAGCTCAATTCGCAATAGCTAAACTATGGAACCAACGTAGATGACCTTCAAAAGATGACTAGATAAAGAAATTGTGGTATATATACACAATGGAATATTATTCAGTCTTAAAGAAGAATGAAATTATGACATTTGCCAGTAAATGAATGGAAATGGAGAATATTATGCTAAGTGAAATAGGCCAATCCCAAAGAACCAAAGGACAAAAGTTTTCTCTGATATGCAGATACTAATTCACAATAAGGGGTGGAGGGAAGAGTAGAGGTACTTTGGACTAGACAGAAGGAAGTGAAGGGAGAGGAGGAGGTTTGAGGTTAGAAATGATAGTAGAATGAATCAGACATTATTACCTTATGTGCATATATGATTACACGGCCTGTGCAAATTTACATCATGTACAACCAGAAGAATGAGAAGTTATACTCCATTTATGTGTGATGAGTCAAAATGCATTCTGCTGTGATGTGTAACTAATTAGAACAAATTTAAAAAGTTAAATAAAAAATTTTAAAAAGTGGTACAGTTGCACATGTGGTGGTAGGAAGATCATATGAAAACCTTTCTTCCTTGGAGGTATGGTCAGTTATTCATTTTCTTAATTCATATGTTATCCACAAATGAATTTGCCTATCCTTTCTGAGTGCCTATACCAGAATTTGTTATACTTGCCTATCTATTAACATAGCATACTACTCAACATTGTCTTGGACAAAAAGAGACAAAGGAGATACAGGAATGGGCTTATAGCCATGGCATTTGCTGGTCTTACCACAAACTTATCACTCAGAAGCAGCTGACCTGAACAAGTGGATAGAATAGTAGTATCCTCAGGACTTGGTTGAAGTCAACAGCTCAGGATGACAGTTTGAATTTTGAAGTGATGTCCCTAAGATAGTGGTGTATGCATTGAACTATGGTGTATGTATTTTACTAGATTCACAAAATTAATATGATGTATGCACTGAACTAGTATAATGCTATAATGCTGATACACAGCAAAGTGATCTCAATAGTAGAATAAATGTTTAGAACTAAGAAAGGAACCCTCTTCAATATTAGTTCCAATAGTGGTTCAAAGAATTTGTGTTTCTAGAAATTCTGGTTCCTGGGGATAGAGATTAGGGGTAATGAATATTTCATTAAGGGTACCAGTGAAAATTTTACTGACTAGAAACTGAGTAACATCTTAATATTTTTGGCATTTCATGCCAATAAATCAGAAGGCACAAGAAAAGATTTATGATGCTGGCTGATCGACCTTTCTAAATCATTAGGACCAAGGTTTTTCTCAAATACAATGGGAGTAAGGAGAATTAATGTCTGAAATCTGGGGAGTTATTGGAGCATTTCCTAGCATTACCTCCTACTACATTTTCTTCTACTACAGTGGGATAAGGGTTGCTTCTATCACACAGAAGCTCCTCTACCTACATGACTTCCATCACCCTATAAACTTCTCATTAAGATATCCTGTATCCTACATCTTCTAGTCAATGTCTCATTTCTTTCCTCTTTATAGCCATCTTTCTTAAGAGAGGTTTGTGTATTCCCTGTGTACATGCTACTTTCCCCTCATTACACTTTAACCCACTGCTTTCACCAAATTCATGAATGTCTTCTTAGGGATGGACATGATAGACATATTTCAGTCTTCTTCTACTTGAAGTCTTGAAGTTTTAGGAGCCTTTGATCCCTTCCTGAAACATTTTTCTTCAGTTTTCCTGACATCAAAATTGCCTGGAATTCCCCCTGTTCTTAAGAATGCCCAGAACTGGGCCTATAAAAGACATGCTATAAGAAATTAAATTAATAAATAGATTATATTATTTGTTATTAATGATGTCACCATTTATTACATGTTCTCTCCTAATTTTTTTGCTCTTTATAAAAAACATGATTCATCTATGTCTAATTATCAGAATCCTTTTTGGAATTCTTCCTATGGATAGCATGCAAAGGAATTCACGTGATTCCTTGGTGCAATTTAAAAGATGCATACATTTGGTAGCAAGAATTTATCCATACTGAATCTTTAAGTCATCAAAACATTCTAAATTATACTTCTATCTGATCTAATACTTCAGATTTTTAAAAATCTGAAAGACATTCCTCCTGACTTTTAACTTTCTAAGCTAGAGTATCATCTGTGTAACTATAATTAATCATAAATGAACAAATATTTGAATAGGACAAGCAAATTTAATGCATCATTTCTAAAGACTGTGTATACATAAAAGTGAAAACATACATTAAAACATACATAACACACATTAAAATACTGTTTATAATCCCACAGACAACCTATTTTCATCCTTCCAAATATGGAAATTTATTCTCTGAAGAAGATTCCACAAATCCCACAGAGATTGTAAATTGAATAAAATTACTGAATTTTCTGAGAAAATGTTAAAATCCTTTTTTGTTAATAGCAAAGCAGCAACTGAAAATGGCTCTCCACCAGCACAGATTGTAGTGTTCCACTTCTCTGTTATACACACAATGCGTTAACAACCATTTGCTATAAAAGACCTAAACATATTTTTAAAACAATGGCCTGGAAACTTTGGAAGGAACTCCATGGGAAGCCACTAAGGCTACCATTAGCCGTGAGATAATGGCCTACCAGCATCCCAAGCAACTAAAAGCAGCCCAGCATGTAACTTATGGTCTAATTTGATCATAGAGATGGAAGAGCAATACATTTCTGAACCAGACCCCATAAAATGAAGCATTTTATGGAAATACCATATTAATTCTAGGAGAAATTTGTGCTTCTTCAAGATGTAGCTTTTGGGGTTAATGATAGTTAACACTTATCAAAAAACTAACTATAGTATTAAACTAATGGGTTATTTACTTCAGATCATGAATTTGTTAACAAATTCAGATGACTTGAGATTAATCCCCAGAAGCCACATAGATGCACTTCATCTAAGAACTCACCTAGAAGCAAATAATATTAGCAAAGACAAAGAACCAAAGGGCCCTAAAATTGAAATGAACCTGGGTCCAGGAAATTTTACCTCTAATAGGATTTCTTCCAAAATTTTTGGCTTGGTTCTTCTAATAAATTTTCTGTCCTTTTGAACCCTATATACTGTAATTTAGAAGCAAAAACCTTTTAAAGTCAATACATAGTTAAAATTTGTTCATTTCTATAATTTAAATCTAGATCTTTTCCTGCTACATAAGACTCCCGTTTGGTGTATGAAAGAATAAGTAGGGATCAGATCAATCAAGGCTGTAAGACAATTTAATAATTTTTTTAGTTTACACTAAGGATAAGGGGATTAATAATACTAATAATTAGTGTTTATTCAACATTATTTGAACACTCACTACAAGCAAAATTTTATGATGAATTATAAGGATTGCCTTATTTAATTTTTATAATAACCTTATAAAATAGGTAATATCAGTCTTTTTATAGATGAAGAAAGAAAATTTGATTTAAATAATTTGCATAGGACTATAGAACCAGTGCGTATTTAAGTGAAGTTTGAACTATAGCTATTTGAATTCCCAAACCACACTCCTAATAACTCTATTGATATTATTTATGCACTTCTGTTATATATAGAATATTTCACAATAAAACTTGTAAAAAGAACACACGTCACTGGGCATGGAGGCACATGCCTATAATCCCAGAAGCTTGGGAGGCTGAGGCAGGAGTTCAAGGCCAGCCTCACCAATTTAGCAAGGCTCTGAGTAACAGTCTAAATAAAAATGAAAAGGGCTGGGGATGTGTCTCAGTGGTTAGGTGTTTATGGGTTCAATCCCCAGTACCTAAAGGAAAAGAAAGAAAAATAACACTAACTTTTCATAATGTTCTTTGCTTTGAAATCAATTTATAAATTTAAAGTTGTTCATATGAAAATCCCAATAGGACTTTTAAAATTATTTTAATTGACAAATCATATTTTTACATGTTTATGGGGTACAATGTAATAATTAAATAAAATGAGTATTGATAAAACTAGGGTAATTAGCATTTCACTCTCCTTAAACATTTATCATGAAGGTTGGGAATCTTTGTAGTCTTCTGTTATTTTGAAATACATAGCAAATTGTTGTAGACTATAGTTATCTAATTGTGATGTGGAACTAATTCCTCCTATTTAAATATTTCTTAGTATTGTCTAATTTTTCTCTATTCTCCTTCCCTCCACCCTTCCTAGTCTCTAGTGACCATTTTTATACTCTCTGTTTTTGTAAGATCAACTTGTTTAACTTCCACAAATGAATGAAAGCATGTGCCATTTGTCTGTGTCTGACTTATTTCACTTAACGTGATATCCAACAGGGAGTTTTTAAATTAATAAATGATTCTTGATTTATATGGTAGAATAAATTGATAAGAAAATGTGAAGTTATGTTAGAAAAGATCAAGAATGAAGATGTTGTCTTTAAATAAATTAACCATATTTAAAACTAATTAAAATATTGCACTAGGGTCAGAGCAATTAACAGTAATATAAATGAAACCTAGGGAAAGAGTATAAAATATTACATGAGAGATACTTTATATGTATGCATTTTTACTACATATAGTGTGAGAAAACAGGTTTTAAAACCAGAGGCTGAATTTAGTTACCTCACAATTCTTGGAGAACAGGATTTATTTTCTCAGGGAAGTTTATTTTTGGCTTTTAGCCTGGCTAATATCTTAACAAACTTTTTCTGTTAAAAAGAGAGTAGCCCTTCTCTTTCTTCATCTACAATGGCATAATATGTATGAAACAGAGTAAAAGAAAGAAAGGGTTAGTATTTTAGAAAACATCAAGAATTTGAGAGTTGTTCCTTGAATGACTAAGGAGAAAGTTTCCACAAATGGTAAGTACTGTTATCAGGATTGATCTGCAGTTAATTTGCAGTGAGAGAATATGATAGATCATGGTAGGAAGGTAAGTACTTAGTTATGGTCATAGCCAATGAAAAATTTCAGTTGCACATAAAGGATGCCAACTGTCAATGAAAAATGAAGATTGATAATATATGTTAAATTTGCATTATACTACCCAAAATGTTCAGTAAAACTTGTAACTTTGGTTGTGTTCAGTTAGTAGTATTTACAAGGAATAAGAGTAATATATAGCTAGTATAGACCAAACTGGGACAATTATGGTGAATAGATGTTTCTAGTTAATGAAAATAGTATAGTGTTAAGAATTTGACTCTTTTGATGGACTAATTGAAACCCAAATCTCAATTCTTTGCTTGATTACTGTGTTGATTTAATAAATTTTCTCAACTTCAATGTGCTTAGTATCCATACTTGTAAAATAGGGATGATAATAGGGCTATTGTGACTATTGTGTGAGCTAATTCACACAAAGAATTTATAAAGTGCTTGCCACATAATAAGTACCTACTAATTGAGAGATAATACTATTGTTGTTCTAATAATAATAGTATCAAGAAGACAACTGAAGATTGCAGAGCAAGAATAAAGAGAGAAGTGATTCAAAAATAGACCTGAAGAGACAGTGATTTGCCAGAAAAACATAGGAGGGAGGTGGTCTTGAAATATCAGGGATAGGAAAGCAACACTTGACTTGATGTGGTAGTACCAATGCTGTGTGTCATCAAACTATTTCTTTTTATCTCCTGGCATAGAGGAAACTATATTCCTCTGCTTTCTCTTATAGGTTAGATTCCTTGGAATCAGACCTTGAGATAGTGTTTGGGGTGAAAGATATTGAGCAGAATCAATATCTACAAAAGGGAGAGAGGGAAAGTGGGATTGCTCAGTGAAAGAAACCCGTGCTGTGATTCTTCCAATGAATTTTGTCATAATTCTCACAAATCATTGCTTACCCTGCTCCCCAATAACTCTAATGACTAATGTATACTAGGAAGTATAAAAGATAAGGCTGTTACATAACAACCTGGTACTTCCATTGTGGTTTTTTTTTTTTCATAGTCTAGGCCAAAATTATGTTACTGGTACTCAAAATAATGTTACTAAAAATAATGTTACTCAGGGCAAGAGTGATGTCTCCAGGTGTGGGAGATACATTCTCAAAGCATATATTTACTATATTTACTATGCTTCATTCTGTGTAGCAGGAGGTGCATAATTTAGTGATTTTATTTTATTTTTTTTACTTTGGAAAGGACATCCAAGCTTGCTCCTAATTGTGTGAGTTATAAAATTCTCTCCTGAAATTTTGTTGAGTTTCTCTCTCACCCTCTTGAGAACATGGGTATCACCAAGTCTTTCTGCCTGCCAGCTATTTCTTGCTCATCTAGATTTATGAGCAGTATATAATAGTGAATCAGTGTGCTATTCTGTGGGATTTCCAGAAAGTTCAACTTTCTTTGAAATATATTGTGACAGAGGGCATATGAGTTAACATAACCCTGGAACAAAACTATAAATATTCATTTTTGCTCCTTCCATGTGAAGGCAAACAATTAGAAAAAATGCACTAACTGTATTAATGACCATAAACCACACACCTGAGGCCAGAGTGATCTGCTCGTACACAGTGACTATAATTTAGGCAAAGCATTGGTTGAATTTTCTCTAGTCTTACTATTGATACTGGTCTTGGAGATCAGAAATGGGATGGTCCTTGTTCCTGGGTGTTAAAGACTAAACACCTGATAAATCCTGAGGCAAGTGTAGAAAGCAGGTTTTATTTGAGAAAAGAACAGAGATAACTTCTCTGAAGAGAAGGGACCCCAGAGCTGGGTGTCCATGGGAGGGGTGTGTCTTGCTCTTTTATAGACCCCAGAGCCCCTCTGTTAATTATTGCCTTTTCTTTCTTCTCAGTGTATGTGCCTAAGAGCAGGGACATAAGGTTAATTGTTAGCAACCCAGAATGTCCAGGAGCACAATTGCACAAGTTAACAACTTATTTTCCTCTGTTTGATAATCAGTGATAACCAGTCCTCATTCTTTCTCAACCCTCAACATTCATTACCGACACTGACTACCTGACCTTTGCCCCTGCCTAGTGAAGGATTATGGAAAATAATATTCCTACAAGACAGCTCCCCCAAGAAAAATGGAGGGACAGTGTTGCTCGGGAGCAGGGAGGGGAAATTAGCCAGACATTAAACCTCTCCCAATACACCCTTTCCCAATAACAATGGACCCTGAGGGGAAAAAGCAAACATTCATCCCTTCCCAGGTTCATCCCCAGCATCTCCATCAAAAGCAAATGTTTACCCCTTCCTAATGCCAGTGCATCTTGAAGGAAGGAGGCAAATACTGCAATGATGGGCCCTGGACTTTGACCCTCCCCCATTGCAAATGAGCCCTAAGTGGAGGCACAGCAAATATTGAAACTCTGAGAAACAATGGATCCCAGAGAAAGTAAAATAATGAGCAAGATTTGAGTACTCATCTCTTGGAATCTGGACTCCTATATCCCCAGATAATAATGGGTTTCAGCCTTTTGACAACTACCCACCTAATTTAAAGTTTTAACCTGTGCAACTAGTCCCTGACTGTCCAAACTGCATGTCCACAGTCTCCAATGAAACTATAAAAACTCAGACTCCTGTAACCC
The DNA here is from genome assembly GCA_020662805.1 of Glaucomys volans. NCBI lineage: Eukaryota > Metazoa > Chordata > Mammalia > Rodentia > Sciuridae > Glaucomys > Glaucomys volans. Next base: position 177,491 of record JAJEJO010049668.1, read on the forward strand.
CGGGGGGCCAGCTCCATACCCAGAAAATAGGCCCTCCCATACCTGATCGCTGGACTTCGTTGCAGAATAAAGGAAAGCTTGCTGATCCAAGGTTTGCTTCCTGTCTCCTGCCTCTGTCATTTATGGGCCATGAGCTTACATTTTGGTTCCCAATCAGAGAGCTTTCTTTTACCTAGGCCAGACAGGTCTGCAGGCGGGTGGTTTTTTGGCAAATAAAGCATGTGAGGGGCTAAGCACAGTGGGCCCATTTTATAGAATCATTCTCTTAACCTTGTGTTCCCACCATTCTCATCTATCTGTCCCCTGACACTATTCTCATGCAGGTTCCATGCAGTTTATCAGACCAGCAAATTATATGCAGATATTATGGAGATAATCACCCGAGTCTTTTCTATTTTGGAAGGAGACACTAATTTCTGCCACACCCCCCCTACCCAGGATGCAAAATTGCATTTATTTACTATGCTGCATTATGTGGAGGCAGTTTCATAAACTTCTACTTAGCCTTCCCCTCTCCCACAAAAATCAAGTACTCCATATGGGGATTTTGCTAATTTCCAAGTATATCAATCCCATTTACACATCAAGTTACAAGGGAAATAATCACAAGGTAGTTATGGAACCAGTGTACCCACTGTATGCCAGACTGCAGGCAGGTGTCTTACCTATTCACTATATGCTCTCACTCAAACAGGAGGGGTGTGAATAATGATGTGCAGGGTCTCTTGGTATTACTGTCTATTTAGACTCTGTTCAATAGCTCTTATAATTGATTATTCTTTTTAAACTTTTTTTAATTGTAGATGGACACAATATCTTTATTTTTAAAATTTATTGTTATGCGATGCTGAGGATTGAACCCAGTGCCTCACACGTCTTAGGTAAGCACTCTACCACTGAGCTACACCCCAGCCCAATATTTCGTTATTCTATAAATTATACTGGGGGAGGGGACTAAGGCAACCATTACTATGTGCACTTCCCAAGATATTACATTTTTTTTTCTTGGAGACCATGATTCTCTTTCCATTAATATTGTTCCAAGGTTGACAACTAGTTTATGTCTGAGATTGATGCAATGGATTTTGTTATTTCTTTTTTTTTCTTTATTTATTTGGATTCATTGTAGACAAATAGAGTACAGCTGTTGTTTCTCTGGTTGTACACAAAGTAGAGACACACCATCTGTGCATTCATACATGTACACAGGGCAATGATGTCTGTCTCATTCTGTTATTATTCTTGTCCCCCACCCCGACCCCACCTCTCCCTTCCCTCTATGCTATTTGTCCCTCCTCCATTCTTGCCTCCCTTCCACCCCCACATTATGCATCATCATTCACTTATCAGAGAGATCATTCTGCCTTTGGATTTTGGGGATTGGCTAATCTGACTTAGCATGACAGTCTCCAACATCATCCATTTACCTGCAAATGCCATAATTTTATTCTTCTTTATGGCTGAGTAATATTCCATTGTGTATATATACCACAGTTTCTTTAGCCATTCATCTATTGAAGGGCATCTAGGTTGGTTCCATACTCTAGCTATTGTGAATTGAGCAGCTACGAACATTGATGTGGCTGCATCACTGTAGTAATCTGATTTTAAGTCCTTTGGGTATAGGCCAAGGAGTGGGATAGCTGGGTCAAATGGTAGATCCATTCCAAGTTTTCTAAGGACTCTCCACAC
>JAJEJO010049668.1:186067-207064 GCA_020662805.1 Glaucomys volans
TGTTCAATAAAAAAAAAAAAAGAAATGAGAAGCTCAAAAAAAAAAATTCTTTCTTTAGTGTTCTGTAGTTCTCATTGTAGAGGTCTTTCACATCTTTTGTTAGATTGATTCCCAAGTATTTTATTTTTTTGAGGCTATTGTGAATGGGGTAGTTTTCCTAATTTCTCTCTCAGAGGATGCATCACTTATGAATAAAAATGCATTAGATTTATGAGCATTAATTTTATATCCTGCTACTTTACTGAATTCATTTATGAGTTCCAGAAGTTTTCTGGTGGAATTTTTAGGCTCTTCTAAATAGAGAATCATGTCATCAGCAAATAAGGATAGTTTGAGCTCTTCTTTTCGTATTCTTCTAATTTCTTTGTCTTTCTAGCGTTTGCTGTGGCTAGAGTTTCAAGGACAATGTTGAAAAGAAGTGGAGAAAGAGGGCATCCTTGCCTTGTTCCAGTTCTCAGGGGGAATGATTTCAATTTTTCTCCATTTAGAATGATGTTAGATGTGCGCTTAACATAGATAGCCTTTACAATGTTAAGGAACGTTCCTACAATCCCTATTTTTTCTAGTGTTTTGAGCATGAAGGGGTGCTGTATTTTATCAAATGCTTTTTCTGCTTCTTTTGAAATAATCATGTGGTTCTTGACTTTAAGTCTTTTGATGTAGTGGATTACATTTATTGATTTCCGGATGTTGAACCAAGGTTGCATCCCTGGGATGAAACCCACTTGATCATGTAAAACTATCCTTTTAATATGCTTTTGTATGTGATTTGCTAAAATTTTGTTAAGAATTTTTGCATCTATGTTCATTAGGGATATTGGTCTGAAATTTTCTTTCCTCGATGTGTCCTTCTCTGGTTTTGGTATCAGGGTGATATTAGCTTCATAGAATGAGTTTGGAAGAGTTCCCTCCTCCTCTATTTCATGAAATACTTTGAGGAGTATTGGAATGAGCTCTTCTTTGAAGGTCTTGTAGAACTCGGCTGTGAATCCATCTTGTCCTGGATTTTTCTTTGTTTGTAGGCTTTTGATGACTTCTTCTATTTCTTGAAATAGATCTATTGCTTGAAATTGATCTATTTTATTTCTTTTGATGGTACAAACTGAGAGATAACACTGGTTGTCTGCCTGTATATATTTACCCTTAAGTATTCCATAATTTCTTAACCTTCACAGAAATTCACAACTCTTTGGTTGCTACTCCCAAACCTCTGCCATATAATGATCACGTCTACCATGCTTTTGCAAATTAAATGTCTCCTCCATCTGACCTTACTGATTTCAGTCCTATCATATTCATTGCTACAAAAATATAAGAAGATGATTCTGCTCATAAATAGAATGGTAAGGAGGAAAGGCTATTAGAAGAGTGATATTTAGGAGATATCTTAGGAGATTCAAAAATAGAGTTATAAACAATTTTAAGCAAAGTATTTTCCAAATCCTCAAATACTGTGTGCAATCTAGCCTAAAGTTGATTTGTATGAGTGATAGTGAGCATTAAGGTCAAGGCATCAGTGTTTCTCCCACTCTATTTTCACTTTTGCCCTTTACCTGTTTTACAAACGAAAGGCTTCTGTGTTATTTATCTTTCTGTCTCTATAACCAAATACTTGTGAAAAACAATTTAAAAGAGTTAAAGATGTATTTTGGCTCATAATTTCAGAGATTTAGTCAGTTGCCACTGGTGTTTCTGAGCCTGTGGTGAGGCAGAATATCATGGCAATGTTGGTCTAATGGAGCAAAGCAGCTCACCTCATGACTACAAGAAAGAGAGCCTGGAACAAAAGATACCCTTCAAAGTGAAGAACCTTTTCTAACTAGACCCCACCTCCTAAAGTTTCCATCACCTCCCAATATCATCAAATGCATGGGACCATGACTTCAACACATGAGCTTTGGGGACATTCTAGACCCACACTGTAATATCCCACCTTTTTCAAATTTATTTTTAAGTGCACATAAAAACATGAAATCTATACATATTAATGGCATACCATGTAATTTCTTGATGCATATATGCATTGCATAATGTTTAAATCAGGTTAAACATATTTATCTCCTCAAACATTTATTATCATTTTTCATGGTGAAAATTTCAAAATCCTCTCTTATAGCTTTCTGTAATGTACACCATGCATTATTTTCTATAGTAATCCTACTGTGAATAGTACACCAGAACTTCTTTCTCCTAAGTTCTCTTTAACTAATCACATTGGAGTTGCCCAATGGTATAAATTCCTATAGATTTTACAATGAAACAATTAAAACATTGCTATCTATGTTGAGAAAATTAATGCTAATAATGACAAGGTATGAAACTGCTTTGCAATTTGGGTGATTTCCAATTCATTGCTTTCAACAAAACCAAAGGTGGCCTCATTTAGTTACCTAATAACTTAGAAAGAGCAAAATGTATTGAGAAACTTTTATGTAACATAACTCTATTATCATCTATTTATGCTTATGAAGAAGTATACCCAGCACTTAAATCTATGAAAATGAAAAAAAGCAAAATCAATGTTGCATTTTGACTCACTCTAGCAATAGGCAATATGAATCAACAGATAAATAAACCAACTGAAAAAGCAAAAAACATTAATAATCCATCCCATTTAGAAATATCACATTGCTGATAATTTTCTTGATGTTTTTCTAGAAATTTATAAAATATTGTTTGATATATTTAAATCTGCTAAGAAAACAGAAGAAAATTTAGTATTTAGAGATTTGTGGTGAGATAAAATTTACAAAAATAATTTCAATGTAGATACATATTATTTTGATGCAGAAATTTAGGTTACTATGATCAATGCAAATAAGACTTTAAAATACCAGAACATATCATATTATGTTAAGATTATGCAGAAGAAGTATAATGATAATATGATTATAAGGAGAAGACAGATAATAACAAAATTTCTGATTGTGAAATTAGGAGTTTATTTATACATTACTTTTCAAGATGGTTTGGGTATATCATATCATTGTGGTATTTGGATGCTAAGAGAGACTGAAAAATATCATGGTATATAATATGTGTAAAACATCTTTTGCAACTTTTTAAAAATAATAAAAACATATTACAAAATAAATGAAAACTGTCTAAAATATTTCAAAATCCATTTAAAGTGGATATGAATAAAACTGTCATGAAATTGAAAAACAGAGGATCTGAGCCATCAGAGAAAAAAATGTGCCTGCATCTATGTTCCAATTTTTTTTGGTTTTTAGTGCCATTTAAATACTTCAACCTATTCCTGTATGTTTTCTCTTTTGCATAATATAATTCATTCATTCAATTTCAGTATATATTCAGCCCAGTGTAAGAACATAGACATTTCCTTATTAGGTTTTATACATGGCTCAATATCACTGATAAAACTAAACAAAATGGAAGTATGAACAAATGCAACTACAAATGTTACACTATTCTCTTTTTAAACTCCCATGCATAAATAACTTACATGCTTTATATTGCTTATATGCATCTTTGTGAATCTATGTGTTTATGTGAATATGTGCCTGCCTATGATATTCTATTTTATCTAAACAATAAAAGAAAAAAATGATATATTTTCATTATTTATAAAAATTTGAGTGTCATGAACTTTGAATACTTGAAAAAAATTCTAGCAGTATTGAATAAGGATAGTCAATGGTTATCAATCAGATTTCATGGGGCCCAATTGAGGTCTTTTTCAAATGCAAAGGCCACATCTGGAAGCTAGCTCATAGAAATATTAATGAGCACCATCAAGGCTTATTTCAAATGTAAAAGGCCATGAGACTCACCTGTGGAAAAAACTCCTTTGTCCCAGAGGTGAGAAAGATTAAAATTCAAAGGCCATAGCCTTGGTGCTGTTTCTAATGCCTGTTTTACATAGATTTTGACTACTGATTTTGGTGCTATTTTCAATGCCTGTTTTACATAGATTTTGATCAAAGATTTTGGTGCTGTTTACAATATGTGTTTCACATAGATTTTGACCAATGACTTCAGTGCTTTCTTCAATGTCTGTTTCACATAGATATTGCTCCATGCTCTACTCAGAACCATATAAGACTCCTAAACAAGAATACAAAAAACGGGTCTGGTCTCCTCTCTTATAGTGGGAGTTCACTCTCCTCTCCCTTAAATAAATCCTGCCCCATTTACTCTTCCCTTCCATGATTATCTGTGGATTTTATTCTTTGAATTTGTGCTACAAGAATCCAGAAGGAAATTGGTAAAGCAGGGAATCTAGTTTTATTGCAAAACTCTGGTTTCAGTATCTTAATATGTTGTCTAGGCTGGCCTCAAACTTCTAGGCTCAAGCAATCCTCCTCTCTCAGCTTGATATACTTGAATTTTAATAAAACACTCCAGAACTTTATTTATTTTAAATGTGACAATGGAATTTACTGTAGTTCAGATTGGTTTTTAATATATTAATTGCTCAAGTGAAGAGAATGATACTCAGCTTTTATTTACATCATATCTTTACTTCAAGATTCCCTTCACTTGAATGTGTCTCTGTACAACTGACTCATTCCAATTGTCTGTGAAGAAATAGCAGCATTCAGGTTAGCTCACTATTAAGATAGAACACCACTTCAGAAATTACATTCAAGTCATTTATCATTTGTTTCATTTTGTTGTTGTTGTTGTTTTCTTTTGGTGATGGGGATCAAACCCAGGGCCTTGTGCTTGTGAGGCAGGCACTCTACCAACTGAGCTATATCCCTAGCCTTATCGTTTGTTTTAAAGTCAATTCAAAACTTCTAACATTTGTCAACCAACATTTTATATTCTAGAAGATTATCTAGATAAATTAATATGAGTTTCAGCTATTTTACTGAGAATTTTACCAAGTAAAACTATAAATTGTATGGAGAATCATTTATGTTTATTATGTCTGTTTACTGCTTCTGGATTTTTAATGTAACTACAATTTTATCCAAATGCAAATAATTTCACACCACCTGTTTCATCAGCATGGAAAACTCTGACACCATGACTTTTGTTCAAATGTTACCTAGTCCATATGCTATGTCTTCCTTCAAGCTTCCCCTAATGCTTTGTACCACCCGTACTACCCCACAGTCAAAAATATTACTTCCTCTGAATTCTACAGTTGAAAAGATTTTCCTTGAATTCTCAATACCTTAATTTTTATCTGCAAGTATTACTTTCTATGCAAACATAATATTTATACATATATTCCGTATATTAATCCTATAAGATTTGATGGAAAAAACAATGTTGAGCTAACTTATATTCCCAAAAACCCCAAAGGACACTGGAATGTACCTTTGAAACTGGAGTTTTGAGATGAGGCCAGATTCCCTGCTTCAGTTGGTGGATGGAGTTTGTTCTAGCTGCAGATCTTTGGAGCTGAAATAGACTGCTTTGGTGTTAGCAGCTACACACAGCAGGAGATATCTACCTGCATCAGCCTGAAGGGTCACAGCCAGTAAAACCTTATTTTTCCTGCTACTATTGAGCAGCAGGTTGCAGCCCCTGGTATCATAGCAAACCCCTAGTAACTCACTGACAGTTTATTTCTGGGCTCTTGTCTTACAAATTTGAAGAATGAAATTCACAGACAATACCAGAAGGGAAGAATAAACTGAGTAGGGTTTATTTAAGTGAGAAGAGAAGAGAAGAGAAGAGAAGAGAAGAGAAGAGAAGAGAAGAGAAGAGAAGAGATAGAACCCCTGTGATGCATGAGTGGACCTGAAAGCAGGATATCATTTTGGTGTGCTAGCTTAGGGGCTTAAAATAGTTCTAGGTTTGAGCATCGATCAAAATTTGTGTAAAATAGGTACTGAAAAAAAGTGCCAATATTTTTGGTCAAAATCTACATAAAACAGACTTTGAAAAAGTACCAAAGTCATTGGTCAAAATCTATATAAAAGAAGCATTAAAAAATGCTGCATCAAGGCTATTGCTATTGCTTTTGAATTTTAAACCTTCCTGTAACTCCCATTCTACTCACCTTCACTTTCCATTTTCCCCACCCCTGAGACAAAGGGGCTGACTGAAGTGTTCCCACACAAAATTTCATGGTCTTTGATATTTTAGAAGGCTTGGATGTTGCCTGTTAATGTTTTTATGGGTTAGCCTCCTGATGTAGTCTCTGTCTTTGAATGGCATCCATTATCCTGACTGCCTGGTCATCTTATTATCTCTTCTATTCTCATTCACTATGACACTACTGAGTTTTCTAGTACATCAGTAAAAAATCAACAAAAAGAATGAATGATTCCCTTCCTGTTAAATTTCAATGGTCCCCAATATTTTTCCAAATGTAAATGGAACTGTAAGAACATATACTCATAGCATATTTTTATTTCAAATAATCTATACTTCACTTCTTGCATTTTGATTAAAGTATATAATTCTCTCTGATATTTGTAAACAATTACTTAAGTTCTGTTTCAGACCTAGACATATATGTAGAGAGTTTCAATTTTCCTAGAGTTTCCTTAATACTTCATTAATTATTGCCATTCCTTAGGAATCTAGCAGAATTCATTCTTTCCAACCAGCTTCATTAAAAAAAATCTCTGCATTATACAAAATAAAATATTTATAAATAAACAAATTATCATATCTTCTCAGTAAATTTACCAGTTTCTACAATTATGAAAGTTTAGGCAACATAAAATATAATAATAATAATAATAATAGCATCATTACTATTATAACTGATATATCTAGGAAGGGTTTACTATTTATAAGGCATTACGTCAAATGCCTTATAATGTAAAATTTCACATTTGCTTTATACAAATTATATCATATTATATTCATAGCAATCTGAAGTACTATTAGCATTTTTCCTTACCATAAAAAGAAAAAGGCTCACAAAGTCAAAACCCCTTTCATCAAAACCCCTTTCCTTATGAGACACGTTTACTACATCATTCTGGCCACCTGCTCTAATGGTTTAAATTTTCCATTGTGGGGAAATGAGCTATCAGGTTGGGAAAGGTAGACCTTTGAATTTACTAATTTGATGATGTCAATGAATCAATATTCCTAAATTTTGGGAATTCAAACTCTATCCTCTTTCTCAAACTTTTTGCCCAGTGAGAGGTAGAAATCCTCTGAATCTTTCCTACAGACTTGAACTTTTCCAGCACTGAACTATGCCAATATCTAAACCACTGCATCAAGGATATCATGAAGTTCATTATTGCCATATGTCCAATTCAGACTCTCTAGTCCACTTTTTATTGGTAATTAAGCTGATATATCAATGTCTATCTGTCAAATTTTTTTACTCTCCTAATTTTTGGTATTTATGTATAGCCATAAGACTACAAATGTTACAAATAACAAGTGGATAAAAATCATGAATCATGCCCCAAAACTGATTAAAGATTGTTCCTTCATGGCCTTATACTTTTAAAAGTATTCTCAGCTAAGCAAAATTAACAGAGTTCTGAAATTTCATAATTGTGCATAATTCTCTGTGAAAATTCCTTTTTAGATTATTTTTCTTAATATACTATTAAAACCTTCATGCCTTAAAATGCACATCCTATTTTGTTTTGATTGTGAATGTAAAAAATAAGCAACCAAAATACCAAAGAAGGTAGGTGATCTTTCAGATGTATGAGATATTGAAAGTGTTTTTTTAACTTGAGTTTCCATGTTGACCACAATAGCCCAAAATACTACAAGATATAGACCCCCAAATATATAAAGGTATATTTAACCAAACTAGAAGTTTATTTCGCACTCTCTCAAATGTCAGAAGGCTGGGTGGTTCTCCCCTCTAAGATCCAATGAACAAGGCTCTTTCTTTTTTGTTTCTCTACCACTGTCTAAGTCAGTGCTCCTTGATACTATGTTTAGCAATGATGAAAACGTAGCATTTATACACTGAAATGTGGCTAGTATGAACAAGAAACTAAATTATTGATTGTATTTAATCTTAATTATTCTAAACTTAGATGACCACTCATGGTTAATGGCTACAATATCAGACAAACCACATCATAAAGCTTATCATAAATATCCATTAAATGATGAGAAACAACAAACAGAAGGAGATATTTTGTTTCCAAAACTTTGATTCAGAAGTGGCACTCATGTCCACATAAATTTCATTAACGAAAACTAATCATAATCATACCCAGATGGGTACATGCAAATAAGGACTTATTATGGCCAGCTGCTTTTCAGTTATAGCTGCACAGTGTGAAAGAAAGAATACATTTTATTGACTAGTAGTGGCTCTCTTATACATGACTAGAAATATTTTCTAGATATTTTTTGCTAAAATTTGTTAATAAAGTAGAAAAAGTTAGAAGTAGAGAATTAGAGAAGTGAAAAAGTCATGACAATAACCATGGTAATGGCCATGGTCTTTCTCTCTTTTTCTTCCCTAAATAATAAGAAAAGAAATGGAAAGTACATGAGAATAAAGCATTGGTAAAAGTTCAAAATAGTGAGGGCATCTAGAGTTTTCTGGCTCTTTTTATGAATCCCCTATGGCAAAATAATCCCATTTCTGTAATAAACTGCAAACAGATGGCTGGAGACATTTGATGCTACTGAATCCACTAAGTAGTCATGAAGTCGCAGAACTGACAGAAGTTGTACTTAAGCAAAAGGACCCAGTAGTATTGATATCCCAATACATAAATAGTATGAAAGTAGATGTTTTCACAATGGAAGAAGTAGTAGCAGAGGCGAGAAAAGAGCCAAGTAAGTTTAAAAGACATGTTTAAAGAAGGAAGACTCTTGAATCATTCACTAACTAGTAGAGTGTATGAGGTTATTTCCTTAATTTCTCTCAAGTCAGTTTTATCTTTTGTAAAATTAAGAGTATTAATATTTCCCATTAAACATAATCTTTTCAGTTATACATGATATAAAATCAGCAAAGGCTAAGACAAAGAAGGCAATTTGTTAGTTCATGAACCTTTGTAAAGCCAACCTGTGGTATTTAAAAATCTAAACCGTTATCATGAAGATTGTTTCTTTGTCTTGGCATTCATATTGATGAGTAAAGTTGGTAAAGCCTAGGTCATATAGCTATTCCAGTGATCATGAGGCAATTTATTGAAATTCATAGCTCAATGAGAACCATACAAAATGGGGGAATATAATTAATAGTAAAAAGAAAAGACCAAAAAAGGATGTGCAGTAATGTAAATGATCTCTAAAGATCTTTATAATTATAAAAGTCTGAATTCATTTATGAATTTGACTAGATAAGTTTCATCAGACAAATGTGCTGGTCATGTTCACAGGTATTCAATTTCTTTAATCCAGTCCTACATGACATTTACTTGCTATTGCAAGTGAAAGAGTTGATTCATTACACTCTAATTTTCAGTTTCAAAAGGTTCTTATTTTATATTATATCCCTTGGCCTAAATATGCTAACTTTCATATGATAGCACCTTCTTTGTGTGCTTAATTTAACATCTATGCTTTATTAAAATACTAAAATCCTAGTTCACATTTATAAAATGTGTCACTTTTACTTGGAAAATGAGCAACTAAGAAGACACATTTATGAGTGGTAGAGGCAGCATGATGGCTTTATTAGGATCAAAATTATTAGAAAACAAAAACCTCTGAGATGTAATATAAGGATGCTGTCTTTAATATTACATGTTCAAACACTAGACATTCATTCTTAAAGCAAGATTATTTTCTATTATTATTAATTGACTCATTCAATAAATATGTATTGAACAACTGACAATGTCTTAGTTGCTCAAGCACAGCATTGAATAAACCTGAAATTAATCTCCCCCCACTGTGGAGCTTTATTTTGGTGGGGAAAAGAGTAGTAATATATTGTTATTATCCTAATAGTTGTAAACCCAAACTCCTATTGGAACATTCAAGAAAAGGATAAAATAAAATTTAGTATAATATACAGTTACTGGTATGCCTGTGGCTAAATTGGAAACTGTATACCCCAAATCAAGATAATCAAACAAAATTTATTTTTAAACATTGTACCAGGCATATAAAACAGCTACCAGGGGGAATCAGATAATGAGTGACCAAATCTGGATTCTTGCTTCATATCTGAATGCAAACTGCAACATCAAAATGCAGGCTCTCCTTGGTCAGGAAAGTAGATGTCATTTACTCTAACCTCCTCCAATGTAACATCTGTATATGACAATAGACTTCCTCTAAACATCTTCCCTTAGGTGAAGACAAGCCTCCTTTCCTTTCAGATAAGTTAAGAAAATGGAAACATTTTTTAGGACAGAAATCATCTGAAAAGTGAGGCTAAGTACAAAATAATCAAAACAGAAGGATAAAATACGATGAAATTGATAAATTGAGTAAAAGTGCCTATTCCTAAAGGAATAAAAATCTAGCCAGAATTTGACTTGGCTGACACCGTTTATTGAACACAGCAGTGCAATTCCTCTCCTTGACTCTACCTTTTCTGGACTTGATCCAGCTATTGAGATTCTTAGCCTGAAATACACTCAGATTTGCTATACTTCTATGCCTCTTAAAAAAGTGTTAGCCCCTGTTAGATTCTATTTAATGTTTTCTTTCAGCTGCAATCCCAGGTTGTCTACATTAGCTTTCAGCTGTTCTGTGATTTGGCACAATAGCCCCACTGGGCCCTAGCTCTTTGAATAAAAGAGACAGTACCTATGGTAACTACAGATGTCTACTTAGGATTCAGGCAATTATTTACTGATGTTGGCTTTAGTTGCTTCGCCTGTCTTAGTGATTCTTACAGATTCATGTATCTGGAAAGCCATGATCACCCATTTTTCTCCCCCTCTGTGGGTTTGCATGCAACATATTCATGAATTATTTCACAAGATATGCCATATCCTTAGGGAGAACTCTGTTTCTTCAGCTGTTATTCTTAATTAAAAATCACTTCATATTTTCCAACAATAGTACTGCATCTTATCTATTTTGAAGTCTAGCTTTCAAACTGAGATCCAAGTTGATAATTAGTAGTAAAAGGATCATGATGTAAAACTTGTCATATGGGCAAGAAGGTAGGTACTAATTACAAATATTGTTGGTACCATTTAATGCACTATACTCAGAAAACTAAGTCACCACTACTTTAATTACTACACCAGATTTAACCTTAAATATAAGATAGTCCCTCATGTGGAAATGATCTGTATCTGGATCTGTCTCTGCCTAAAAACATCCATACATGGTCTTCCACACCAATGTTTCCTGCTAAACACTACTTTCCCCAAGAGTCTTGTATTAGTCTCTGTTTTGTATTTTCTTGGTAGAGAGAGACATTGTTACTTGCTGTGATCAGCTCTGTTCAGACCATTTTTCCAGCTTCCTGTAACCTTTCAAGTAAGTATTATCCTCTGTTGACTCCCTACCAAGCACAAATCTATCCCAAACCTTGGCACTACTGGGAGAGGTTCTGGTGCTGAAATTGGACTTTCCTTTCTGAAAATACATTCAGTTCTTTAAAAAATATAGAGTTAAGAAAGACTCTTAAAAGATGACCCTTTCTTCTATGATTCTACACATATATAGCATTGCAAATGAAACCATCTGTTTCCTAAATGTAGCCAAGGCCTCACATGTTTTCTCTCACAAATTTTAGTTTAGGAGCAGTATCTAGCCAGTTGTTGCATATCAATTTTTGCTGCACTCAGATTCTTAGACATTATAGTCTAGCCCTGACATGCTGTGGGATCACAAATACAATATTACTACACTCACATGTGCAAAGACAACAGTTTTCATATTTAATTTTGCCCATGTTTTTGTCTGGCACATAAAGACACCTTTCATAACACAGGCAGATCTAGTTCTGTCCATCTCCTCTTACAGACAGGGCTCAGGGCTCAGTGTTATTGCTTCTGAGTTTCCAAAACCTCCTCAATTCCAGTTTTAATTCTGGATTACCTTTTTGTCTTGGATATAAAGTAAATTACTTCTCAAAATTTCAGTCAGGCAAACAGCTGAAATATCATGCTCACCTTGGGGGCATGTGGAAATTTCTTGAAACTTATATCCTCCCACCCTTACTATCCCTTCAAAAAACAAGTTCAGTCCATGAATATCTAATTGTACTACTTTTTATCTATCTATTTCATTCTATGATTTTTTTCTCTTCTAAAGCTCTCATCCTTTGCCCAAGTTGTTTCATGATCACATAGGACTGGAAACCCCTCTATAAGGTGATGTCTAGCGAAAGATCATCTCTACCTTTTCTGATCCCTAGGGCAGCTCATGTCTTTTGCAGGTCTCTGTGTGTTGGGGGGTGGGTGGGTAGGCATGTGTATTTTTATTGTCAGATTCTACTCCTTCTTTCCTTTGTTTGCTTTCTTTCCAACTGGGATTCAAAATTTGGAGGTTCCATCACCCCCTTTTATAAGGCCTACTCATACATTACAACCTCCTTTTAATCTGTGGCCACTCACTTTCATGGTTCACCTGCAGGGGTGTAAGTCATGGACTAACTACACAATCGAAGAAATGTCTAAGATATAGTACATCGAGTTAATCCACCAAGCCTGTTTCTGCAATTGTTTAAAGTGTGAGATTTAGAAATCCTTTCCCATTCTTCACAAGGTTATCTTTTCTTTATCTTATGAGAACAGTCAAATTTTAGGATCAAATCTGTTGTTTCAGCTCTTTATTCTCTGAGGTACATACTCCCTGTTGCCCCTCTGTCCATTTGAATGATAAACTTCATGATTCAACCTTGGATGTGGCTGAAAAGGAAGATGACTTAAAGGGAAGTGAAAATATGTCTGTTGAAACATTAAAGTATTAGACCTATTTAAAAAAGATTATCTGCTACACATATTGTCCTAGAATATTCTGATCTGAAGTTTTACAGAAACAAATTTCAATTCATCTGAATTGTAGAATATTTTCAATTCTATGATTTGGATTTGATTTTTACTTTGTTGTCCTTGATCCAATAAGATATGCATTTTAAACATGAGTTTATTTTATTTCCCTGCAGGAATTCAGGGCTTTGTCTAGAGAAAGAAATGAATACAGTTTAGAAAGACAGAAAGAAGAAGAGAGAGAAAGAGAGAGAAAGAGGAGGAGGAAGAGGAGGAAGGAGAGGAGGAGGAGGGGAAGGAGGAGGAGGAAGGAAAGAAGACTTTTAAATAAAATGTGATCACTTTTTTCCTACTCATATTTTCCCAATACAAGGATTTAATCAATTAATCAATGTTTTCAGTGCTAGGGATCAAACTCAAGGCCTTGAACATGCTAGGCAACCATAGTTCTACCAATGAACTATACCCCCAGGCTTCTGATAGAGAGATTTGGGCCTATCTGTACTCTACATTTCTTTCCATTATGTAGAGAGTATGCTCCAACATTTTCAGCTTAAGATGGTCAAATGTGCATAACTATTATTCTCATTTCATCCCATTATATGAAAAATTATTTAAAAGCTGGAGAAAATTCCACAAAAATAACTTGATATGATTCATCATGTAGAAAGCATCTTCATTAGCCAGTCTGCCCTACAAAAAGAAGAAAAGAATGTATTAACTTTCTTGATATTTTGAGTTAGGAATTACTTACTTTGAAACCACTGCCACCTTAAAATACTCTGTATAATGTCTCTGCTATACTTTTATTACACATATAGGTTAATGCTCCCGAAATGCATACCTAATATACCAAAAATGATAAATCTTAAGTTATTATGCCAAATTAAATATTCTTACATATGTACAAATACTATCCCTTACCTCTTGAAATTGGTTAAGGGACTGTATTTGTTAATTTAAGTAATTCCTACAAGAGTAAAAGTTAAAATGATAAATTCCTTTTTATAAAAGAGTAGGCTTTTAAAGCACCAAGATCTAAAACTATAATTAGCTTACAGAACCAGCTATAGTTTAACATAAAACGTTATAATAGATTATTTGTCTACATTACTCAGACATTGATTTGATCAGTTTGGGATCCAAGTGGGAAATCGTGTGCCCAAGATTGAAAATATTTCAGGAATTAATTTGTGAGACAGAAGAGTTCCATATTATTTCATTCACCTTTTCAGGCTTTCATGAACATATCTATTTTCTTGAACTTCCTGTGACAAAAATATATGTGCATATCTATATATATGCAAATTCATTAATTTAATTAATTTTGTTGAGTATTCTGTCAATCCTTGAGGAACTGGCAGGGTCTCACACATATAGAATTTAAATAAATTGAAGGGAAGTACATAATAAACCAATAAACACAATAACTAAATTTTGTGATAACATCCAGAAATGAAATAAATGGGATATTGAAATACACAGAAATATTAGAGTCAGTGATGGACACTCTGAGCACATGACCTTTGAATTAAGACTTTACAAAAGAGGATGAACATAAAAAGAAACAATAGAAAATTTTGAGAAATTGCAAAGGAAAAGAAAATAATACAGTTAAATAAACTGAAGCACTATCAAATTGGCAATGCAAGTTTTGTAGAACAAAATCACTATTTTAAAACTTTTTAAAAATTCTAATTAGATAAGAAATTTGAACTCATCTACCACAAAAATTAAAATTCAACTACATTTTATTTGTCTTTACCATGTATAATACCTAAAACTTTATGAACTTGTGCTGTATATACACTTATTTTCTGTGTCCCTAATATTCTCAAAGTATCATGAGAGGTGCTGAGTAACAAAAGAGCAAGAAGACAGATACATCTCCTATTGTCATTAAATGAATATACTAGTGAGTATGACAGCATTTAAAAAATAATTTAAGCAAAACATTATCAGTGCTTTGAAAAAGGGACAGGGTATAAAAGGAAATCCATTATAGAGGCATCCAACACAGTTCAGCAGATTTTGGAAATACTTTTTTAGAATAAAGTTATTTATTCTAGAACAAGGAGAATCTTGGGATTTAAATTATTTTATAAGTTAAAACTTTTCAGGTTAACAAACAACACATTTTTAATGGTCAATGCAAACTGTAGTGTTCTAATAAATGCAAAATATAAATTTTTACTGTAAATAGTCTAATTTCTAAGACAGACAAGACATCGAATTTATATAGTTTTGGCCAGATGCAGTTGTTTATGTCTATAATCTCAGCTACTCAGGAGGTTGAGGCAGGAAGACCACAAGTTTAAGACCAGCCTCAGTAATTTAGTGAGATCCTGTCTCAAGATAAGAAATAAAGAGGACTAGAGATATAGTACAGTGGCAAAGACTCTCAGGTTTAATTCCCAGTACCAAATAAACACATTTTAAATAGCTTTACAATACTGCATATAAAATAATAATAAGTATACAGATCTGAACACATTCTAATATTTTAATGTATTTCCTTGAAATCTTATCACTCTTAAGTTCTAATCAATGGAGCTGCTTAAAATCTTCAGAAATCAATAAAAGTTTGTTTTTTTGTGCTCTGTAACTTTATATTATTAATTAGTAATAGCCTTAAGTTCTTTTCATGACACCCATTTTTTTCTATATAAAAATTTGATTAAGGACTTCCTTATACCTTTTTAAAATTACCAAGTAAAGAGCCATCCATCTAAGAGAAAGTTCCTCATTATTTTTGTGGATCCCCTTAAGGAGTATAAGATTAATAGTTATTCTATATATTTAGATGTACAATTAGATATCTTCTTTCTGCAATTTAATTCTCAAGATTGTTAGTGATAAGAATTCATGCATCACAAAATAATTTCTATTGTTTTAAAAATCAAGACATTTGTGCAGATATAATAAAGTGCTTTTAAAAAACTTATATTTCTATACATAAAAACTATAGGTTTAATGTATAATGTACTACCAATATACAAAATGGTATGGTTAATAACTATTTTGAGAATATAATGTAATCTTTATTTAATTGTCCAATAACTGGACATTTGTTTAAACACCCTATCTGTCTGTATATTGAAGTGTTCAATAATCAAGGGTAAGTTCAGGTAAATAGTTGTTTAGAGAGGCAAAAAACAGAGTGTCCATATGCTTTTTAACTTAAGATTGGAGAATGTTATCAATTATTACACTTGTTCAGATAGACAGTAATAAATAAAAGGAAGGAAAAATGCATCTAAATTAAAAAGCAAACACAAGATACAGTCCCTTTTCTTTGGAAGCTTGCACAATATGAGTCCTGCTAGGTAAGGTTCCCAAGCAAGAACATTACTTGGCAGCTTCATAGAATGAAGGAATCTCAGTCCATGTCCAAACCTATTGAGTCACATTTTAACAATGTCCCAAGTTATACCTATGTACATTAAGTTTGAGTAGTGCCACTTTAGTGGATGCTTCAGGTATAATTAACATCAAAGGTTCCATTAAAAGTTCTTCTACTTTGTACTCAAGGTTTATCTTTGCTTCTTAAGGAGGATAGAAACTGCCTAGTTATCATTGGCATATTTACTCAATGAATGCTTAAATTACATCATTATACAAGCTGAAAAATCTAAAGAAGGACTTTGACTTCTCTCTTCATAAAGTTTCAGCCTCTTTAACTGCAAGCAGAAGCAAAGCTGCAAACATTTGGTACTGTCAACAAATTATGACATCTTTCTGTGGGATATCACATAATATTCTAAAGCACAATCTTGAGGTATATTGGCTGCTTTGTGGAAATATTTACACATTCCTTTCTTGCTACAACACACTTAAGCTAAATGCAGAAAAAATCAAATTTCTGCTTGATTGTCACCAGAGAAACTAACATCTGCAACTTTAGATTTCTCTGTCATCTAAAACTGCCTTCCCCAAAAGCCTAGGCCTACAAATTAGCACATTCAAGAATACAATTTAAAAATAATTAGGAAGAAGTTTAAATGAAAAGAATTGAGTGGTTTTACTAGAGAAATTAATTTTCCGTAAATTAAAAATGTTTATATGTAAAGTGTAAAATATAAAATATAAAATATAATGCTTATGTAGCTTAGGTTTTTCAATGATGGTTGGGCTGCTATTCAAGAATAACAAAATGAGTCCTCAGAAAGCGATTTAGACATGTTTTTTTCTATAGGAATATATCTAACCCAAAATGTTACACTGGTGACTACTTTTACTCCTGTGACATGTAAGGCATGCAATTACATGGAAGTTTTTGTCTCCCTTGGTAGTTCATAAATTTCTGCAGGGCAAAGAAAATACTTTCTTTATCTTTCTATCCTCTACTGCCTCTCAATAAACATTCAAAAATATTTGTTGATAAATATATCTCAAAGGATAGCACAAGATTTCATCAAACTACTCAGAACAGTACACAATTTAAAACTTATGAACTGTTTATTTCCAGAATTTTCATATATACATACATAAATACATACATGCATGTGTATAAATATATACACATACATATATGTATATATATACACATACACATATATATTTATACACATACATGTATGTATATATGTATGTATATATGAAAATATACATATATATACATACATGTATATATATATATATATATACTTTTTTTGGTTTTGGTACTGGTGGTTGAACCCCCAGGGTGCTAAACCATAGAGGTACATCCCCAGCCCTTTTTATTTTTTAGTTTGAGACCATGGAAAGTAATGAAAGAAATGAAACCATGAAAAGAAAAGCCATGGATTAAAAGAACTCCCATAATATATATAAACTATTCGTGTGTACATATATATGTATACATGAACCACACATATATCTTATCTTTATATATGAATAGATAGAGCTTCCTCTTTTCATATATATTTATATATATATGTAGAGAGAGAGATAAGGATGAGGAAAAGGAGGAGGAGAGAAGAACTCTGCAATCACATGGAAAAGGACGAAAGCAAAAAGGGAAAATTCAGGACTGAATACAGAAAATGGAAAAAATCTGTAGGTAATATGAAGAGGAGGGTGTAGAAAATAATGCTAGAAACTGAAGACAGATTAAGAAGAACCTCTAATTCCATGCAAGGAAATTAGAATGCATCCCGTATACCAATAGTTATCAAACTTGAGTATGAATCAAAACTACTTATCCACTTGTAATTTTCTAGTTTCTGATCCCATATTAAAGAGCTAAGAAATTTCAGAAAAAAAAAAAAAAAAAACCTCTGGCACATGCAGTGGGAATGTAACACTTTGAAATATGTCCAAATTTCTGAGGTCTTCTTAACAAAGGCTTGCCCTCAAGGGAAAGTATTTTACTAGAGCCTAACTGACTTGGGTTTACTAAAGCCTAATATATCTGGAATCAAACACTGATGGAACAGAGGGGAGGAATAAATGTAATAGGATATAGTATAAGACTTCAGTAATCCACTTTCAATAATGGACAGGACAATCACACAGAAAATCAATAAAGAACACTAGATTTGAATAACACTGTAGAGCAAATGGATATAATACACCTATACAGATCATTCCAGAGATAACATAAAAGCACACCTTTTTTCTCAAGTGAACATGGAACATTCTCCAGGACAGATCACATGTTACATCACAAAAATGTTTTTTTCTTTAAAAAAAAAAAAGAAGATTGAAACCATAACAGATACCTTTTCTGAGAAAAAGAAAGATAACTAGAAGTTGGTAGCAGAAGGAAATATGGAAATTCACAAATATGTGAAAATTAAGCAATACATTTGCTCAATCATAGAGTCAAAGAAAAAAATCAAAGAGAAAACATCTCAGAAAATATCTTGAGATATAGTAAAACAAAAATACCATATACTCAAAATTTTGATACATAGGAAAAACACTACTAAGAGGGAAGTCTAAAGTAGTTAGTACTCACATTAAAAAGATCAACAGAACCATACCATTTAAGGAAATACTAAAAGAAAATTTAGCCCAGTGTTAGCAGAAGGAAGGGAAAGGGAAGATTAGAGCAGAGATAATTCGAATAGAGAATAGAAAAAAAATCAATAAAACTCAGAGTTATTTTTGTAAAGATTAAAAAATCTACAAAATGTTTGCTGGACTAAGAAAAAAGAGAAGACTCAAAGAAATTCAAAAATGTAAGAGGAGGCAATATAGCTGATCCCAGAAGTGAAACAATAATACAAAGAGACAACTCTGAATAATTATATGCCAACAAACTAAATGACGTGGAAAAATGGATAAATTCTTAAATTCTTAGAAACTTATAGCCTATTGACAGAGAATCATGAAGAAATAGAAAATTTTAATAGACCTGTAACTATTAAGCATATTGAATTTATAATCCTAAATCTCCCAATAATGAAAATTCCAGGACCAAATGAGTTCACTGGTGAATTCTGACAAATATGTAATGAAAAATTAACACATCAATTCCAGTCATTTTCAAATATTTGAAACAGAAGGAGTTCATCCATCCAAAATCATTTTCTGAGGTCAATTACCATGATACCAAAGCCAAACAAACACACCAAAAGAAAATTGTAGGCTAAAATTCATGATGAAAAACTCTCAACACTAATACTAGTAAACTGAACACAATGACACACTGAAATGAACACATATCATGATCAAGTGAGATTTATCTCTGAGATGCAAGGATGATGCAATATATAAAAATAAAAGAATATGACACACCACATTAGCAGAATAAAGGATAAAATCACAAGATCATCTCAGCAGATGCATGAAAAGCATTTGTCAAAATTCAATATACTTTCATGATAAAAACTCTCAAAAAACTAAGAATAGAAGTAACTTACCTCAACATAAAAAGGTAGTATATGACAGCCATGAACTAACATCACACACAGTGAGAGCAACTGGAAGCTTTTCCTCTAAAATCAGAAAGAAAGCAGGCATGCCCACTCTCATCATTTCTATGCAACTTAGTATTGGAATTTGTAACCAGAATAATTAGGCAATGATCAGAAATAAATGTTATTCAGATCAGAAAGCAAGAAGTAACTTTGTCCCTAATTACAAGTAACATGATTTTTGTATAGAAAATTCTATAAACTATATGAAAAATACCCTCTTATAACAAATAAAAATTCAGTAAAATTACAGGACACAAAATCAACATGTGAAAAGTTACATTTGTATGTCCTAACAACAAATTATCCAAAATGGAAATGAAGAGAACAAACATATTTACTGTAGTATTAAAAAGAAAAAGTACTTAGGAATTAAGGATTGAGTAAAATGAAGAACTGTACACTGAAATCTATAAAACACTGATGAAAGAAGCTAGACAAATAGAAATACATTTCATGTTTTTGGATTGAAGAGTTAATGTTGTTAAAATGTCCATACCATCCAAAATTGTCTACAGATATAAAACACTTATTGTCAAAAACCTAATGACATTTTTAGGACTGGAAAAAAATTCTAGAATTCATAGGAAGCTTCAAAAACCACAAAAAACAATAAATCTTAAGAAAGAAGAATAATACTGGAGGCATCACACCTCCTCATTTTAATATACCCTTCAGAAATGCATTAATTAAGGTTACTGGAATAAAAACAGGCATATAGAACAATGAAACACAATAGAGAGTTCATCAATAAATCTATGCACAGACAGGCAACTTACTTTTCAAACAGGTGCCAAAAATGCACAATAAGGGCAAAAATAGTCTCTTCAACAAATGGTATTGGGAAAAATGATTATCCACATATGAAAAAATGAAATTGAATCCTTATCTTACACCATACACTAAAAATCAATTCAGAGGACACAGAGACAAACCCAAATAAATACAGGTATCTCATACTTGACAAAGGAGGCAAAAACATGCAATGGAGAAAAGACAGCCTCTTCAACAAATGGTGCTGGGGAAACTGGAAATCCATATGCAGCAAAATGAAACTAAACCCATATCTCTCACCCTGTACAAAACTCAACTCAAAGTGGATCAAGGACCTAGAAATCAGACCAGAGACTCTGCACCTAACAGAAGAGAAAATAGGTCCAAATCTTCATCATGTTGGCCTAGGACCAGATTTCCTTAACATGACTCCCAAAGCGCAAGAAATAAAAGCACGAATCAATGACTGGGATAGAGTCAAACTAAAAAGCTTTTTCTCAGCAAAGGAAACAATCAGTAATGTGAAGAGAGAGCCTTCAGAGTGGGAG
>JAJEJO010049668.1:207464-337453 GCA_020662805.1 Glaucomys volans
GTGTGGAGATTCCTTAGAAAACTTGGAATGGATCCACCATTTGACCCCGCTATCCCACTCCTTGGCCTATACCCAAAGGACTTAAAATCAGATTGCTACAGTGATGCAGCCACATCAATGTTCATAGCTGCTCAATTCACAATAGCTAGATTATGGAATCAACCTAGATGCCCTTCAGTAGATGAATGGATAAAGAAACTGTGGTATATATACACAATGGAATATTACTCAGCCATAAAGAAGAATAAAACTATGGCATTTGTAAGTAAATGGATGATGTTAGAGACTGTTATGCTAAGTGAGATCAGCCAATCCCAAAAGTCCAAAGGCCGAATGGTCTCTCTGATAAATGAATGATGATGCATAATGTGGGGGGGAAGGGTGGCAAGAATGGAGGAAGGATGGATAGCATAGAGGGAAGGGAGGGGTGGGGGCGGGGTGGGGGGTAAAATTAATAACAGAATGTGTGACAGATACCATTGCCCTGTGTGCATGCATGAATGCACAGATGGTGTGACTCTACTTTGTGTACAACCAGTGAAACAATAGCTGTACTCCATTTGTGTTCAATGAATCAATAAGTAAATAAAAATAAATAAATAAATAAATAAATAAAAATAAATAAAATATGAAAAGGGAAAAAAATCAATTCAAAATGGATTAAAGCCCTAACCATAAAATCTGAAATTATAAATCTCCAAGAAGGAAACACAGCAGAAAATCTTTATGACATTGGTCTTGGCAATGAATCAATGGATATGAAACCAAAAACACAGGCAACAAAAACACAGACAATTGGGATAACATCATTAAACTCAAAGCTTGTATACCACGAAGGAAAAAATGAAGAAGGAAAAGGTAACCTAAAGACTAGGGGAAAATATTTGCAAGGTATGATATGATAACAAGTATGTTTCTAAGACATAAGGGATTCCTGCAACTCGACAGCAACAAAAGCTAATAAACTAATTTTAAAATGGACCAAAGGTTTTAATTGATGTCTCTCCAAAGAAGGCATAAGAATTACCAATAGATTCATGTATAGTTGTTCAAAGTCAGTAATCATTAGAAGAAAACAAACCAAAATTACAATGAGACATCACCTCACACATTTTGAGAAGGCTTTTATCAAAAACTCAAAGACAGCAAGTATTGTCAAGGATTTGGAGAAATTGCCACACTTGCACACTGTAGGAAGGAATGTTGAAACGTGCAGCTGCTGTGAAACACAGTATAGAAGATTCTTGAAAAATTAAAATATAACTACAATATGATCCCACAATCTCACTTATGGGTATTTATCCCAAAGTATCAAAATCAGGAGCTTGAACAGATATTAGCACTCCTATGTTCACTGTAGCAGTAAATAATGATAGCCAAGTTGACCATGGAAAGATGAATGGATCAAGAAAATTTGGCATATATATATACATGTAATATTATTAAGCTTTAGAAACTAGGAAGTTACCCACTGTATGACAATATATATGATTCTTACAGACATCATGCTAAAGGAAATAGGCCAGAGATACGATGAAAGATACTATATGATTCCACCTATATAAGGTATTTAAAATAGTCCAACTCAGAATCAGAGAGGAATGGAGGTTACCAGGAGCAGCAAATTGGGGAATGGAGAGATGGACTTGCTAATCAATAGGCATACAGTAATGCAAGATGAATAAAAGCTAAAGATTTGTACTTGTAATTAACAAAACTCTTTACACAATTAAAATTTTAGGACAAATTTCATATAGTATTCTTAGAACAATAAAATGTAAAGAAATTATAATATGTCATAATTGGTCATGGATTATAAAAATACACTATACCAATGTAAGATATTAATAGTAAGAAAAAACATATGAATGGGGAAGTTGGGGTATATGAAAACTTTCTGTTCTTTCTACTCATTTTTTGTAAACCTAAAATTACTCTAATTTTAAAGACTCAATATCAAAAAAAAAATTAAAACTGGAGTGTTTTTCAAATACAGATTACTGGGCTCAATCTCCCAGAATTTCTGCTTCCATTGGGTCTGGATAAGACTCTACAAGTTTTATTTTTAACAAGCTCCCAGTTGATTTTGATGTTGTTATCCTTGGGCCTGCACTTTGAGATGTAACACTTTAGACAAACAGGATCCTTTGAAAATTTTTAGGTAGTACCTAAACAATTAAAGAATATTTTAGGAATGTAAATATGGCCACAATATGCAAAATAAATTGGAGGGATGATATTGGAAGCAAATTTTTAATTTAATTGATGGAATTAATAGAGAAAATGGAAAAAGAGATAAAGTGGTACACTCGATGACACTTAACCAATCAGTTGGATGTAGGATTGAGTGAACTAAAAGGGCAAAGTTAAGTGGTTTTCAAAATGGGCATGTCTGGGCTAACAATTCTGCTTCAAATACTTAAATAGAAAGAGGAAAGAGATATGGAGAAACAACAGGAAAGAAAATAGTATGGGTTTGGTTTTTAATGTGAATCAAAGAAAAAGTACATGTTAGCTTTCAATTTCTAATCACATTACTCAATACAGATGACTTTGCCCTTATATAAAGAAATGAACCATTGCCTTTTCAAGAATATACATTTAACTTCTCTTCTACATATTCTAAGAGAAAATAGAAAGGTACTTGTTTTTTTTGTAGCTATAAGATAAATTCCATATTCCATGACTTAACTTAGACATTCATCTCTCTTGTATTCAATGTCCAAAATACCATTGACTTTCTCTTCCAAATAATCTCATATATACTTTTTTTCTGAAGTCAAACTGCAACAGTCTGATAGATGTAAAGGATGCATTGTTATTTAACCACTTTATCTGTGTTGGCCCACTCCATCCCAAATGGAGCACAAAATCCTGCATAACTGCTTGGCAAGTCTATATTTAATTGTATATTTGGTGTTATTGTTGTTACATCTGTGTGGCCCAGTGCAAAATTTGGAATATAATTGCATCAGTATGTATGGTTGGTCCAAATGAAAATGATGGAGTAACTATAAAAGATTTCCTTTTAATGATCACTTTGTTCTTGAAAATGAAAACTAAACCTTTGACCTTCTACACTGCTTCACTTTGCTAAATTATTTCTTTAAATGACTGTATATTGTCCTTTTTGTTCATGCTCTACCCTTTGTTTAATTTGTATAAATCACAAATATAACATGGAATCCAGTGAAATTCCCCGCATCCTAATGAAGGTCTGATTCATATGCAGTGAGTGCTGGACATGTGCATTTATGTTAGTGATTAATTTAATTTAATTATCACCTTACCCTTAGCCTAAATGATTCAGTTTACTTTTTTTTCTGGTGATTAAAGCATGGCCCAGATTTACTCAAGATCTATACATATGAGATTACCATTGATGTTCAGTAGTTTTCTTTAGAAAAAGAACCACAATACTCACCTAAACAATTTTCTCTGGAGGTAATCCAATATTTCACAATTGCCTTTTGTGCCATTATGTTCAAAATATGTTTATAAAAATTGCCTCATTTGATGATTACATAATACAAAAGAATGGGTATCATTTTTATTATATAGGAGAAATGGAAGGGTCTCAAGATTAATTGTTTATCCAATTTCATAAAACTAGTGATGACTATAAAACAAGAATTCCATACTCCAGTGTTCTTTGTGGTCTATTGCACTGCCTCCACACATTGAGTAGTAAAACTGGACTGTCATATGTAGTAAGATGTTGGTGAAGGTTGTCTGCTTGTTTATGTCATTAGACATAATGACAAGAATTACTGAATGCTTACTGGATCAATTTGATTTATGTCTCACTTTAGTTTGTGTGCCTAAGGGACACTGTAATGATTAATCACAAGGACAAAGAACATGTTACTTTAACTTTGGCAAAATATATTACATACATACCTAGATTACTTTTCACATCTTAAATGCCTTCATTTTCAAGTTTAACCACTTTTTTCTTATGATTATTGTATTACCAGTCTTATATGAAGTTTATCTTCTAATAAATTAATTTAAATCTGGCATGGTGGGGTCCCCTTTCATTTTTTCAACCAAAATTTAAAATGTCTAATCATCGTCAGCATCTCTCAACTACATATTTCTATGATTACCTGTAAGCTTTATTGCTCCCTAAAATGCATAGATGGATTAATATGAGAGTGGTCTCAAATTAAAATTCTATAGGATGGATACAACCAATATTAGACAAAGTCAAGGGACTTGGATTTGCTGCATATGTCACATTTAGTGTTTGGAATTGTTTTATTTTCAGTATTCATGAGCCTTGAGCTGGCCATAGAGGAAAACAAGGGAGATTTAATGTCCTTTTCATATTTTCCCAATGAAATCATACCAAATCCCATCTGCCTTTTGAAATATGGCATCTATGTTGTGTGCTTTAAGCTTTGTTTTTCTCAATAATATTAGCAAGACTAGTTAAATGTGTAGGTTCTTAGAAAATAAGCAATGCAAAATGATAAAAATGGCTTGTGCAGAACCACTCAGTTCAAATACAGAAAAATCTCTAGTATGCTATAGAATCAGAAAAAAAAGCACATCTTATAAAGTAGGCAGATGCCAGTTATCCCTTACTCCTCTCATTATAAGATACCAGACACTTCTAAGACACTATCTTACATCCTAAGGAGGTAAAGTGAGGAATCAATACATTACAGCAAGATGAAAGAGGGCATTATTAATTTGTTTAGTTAAAATATTAAGTTTTGTAAATGTAGAAGCACCAGAAAAATAAAAATCAGTATGTTAGCACAAGCATTTGGGGACATTTAAGGAAAATAAATGTGGTAATATCGCACATAATGGTAAGTATATGAGCATTTATTTATAATGGTAAGTATATGAGCATTTCACCAGTAAATATGCATCATTTATTCAAATTACATTCTTCTGTATTGAATTCAGATCATTGGTTTGTCAAACATTTCTTCTATGTAATGGAAATAAAAAACTGCAGGTGTTTCTAGCAGAGTCAGTTTAGAATCACTGACGTTCTGAAGTTTAGCCTCCACAAAATGTTAGAGAGGCTAGATAACAGGGACTTTCTTTGACTGCCAATAAAGCTTAACTTGCACCAAATGAGAAAAAGCTGGAAAAAAAACAAAGAAATGGACAAATCAATCTACCTTGTGGTAATTGGTAACTGAGTTGCTTAATTTGAAGAAATCAATGCGAAACCAATAAACACCTAAAATTTTCATCTTGACATGTACAAATAGCTACATTTAGGCCATTGGTTTCCTGTGTGCATCTTTTGATTAGAATGGAGAATGCCTCCTTCCTTACTCTATCCCTCCCTCCCTCTCTTGCTTCCTCTTTCCATCTTTTATTCTTTCCTTCCTTCTCCAAAACTGAGGACAAGGTAGGTTTTGCTACAGTAATAAATAAATGCTGAAATCTCAGTGGTATAATAAAAAAAAGGTTTATTTCTCCTTCATGATACATGCCAATATGGGTTGTGTGGTTTACCTGTGTGATATTGGTTACTTGAAGTGGTGATTTAGGGGTCTAGGTTTCTTCTCTCATATGACTAAATCATTTAAAGCACACAAATTCCAAAACTACCACGGTCAAGGGAAGAAATAATGTACATGAATTATACAGGCAGTTTTGTGGCCAAGCCTTGGAGTGACACTTGACCCTAACTTAGTATTATAGAGGCTAGAAAACATACTTTCATTGAGAAAATAAAAATGAAAAATAAATCAGTGAACACAGCATTTTCTGTGATAGAGTATCCATTCACCCATGATTTTACTTTGTTTATCTGTATTATTTTAGGCCTAGCT
This sequence comes from Glaucomys volans, assembly GCA_020662805.1. Lineage (NCBI taxonomy): Eukaryota > Metazoa > Chordata > Mammalia > Rodentia > Sciuridae > Glaucomys > Glaucomys volans. The sequence continues at coordinate 213,269 of JAJEJO010049668.1, forward strand.
TATAAAATAATAGTATATATTATTTTCTAATGAATGGTTACCACTTCATTGGAATTAGTAACTAAGAGATTAGCACTTTGCAAATGGATGTATGAAAAAATAAACAATGAATATAGAAAACCCCAATTCGTTTTTCACTCTAATCTTATATCTTCTGGCTTTCTTAATTTAGGTTTTAGACTCTGTATTTTATATTGACACACAAATTAATTATGATTATTATGTAATTCCTTAAGAACAAGAAAATATAATTTTTAGTACTTAATGATCATAGATGTTGGGACAAAGGGTTAATAATTATCATTTATTTATATTTCACTAACAGTCCATCAAAAAGAAAAACTCCATGTCTTATCTTCTAGTAATTACCTACATATTCATGTGCCTAAACATGTACTAAAGCCATGATATTTTACAGATCGCTCAGACACTATACGGATTCTTTCAGACATCCAAAATGTTATGTCTTACTGACAGCAGGGTTTATAGGATCTGATGAGGTGAAGAAACAAAAACAGAAAGTATGAAAACAGAAGTAGTGTAAAGCAAAATAATATGTAAACTCCTACAAGTTCGATTAAGCAATCACATAAAAAGAACATAAATATTTGGAGAATTTCAATTGTCCATTAATATTTTCCTGGTCATCAGTATAACTAGATAGAGTGTATATGGTTGACTAACAAAATGCGATAAAGAAGATCCAATTACCTCTTCAGAGTAGCCAAGGACATGGCAAGAATTTACATAAGTAGACTGATGTTGTGAAAAATGATTCAACTAAGTATGCTTAGCTACTGGTCACCATGGCTACAGCCTGGCATTGTATTCATATTATAATGAGAAAAATCCACATGCTGATGAGATTAGCAGTAAATAGAAGAGTAGCCAATACTTTGTTGCAACTTGGAAGGTTGTTAGGAGAAGGGGCAAATTTGGGGAATAGAAGAAAGAATAAAATCATAGGAAGGAAGTCTTCGGGTTATAAACAAAAGGCAATTTAAAGAGTTTGTCCCCTTTAAAAAGTTCAGTCATGGCATGCCATTCTTTCATTTAAAACTCTTCAGTGACTTCTCATTGAGCACAATGAGAAGCCTTTACCATGGCCTACAAGTTTCTGCCTGATTTTCCACCTTGAAACCTATTTGAAGTTACTCTCTGCTTCTTTCTTCATAGATGGCTATACTCAAAATACAATTATCTCCTTGTGGTCTTCCTCAAGGAGATGAAAACAACATACTCTCTTTAATCTCTGCACTGGCTCTGAGTCTACTTATAATATTCTTTCATCAGATATATGGCTGACCATCTCATTTTATGATGGTCTTGTCTTAAATAATAATTAGAAAATAGGCCATATGTGACTTCACTATACAAAATGGTAACTCACCTCTGCCACTCTTGCATTTCCCTGCTCTATACTGCTTTATCTGTGTCTTTAGCAATCACCATTTGATACATTTAATAAATTCTACATTTTTGTTTGCCTTCCCTATGTAGAATATAAACTCTATCAGAATAGGAATGTTTGTTTTTTTTCTTTATATCCTTATAACTTAGAACAGAACTAGCGCATAGAAGACATTCAACAAATCCCCATTAAATGTAAAAGCAAATGAATGATTGGAGAGGTAAAGCTTATTTTCCTGAAGTGGTAATGTTTATGTTACCTAATGCTACTTAAAAATTCACACTAAAATTTGAGTTGTTATAACATTTTCTTATCTCAAAAATTAGTATGTCAGAAATTCAAATAGGGCCAATGGTGACTACAGAAATCTCTTGATGGTATTTATCTGAGGCATATCCTGATCTACTGAAATGGCTTCATTTATGTCTGTTTCCTTGACTAAGATGGCTAGATGGCTTGTTCAGTGGATTATGTCAGTGGGAACATCTAGACATAGACTATCCAGCATGATCACATCTGGGTATTCTGAGTACTTACATGGTAACTCTGAGCTCCAAGAGCAACTGTTCCTGCAAACAAGCAGAAAGCTACATGTCCTTTTATAAACCAGCCTTAGAAGTCAAACAGCATCACTTCCAACATACTATATTGGTTCAAACTTCTAAAACCAACCAAGATTCAAGGGTAGGGTACATACACATTCAATTTTTCCAATGAAATTGGCATTAAAGAATTTGTGACCAAGTTTAAAAACACTCTCAGATGGCTTTTGTAAGCTGGCTTGTATTTTGGGCAATTTTTGTCACATTCTGCTTTAAGAGATTTACTTTATCCGAAATAGACAAATTAAGTGGTCAGAAATGGTAAAAAAGAAAAAAAAGAATTATTTGATGTTGACCTCTGATGTGATAATTTTCTCCAGCACTTTACATTTACAATTTCCTATATCTCTAAAGGGTAAACTGATCTGGGCCAGTCCAAGGGTGTGGACTGAAATGGGAAGAGGGTTGAATGGCAGAAAGTCTTATTAATGTTTCTAATCTAATGAAACATTCATTCCATTCAGAAAGATTCCATGATCTGTTTGAGGTTATGGGTTGTTATTTTGCTGTTAATAAGGTGGTATATTTTAAAACTGGGCTATTGTATTCATTATCATCACAATCTCCATCATTATTGATATGCATTTATGTGTGAGGAATTCTTAGATGGGAAGTCAGTGGTAAGATTTACCCATTAAATTTCCATTCAACTTTAACAAGAAATGGGAGCATGATAAAAAATCACAAAATACATGAATTCTTTAATCTTTACATAATAAGTATTTATTAAACCTTATTTAATATGAAGCCATTTTTTCTAGTATATTATTTTAATAAAGTTATACATTATATTTAAATATCCTAAAAGTCAAGTGTATTTACATATAATAATGATATAACTTAAATGTTATAAATATATAATAATTTAGTAAAATATTGATGGCTTTATATGAAAAAAGTCTGAATAAAATTATTAAGCTATGGAATCATAATTAAAATGTGAAATTTATATTTGAAATTGAAGTACCTTTTAGTTCAGCTTTGCTATTGAATTGGGAACCTTCAACTTACTTTACTTCTCTGCCAAATTATGCCTTCTTTAAGTGAAAATAATAATCTGTTTGATAGTCCCCAAGGCAAAATATCTCAGCTCAATAAATACTTCAAAATGAAGTGATATATTTTTTGGAACAAAGTCAGTACTGATGAAAGTCCACTATTGGTATTACCATCAGGATAATGTTTAATTTTCGATGTGGTTTGGATGTGAGGTGTCCCCCAAAAGCTTACAAGTGAGACAATACAAGAAGGTTTAGAGAAGAAATGATTGGGTTGTCAGAGTCTTAACCCAATCAGTGATTTAATTCCCCGATAGGGATTAACAGAGTGGAATTGAAGTGGTAGGGTGTGGCTGGAGGAGGTGGGAATTGGGGCATGGCTTTGGGTATATATTTGTATCTGGAGAGTGCAGTCCCTCCCTCTCTGCTTCCTGGACATCATGTGAGCCACTTCCCTCTGCCACACTCTTCCCCATGATGTTCAACCTTACCTGGAGCCCTGGGAAATGGTACTAGAATTCTATGGATTGAGACCTCTGAAACTGTGAGCCCCTAAAAAAATGTTTCCTCCTCTACAATTGTGCTGGTCAGGTCTTTCAGTTGCAGCAATGAAAAATCTGACTAAAACAATCTTTGATATTATTTTTACCACATGAAGGTAAACCTGGAGCCAGTGTGGTGGCACATACCTGTAATCCCAGTTGCTTGGGAGGCTGAGGCTGGAGGATTCAAGTTCAAAGCCAGCCTCAGCAACTTAGTGTGGCCCAGAGCAACTTAGTAAGACCCTTTCTTAAATTAAAAAATCAAAAGGGCTAGTGAGGGCTACTGATGTAGCTCAGTGGTAAAGAGTTTGCTTAGCACATGTGAGGCACTAAATTCAATTCTCAGCACCACATGAAAATAAATAAATAGAACAAAGGTGTTGTGTCCATCTACAATTAAAAACGTTTTAAATAAAAAGGGCTGGGGATGTGGTTCAGTGGTTAAGTGCTACTGGGTTCAGTCTCTCATACAAAAAAAGAAAAGAAGAAAGGAAAATACTGGAACTGAATGCTATTTTTCTGTGTTACCTGAATAAAGGCAGCAAAGTGGTTATCTATTTCACATAATTGGCTTCCAGTAAATATATACTTTTAATTCTGATAAATAATATGATTTTAATGGCAGAATGACTTCCTGCCATTCTACCCTCTCCCATTTCAGCCCACAATCCTGGACTGGCCCAGGTCAGTTTATCCTTTAGATATGTAGGAGAGTGTGACACACAGAGAATGTAGTGATAAAGTTGTCACATCAGAGCTCAACAGCAAAAACATTCCTTCTTCAAAATCTTTCTGATCACCTAATTTATACTGGGCCGCCATTGCTATCAATTTCTTTGATAAATTCTCATTGGAAATCAAAATCAAAATCAATGAGCACAAATTCCATTACTGAAAACATCTATCTATCTATCTATAGTGAGAGAAAGAGAGAGATGAAAGAGAGAGAGAGAGAGAGAGAGAGAGAGAGAAGAGTGCCTATCCAGTCCTGACAAAACTGGGAGAATAAATAAAACTTTCATTAAGTAAAAAAAATGATTTATTTTTATCTTAAGTTCATGTAGAAATTGACCTCCCCAATTTTGTGGGTTGAATTTTATCCCTCCAAAACACATACTGAGGTCCTAACTTTCAGTACTTATGAAAGTGCCTTTATTTGGAAATAGACTATTTGCAGCTGTAATCAAATAAAAATACAGTAAAAACAGACTAGGGTGGCCCCTAATCCAATGATTGCTGTTCTTATAAGAAGAGGGAAATTTGAACAAAGACACACAGAAAGAATGTCATATGACAACTGAGGCAGAAATTTGTGTGATGTATCTGCAGGCCAAGGAACACCAAGAATTACCAGTAGCCACCAGAGGCTAGAAGAAGAGAAGAATGGATCTTCCTACAGACTACAGAGGGAGCAGGGTCCTGCCAACACCTTAGTTTTGACCTTCTATCCTCCAGAAATGTGAAAGGATACTTTATTTTTGTTTTAAACCACCTAGTCTAACTAGTAATAACTTGTTATGGCAACCCTAGTAAACTAACACATCCTCCAGTTAGTCTCTACTTAATTCTACTATACCATATTCCTGCATTACTACTTCTAGTTTGCAATAGATTATTGCTTTCTAGATACATTCATCCTTCCTAGAAGTCTACTGCCATTAATACCAACTAACATTACATCACCAAGAACCTATAATTTAAATATATTTAGTTCCCTACTGTGATCATGGGAATTTTATCCCTAAATACTTCTAGCAATCTAAAACCTTCTCAGTTACTTGTGTCCACCAAATAAATAGATCAAACAAGACTACAAAGAATGTCATGAGAATAAGCACAAATTTACATACAGTAAACTTTAAATACATACAAAGCCAATAACTACTTATCAAAAGGAAGCATGATCTCTGCCTAAACAACTGTAGAGAAACCAGAACATCTCAAATCTATTCCTCAAGAGGATGTTGGTTTTGAACTTCTGAATTTAAAAGATAATTTCAGATATTCATGTTTTTCACAAAAGACTAGAACCATTTGCCTTCAATTATTGTGACTCTAAAAACTTATTTCAGATGTAAAAGAACAGGTTTACATCTTCTATTGAAAAGGGTGGTAGAAAACAACACTACGAAACCATATAGACACTAGACAGCTAGAGATGGCTGGTTGCTATTATCTAAAATAATGTTTAGGTTACACTTGTGCTCTAAAATGTGCCTTTAATGAAACAGAAACTCTAGATAGGTGTTTTGAACATTACAGGTAAAGGATTTGATGATTTCAATGGTCTATTTGTGTGAGATAAACACTCTGTTCACTGGTGTATCTTCTGATGGTCTCAGAGCCATCTAGACCCACTTATAGTGGACCCAGTTTTTGCAGTTGAGGTGCAGTAGGTCCTATTAAGCACATAAATTAATGTTTTTCGAGGTTGGTATCTATTTTTACCAACTAACCACACCGATCATCTTCAAACACTACTATTTTAAACTTCTCTTGAATAAATGTTATGAAGTATGACAGAAGAGGAAATTATAGTAACCACAGATACACAGGACATATACCCAATGAATATTCATCTATTCAGCCCACTGATTGTGTTTGCTTGAAATCAGTATTTCTGATTTTCCTGATTAATTGTTCCAAATAAAGTTAGAAATAGGAATAAAAATTAGAAAGATTTTGGAGTCAAGATAAGCATTACAGATTGACTCACATATATTCAAGTAAGTTCTTCAAAATTTCCTTGCTGTACAACACGAATGACCCTTATCATGAACCTGCTGGAACAACATTTAACCATCTATTTACATGGCACACAAATATCAATATAAACATCTTGAATATTTGAAAAATGAAAAATAAATCAATTATGTGTTTTTATCTCAATATTTGGTTTGTAAAGTCAAAAACGTTTCCCCCAATACCCTTTCTACTGAGAGTACCTATTACTATATCAGAGGGCTTTACAAATTATGAGTTGTAAAGCAATTGTTGGTGGTAAAATTTATCTAGTAGTTTGTATCCAGTATTAATTTTTTAAAAATGGAATGGCATTGGGCATTAACAGAATAGGAAAAATAGTATGTATTAAAAAGAGAAGGATAATTATTACTTATGAGATTTTAAAATTTTAAAAATTTATTTTCAATTGATATAATAATTGTGTCAACTTGTGGGGTACAACATGATATTTAAATCTAGGTACACATCATAAAAAGATTCAATCAAACAAATTAACATACCCTTCATTTTTGTGGTGAATGTGTTAAAATATATTTTATTTTAAATACTGTATACTCTCACTTTTATATGGAATCTATAAAGTTGATCTCATAGAAACAGAGAGTAGAAAGTTGATTACTATAGACTGGACATGGAGGAAGGGATACGGAAAGGAAAAAAGTTAATCAAATGTTTCTAGACACATCTCCTTCCATTCCAATTCTTATTTCACACCTTCCTCTCCAGCTCCAATGGACTCCCTTTGATCTTTCTTAATTTTCCTTTTGGACTAGAGAAATAAGATTCAGTGATCTAGTGTACTGCATGATGACCACAGTTAATAATAATACATATTTAAAATTTTTTTCATGAAATTTTTAATTCAATTTTTGTATTTGTATCTGTGTGTTGTATTTTACATGTATGTGTAATTCAATATATTTCCTATATGAGGGCATAGAAATATTTGAAATTATCTATAAGTTCACAGTAGTACCTTGAAAACTCCCAGAGAATATTATCATATTTTGTTCTTAATAAAAAATATTAAACACTCATTGATTGAACTCCACCTAATAATTTCCTTTTTAGTTAGGAACATTATATTGAATTGCAATAATACCAGATTAATTTTAAACTCATTTCTGCATTAGCATAATAAAGAAAAAAATAGCATAGATTATTTTTACTCAACCTGCTTATACTCCACCAATAATAATTGTGTTTATGTGTGTGTGAAATTTAGTAAGCTACTCTGTCTAAAATAAAATTATTTCAATAGTTTTCTTTTTAAGCACTCATTTGGTAGTAAAAGACTTTATATTTGAATTTGGATAATAATTATTTAGTTAATAAAATTACTATTGAGGCCAAATCCAAATTTTTGAGTATGCAATAATCTTTCATAATATCTAGAAAAATCCTCATTACTGAAGATAATGAGCTGACTTTCATCCTTTTTAATAATGAGGCTAAAATAAATGTACATCTCTTCTTGGTATGATGCCATGATCTCTTTACTGTCAGGATTTCTGGAAGCATACTTTTGAGGGATTTCTCAAATGTCATTGAATTATAAACCTAAGAGAAGGATCAATGCAGAAATGTGATTAGGACCACTTTGGAGCTAAAGAAGGATATGATACTTGAATTAAACTGATGAGAGACATAGTGGTTCTCACTGGACTACTTGAACCTTCTTCATGAATTATTCTTCTCATCTACCAGTTTAAAACACAAATGAAATCATGGCATCATGCGTGGTTCTTGGGTGCTCCACCCCATCCCAAATTTGGAAGCTTTAAGAATCTTCTTAGTATTTTTAGGATATCAAAAAATTTCCCTAGTTTTGTGCTTTGGTGCTTTTTGGGTGGACCTTGAATATGTTTCTAGCCACATCTCCTTCCATTCCAATTCTTATTTCACACCTTCCTCTCCAGCTCCAATGGACTCCTTTTGATCTTTCTTAATGCCATGGAACAGACTGTTCTAAATCCTCAGTCCTACTCTCCAGTCAGGGAGATGTTTTTTATGTTATCTCTACACTTTGCAATATTTTGTTTCATTCTTTTATCCACTGACCCACCCTTTCGTTCTTCCACACATCTGTTCAACAGTTTATCAGTCATCTTCTATGTAATAGTGACAGTGATAGTTACTGGAGATTGTGTAGAGTTGACAAAATTATTTCTCATACAGTGTTCAAGGTAAGGAGAAAATTATCATGTAAGTAAAATATGTAGTATGTCAGAAGTAGTTAATTTTATGGAGAAACATGAAATAGGTACATTTGATGGGAAATGCTGGACAATGAGGATGATAGATATGTTTAATATAGGAAGATTATTGATGACCCAACAAAAAGATGATAAACATCTCAAAGAGGTACAGGAAAAAAACATGAAATTATAAAAAGGGACATGTCTTCTTGGCCAATAAACAGCAAGTATGTAATGAGAGTACTTTAGAAACTTCAAGAAGATCAATTTAGCTGGGTTGGGTGACAATGAAAGTAGTAGAAGAACAGAGCAAGAGAGAAGATAAGGGCTGACTATGTCATTCTTACAGGTCACAGTATGGGCTTACAAAGCTTTCATATACAATGAAATGGGAGTCTCATTTCACACTTTGAGTAGAGATCTTCATCAGCCTTATATTTTAAATTAATTAGTTCATTAAAATTTTATTATCTGTAGCAGGAAGCCTTCTGATGTTTTCTGATTAGTCTGAAGTGAGGATAAGAGTTGAAGCATGGGACTCCACAATACCTTTCAAAATTTTTGTTTGATATACTACAAGGATATTTTACATTTATATTCAGTATGGGGGACACACCCTATAATGGTGACAGCAAGGGTGACAATACCCTCATGGCAACCTCCTCCCCTTACGTGACGCTGCCTGACTCACTGCCTAGGATTGGCTAGTAGTAGTTCCGCAAACGTGATCAGCTTGTGCTTGCCCTATAGTCCTATGAGACTCTTGCCTGCGTGCACACCCCATGCCTTGCAGACCCTCAATCTGATTGGATCTCGCTGCATCCTCACCCTACATAAAAGCCGTGTAACTTCCTTTAATAAACGAGTTCCTGCTTCGACAGACCTCCCGGCTCTGGTATGGTTCCTTAGCCGCCGACACTCATCATCCTGCTCGACCCAGTATTCTCCTCTGGCGGGTCCAGAGGGGATACACCGAACCTTGTTGCTCGGCAGGGAGCAACAACTGGTGCCCCATGTGAGGAAGTCTTTTGTCGACAGGCTAATGGGACCGCGGGTGAGTGTACTCCCATAAAATATGGGACAGTCCAATTCCAAAAATGATCCCTCCCTTGACTCCCTCCGGGTTCTCCTCAGAAGCAGGGGATTAGAGCTTTCAGATAGCCAAGCGTTCCAAACTTGGAAGGCCCTCATTAAAACTGCCCCTTGGCTCCTGGAAGCCAACCTGTTTGACTGGGACACCTGGGATAGAATTGAGCAACTTCTCCATAAGGCCCAAGTTAATAGGGGAGAAATCCCCCCTCTCGGGGCTTTCCCCACCATCGCCGCTCTTAAAAGCTGTTTCCCGCCACATCCTGCCCGACATACAGATAAAGATAAGGACCCCCCTAAGAGTATTAACTCTCAAGAGGATCATTCTAAGGCCCTCTTAAGTGAGGAGCAAAAGGAGCTGTCGCAGGAGACTGGGACAGGCCCCCCTCTCGATCCCTTTGATGCAGCTCCATGGCCGCCTAGGGAGGAAATCACTAGGCCCTTAAAATGGCCCCCGCCTGAAGCCACTTCCTCTTTTAATCCTTTCCGAGTTCCATCAGCCTCTCCCCCACCATATCTGGTGAGAACCTCTAGTGCAGGCCAGGGGCCCTCTTCCTCCTCCACCTCTGAGGCGTGTCACCTTTTTCCAGTGAATGTCAACCCAGGAGGTAACAGGCCTGCAGTTTGGTATCCATGGGAAGCCGAAGATCTAAAGGAGCTGAAAAAGGCAGTCACTGAGGATGGTCCAAACTCCCCCTGGGCAGAAACAATCCTACAAGGCCTCGCCCATCAGAACTGCACCACCCAAGATTGGAGAAACTTAACTAAGGCTGTCCTCCCAGGTTCTATGCATATTAAGTGGTGTGCTTTCTTTAATGAAGAGTGCCATGCACAGGCTGAGAGAAATCAGGCTGCTAACCCTCCTATACCTATTACCTTTGGGATGCTTTCAGGATCTAGTGATCAATTCTCTACAGGCTTGTTACAAGCGGCCATACCTGCCCCCTATCAGGAGCAAGTTCGCGCGATAGGTCTGGTCGCTTGGAGAAAGCTTGAGGAAGGCCCCTCAGAGCCCCCAGTCTCGGGGATCACCCAGAAGGTGGCAGAAGACTTGGCCTCTTTCATAGACAGGGTAGAAAAGAGTTTACAAAGAAAGTTCCCTCCGGGTCCACTGAGATCAGTTTGTGAAAATGCTCGTGTGGGAAGGCATGACCACCAATCATAAATTAGCCTGGGCTGGCTTGAAGGATCGGTCTATGGGACGATGGATCATTGCCACTAAAGACGTTGGCACCATGTCCCATCAGACTCAAGCCATGACATCAATGCTTAAGGCATGCCAGGATAATAATATGGCCGATCTCATCTGTGCTCTCCAACAAGCATTCCCTGGGAATGGAACCTGCTTTAAGTGTGGACAGCAGGGCCATTTCAAAAACGAGTGTCCTCAAGGGAAATGGGGGGGCTATACCCCCCCGGGGGGTTCTCCCTCTCAACCACCACGCACTCCTTGCCCCAGGTGCAAAAAAGGGTTACATTGGGCAAAGGACTGCAAATCTAAAATGGACATTAAGGGGAAGCCTTTAAACTCCCCGAGGGGCGGTCCCCAGCCCCATTAAATAAGGGGAGAACCTTAATTAGGACTCACTGGACAGTTCCCCTAGTGCCAGGGGTTAGGCCAAAGATGAACATTACTATTGGAGGAAAGAATTTCAAATGTCTCATTGATACTGGAGGGGATAGAACAGTCTTAAGAAGGGAGGAAGCTCCTCCCCAGTGGAAGCTCCTGCCTGGGCCCCCCTTATTGGGAGTCGGCGGACAAACAGAATCCTTCCAGACCAACAATTGGCTCCCATGGAAGGACCCCGATGGCAATGGAGGGGAGGTACGTCCCCTAGTGGCCTCGGGGTTATCTGCCAATTTTCTCGGGCAAGATATACTAGGTGAAGCAGAGGCCTATATCACCACAGATCACAGGGCCTTTTATGATCTTTTGGAGGAAGAGGAGTACCAACAACAGTTTAAGGAAGGGAGGGCCTGTCACCCTAATTATAGAGATGACCCCTCCTTGGAGACCATAAGGAGAGGGGAACCAAGACCCTTCTTTCGGCTGCACCCCCAATCCTAAAGGCCACTGCTCACCTGGAGCCTTTAAAAATCAAATGGCTCCCAAGCCCTCCTGTTTGGGTGGAGCAGTGGCCTCTCCCTCAACGTAAACTGCAACAACTTCACCTGCTTGTGCAACAACAGTTAGAAGCAGGTCATCTCAAACCATCTATCAGCCCATGGAACTCCCCAGTTTTTGTTATCCAAAAGGCTAATGGGAACTGGAGGCTCCTACACGATCTGAGAAGAATAAATGAGAGGATGCTACCCTTTGGCACTCCCCAAAGGGGACTTCCCTGGATTCCAGCCATACCTAAGCATTATCACCTTATAGTTATTGACATCAAGGATTGTTTCTTCTCTATACCCCTGAGCCCTGAGGATTCTGAGAAGTTCGCTTTCTCTATTCCATCCTTAATTTTGAAGGCCCTGATCAAAGGTTTGAGTGGACAGTTCTACCCCAAGGGATGACCAATAGTCCCCCCATATGCCAATATTTCATGTCCAGGATCCTAGCCCCACTTAAGCAAAGGGATCATCTGCTTTGTTTATATGGATGATATCATCATTGGGGCAAAACAAAGTGACCAATTAGATCAGCTTTTTGAGTCCTGTCTGCATTTACTTATTGAGCAGGGATTTCAAATTGCTCCCAAGAAGGTTCAACGACTCCCCCAATTCAAGGTCTTAGGGTCCATCCTAGAGTTAGATGTGGTTTCCCCTGGTTAGGCCCCAGCTCCAAATACAGGAGAGTTATTCCCTTCCCCAACTTTAAAAGCTTCTTGGAGAAATCATTTGGATGAGGCCCTGGATCTCCATTAGCACAGAGGAACTTACCCCTCTGTTTGATCTACTCAGGGGACCAAACTTATCCTCAACAATCATTCTGGAACCCATACATATGAGTACTCTCCTTAAGGTTCAACAAGCCATTGATCATTCCTGTTTGAGGAGGTATGACCCCTCTTTGCCGCTAACTTTCTATATTTTCAGTGGAAAGTCCTTTCTCATGGGCCTCCTGGCACAAGAAGGAGACCCCATTCATTGGATTCACCTATCTGTTAGGGGAACACCCCGAGTCTATGCCATTTTAGACCAACTTGCAGATTGCATTAGCAAGGGGAGAGATTTATCTCTCCACCTTTTTGGCCATCAGCCACATGTACTTATCATCCCTTTTAGGCTAGCTGACTTTACCTGGCTGCAAAGAAACAACAATCGCATTGCAATTGCCATGGAGGGATTTTTTGGACAAGTTGATTGCCATTGCGGCCCCTACAAATGGATGAGCTCCTTTTCACAATTGGACTGGGTGCCATCCAAACAGTTTTTACTAAAAGCTAATCCCTCCTACCCCACCGTTTTTTCTGATGGAGTGAAAGGAGGAACAGCAATAGTCATTTTTCCACCCTTTATGCAAGGAAATGAGAATCCCAAAACCATTGTTCATGAGGTACAAGGTTCAGCACAATTCAAGGAGCTCTATGCTGTCATCCTAGCTCTAAATGAAATACCAGAGGCGTTCAATTTATTTACTGATAGCCTCTATGTTGCTAATCTGCTCCCCAACCTTCCCTGATCTTATATTAAACTTGATGATAATCCCATTACTCCTTTAATGATTCAAGCAAGGAACTTGTTAAAACGGAGAACCAAACCTATATTCTTGCAACATCTTCGGGTGCACCAATGTCTCCCTGGTATTCTATCTAAAGTCAATGCTCTTGCTGACTCCCTAGCATCTACCCTTCAAACTTACCCTGTCCAGGAGGAAGCTGCCGCCTTTCATGAACTTACTCATGTCAACTGGCAGGCCTTACACTACAGATTTCTGCAGGTACCAATCAAGGAACTCAAAAAGATTATCCGAACATGTAAATCTTGTTCACCTTTTCTACAAGTACCTCCCTTGCAGGAGGCTGGAGTCAATCCCCGTGGGTTGGCACCAAACCATTTGTGGCAAACGGATGTCACTCATTATACTCCCTTTGGAAAGCTCAAATACATATTTGTAACTGTTGATACCTTTTCCCATGCCTGCTGGGCCACAGCTCATGCTGGAGAGAAAACATAACATGCCATAAGCCATTTATTACAATGTTTTGCTGTTCTTGGTCTCCCTAAACAACTTAAGACTGATAATGGCCCTTGCTTTGCCAGTAAGCCATTCTGTGCATTTATGGAACGCTGGAACATCCAGCATAATACAGGTATACTCTACAATCCCACTGGGCAAGCCATTGTTGAAAGACAGAACAGAACATTAAAAACCCAGCTAACAAAACAAAAAGGGGGAATATCATCCCCCCACAATCAATTAAGGATGGCACTATGTACTCTAAATATTTTAAATTTTTCCAAAGAAGATCATCTCTCTCCATTCCAAAAGCATTGGGCTACCACAATGAAGTATCGCACCATTAAGGTCGGATGGAAGGACCCTCTCACAGGAGCCTGGAGAGGTCCTGACCCCTTCTTAACTGTTGGATGGGGATTTGGATGTATATTTCCTATTGATGAGGACAAGCCCATATAGGTTCCTGCAAAAAACATTAAATATCATCCTCCTACTAATGATTCTCTCCCCTCACAAAATGACAATACTGACCCAAGGAGCTCCGCCTCTTGAGGTACTGCATTTTTCTTGTCTCCACAGGGATGGACGGAACATTGCTTCTCTGGATAGTGGCTGCCTGCTCACTGCTCCCCTACAACCATGCAGGGTTTGAGGACCCTGCTAAGGCTCGTGAGTATTTACAAGAACTCAGAAACAAACCATGTAAGTGTGAGGGAGGATATGTAACAGGTGGCCAATATACACTCTCATACCTTGATAATCTCCCAAAGGAACACCAATGGATAGATTGTGGCATTCACACCACATTTTATACACAGGAGCGATGGCGCTGTATCAAGAAATGAGTAGTTCATCCCCCAGTTAATGGCAAACCGACACCCTGTCCCTGCACAACCTTTCACACTTCCTTCCATAGTTCCTGTTACTCCTCAGCCCAAGCTTGTTCCTCAGGAGGTAAAACCTATTTTACTACTGTCTTGGAAAGGCCCCATCCAGGGTCAGTTGGAGGGGACTGGTCTGGTAGCTCTGGAAAATTAGATACTGCCTCATGTCCTAATGACTTAGTGGGGAAAACAGTTTGCTGGTCTACTACGGCCCTTCTACATGTTTCTAACGGAGGAGGTCCCCAAGATCTTAATAGAGCCAAACAGGTCCATGAGAAAATCCAACGGATGTATGAGGAACTCCACCCCAGTCTCTTATACCACCCACTCGCACTACCTGAGCGCAGACCTTTTGAGATAGACCCTGCCACTTATAATATTCTTGAAGCCACTCACGCTTTGCTTAACCGATCCAACTCTCCCTTCACTGCCAACTGTTGGCTTTGCCTGCAACAGGGAAATCCTGTTCCACTAGCTATTCCAATTGATTATAGAAATAACACGGCTGCCACTCCCACAACAGGGCAATGGCTTGGTCACTTTGGTGGAAATTGTTTACCGACTCCACCATTTTTGGTACAGCCACTCATATATTCCAATACTACTTGCTTTTTCTCACCTGGCTATAATAATACCTGGGATTTGGATGTAGGGACTATGACCTTTAGTAATTGCTCTGAAACATTCAATGCTTCACAGCCATTGTGCCCCCCTAATGGCACTGTGTTCGTTTCTGGAGGTAACCAGGCCTTTACTCAACTGCCAGTGAACTGGACTGGACTATGCATTCTGGCCGCTCTATCCCCAGATGTAGACATTGTCCCAGGAGATGAGCCTGTTCCTATACCAACTATTGATCACATTGCAGGATAGGCTAAACGTGCTGTCACTCTTATCCCTTTACTTGCAGGGCTTGGAATAACTACAGCAGTGACCTCGGGTACTGCTGGCTTGGGGGTCTCTCTTACTCAATATACTAAATTGTCCAAACAGTTAATCTCTGATGTACAATTACTCTCTAGCACTATACAAGACCTCCAAGATCAGGTAGATTCCTTAGTAGAGGTGGTCCTACAAAATAGGAGAGGCTTAGACCTGCTGACCGCTGAGCAGGGAGGCATTTGCTTGGATTTACAGGAGAGGTGCTGCTTCTACGCTAATAAGTCAGGAATTGTGAAGAACAAGATCAAACAACTGCAAGAAGATCTGGAAAAACGGTGTGCCAAACTCCAATCCAACTTCCTCTGGACAACCTTACATGGCTGGGTCCCTTATCTACTCCACCTACTTGGCCCTCTTCTTCTCTTCCTTATGGTCCTCACCTTTGGCCCTTGCATTTTCAACAGACTTATGCAATTCATACAAAGCCATTTAGAGGCAGTGGAATTGATGAATGTTCAAGTGTAGTATCAAAGGCTAGCCACTAGCCCTAGGGAAGATTATGATAATGCTGCCAGATATGATGATGTCGCCAGGATAACCCCTGAGACCCCTTGAGCCAATGACGGGTAAGATCCCGAATCTGCTGGGGCAACCTAAGACAGGCTCATGATGAGGTTCCACCCCCCCATCCCCCTCAGTGCAGTTGAAGCACTGTGGAGTATTCAATGATGGGTAAGATCCTGGATGTACCGGGGCAACCTAAGACAGGAGCTCCACCTACCAACTAGTTCCAGGGGAGGATAACAAAACAAAAGGGGAATTATGTGGGACACACCCTATAATGGTGACAGCAATGGCGACAGCACCCTTGTGGCAACCTCCTTCCCTTACGTGACGCTGCCTGACTCACTGCCTAGGATTGGCCAGTAGTAGTTCCGCGAATGTGATCAGCTCATGCTTGCCCTATAGTCCTCTGAGACTCTTGCCTGCGTGCACACCCCATGCCTTGCAGACCCTCAATCTGATTGGATCTCGCTGCATCCTCACCCTACATAAAAGCCGTGTAACTTCCTTTATTAAACGAGTTCCTGCTTTGACAGACCTCCCGGCTCTGGTGTGGTTCCTTGGCTGCCGACACTCATCATCCTGCTCGACCCCGTATTCTCCTCTGGAGGGTCCAGAGGGGATACACCGAACCTTGTTGCTTGGCAGGGAGCAACAATTCAGTATATATATACAAATGTGCATGTGTACATGTATAAATAGACATAGATGTTCATGCCTATGTGTAATTAGGCCTGAAATAAAAGTTTCAGAAAAATAAAACTATACATTGTACAGTTCCATATTTTCTACTATATCCTATGGTATTTTTGTGACTCAATAATGGATCATAATCCAGTGCCAAACATATAGGTGTACAGGCAATAATTCAGGAGACTGCTGGTAATGATTTGAATTGGAAACAGCTATGGAGGTAGAGAGATGTAGCAGAATTCTGGAAGTATTTGAAGGTGAAGTGTGAAAAAAAAGTGAGGAATGAAGAATGACATTGTCTTGTAGCCTTAAAAATTAGAATACTGGTGATATTATTCACAATGATGGAGAAGGCATGTGGAAAAGCAGATCTGGTAGAAATAGGTAGGAAAGACAAAGAGCCATATTTTATATATATATATATATATATATATATATATATATAAAATACATATGTAAAATACATGTATATATATAAAATTTGGAATATGTATTTTGTATCTATATGTATGGAACCACGAGCAACCTGTTGGCTCTAAGAGATAGGACTTCAAAAAAGGAATAATTTAGTTAGTTAATTCAACATAGTAAATGAATCATGTCTTCCCTTCCTTCCCTGAATAATCCAGCTGTGACTTTTAAAGACACTGCAGTAGTATATATGTACCCTTGATGGAGCTGCAAGTTTATATCCATGTAATTATTAGATTAATACTTTCCTACCTCTCCTAAAGAATGGAAAGTTCCATTAGGACAAGAATGTTTACTTAACATTGTATTAGCCCACTTCCAAGGATGTATCACACACTCAATATCCTTATTTCATGCCTACACCCAAACAGAAATAAACAGGTTGGAATGAGATGTTGGAAAAACCAGCCTCAATATCAACGTGGTAAATCATTTCTATCTATTTTGGTGGTTTATGTCATTGTAAGGCAAGATCCACAGTATTTGAGGGTGTAGTATTTTATGAGGCATGGGTATAGTTGGAACAAAGTTAGCAGGAGAGGGGGGTAGTAGGAAATAAGCACTATAAAAGAGTGATAGCAATTCAAATGTGAAGCCTTGGTGACTGGCTCAATGATTTGAATGTAGCTAAAGTGATGGGTTATGTATAAGGTTAGACCATTCAGGTGATATAGAATCTCCCAGGCTTCCTCTTCTTTGCCCATCACCTTGGACCTCAACCACTACACGATGTTGAGAGGAAAACAAAAAGCTCCATGGAAAGGCCATGTGTAAGTGTTCTGACCACAAACCTTGTAAAAATTGCAGCTAACAGCCAGTGTCAACTATCAAACACACAAATGAGGAAGTAAGATTCCTTAGTTGATTCCAATACTCAGACCTTGAGCAGCTAAGAAACCATGTAGAAAAATGATCATTTGTTTATTTCAAATCCTGCCCAAATTTATGGATTTAAGAACAAAATAAAAGATATAATAGATTTAAGCCACTACATGTTGAGGTTGTTATATAGTAAAATATTACCAGAAAAATTGGTAAATCAGAAACTTTAATCAACCCACTAGAGATGTGAAAATTAATGAAATAATATATATGAGAGTAGTTTGTAAATCATAAAGTACTACAAAAATGTAAGAAATTACTATTGAGTCTCTATTAAAATGACAATACACAGCACATACAAGGGACACACATAAGTGTGTGAAAAGTGTCATAAAAATTGTTTTAAAAGGTTCTATAATAAAGTCAATAGGCGAGCTGAGCAGTGTCACATACTTTTAATCCAGTGACTCCAGAGGCTGAGGTAGCAAGATCCTAAATTGGAGGCCATGCTGGGTAACATAGTGAGACACTGTCACATAACAAAAAACATATTTTAAAGTTTTGGGGACGTGGTTAAGTGGTAGAGTACACCTAGGTTCAAGCCCCAGTGCCAGAGGGATGGGGGAAGAAACTAAATCAGGAGAGAAATTCTACATATGAACAAAATGTATGAGAGTTTATACAACTAACATATATTTCTCTGAATTACACACATATTTTTGGATTTATATTCAATGAGTCTATCGACACATGATCAAAAACTGGACAAATCTGATGTGACCTGAAGTGAGGTCATTCCAACAGGAAAATTAGCCTCTGCACATCTATAGAAAATTCATTCCATCACATGGTTTTATATATAGTGCTTTCCCAGCCTCAACATTTCCCCTGAAATATAACCCTAACTGGAACAGCAAAAACCTGTGAATTAATACAGAGTATATTAGTTTCCTTTCCTCTCTCTCTCTTTTTTTTTTTTTTTTGCCTTCATCACCTACCCATTTTCCTACTGGTAGTATTGCTTCCCAAATAAATTGTCTGCTTCAAATTCCTGTCTCAGGAGCTATCTGAATTATAGAATGTCACTAATTTTCTATGTGACAATAAAAATTCTGGATTTCATTTTATCAACAAAGTGGAGTAAGTTACTTAGTACCAAATTCCACAAGCAGTTCTAAAACTATAATTGTTTGGAGACCTAGTTTTGCCAGAAATTATCAGATGTACAGCCATATCTGATTAGAAAACTGAGAAAGAGGAGTTAAATTATTTTATTTTGGTAGTTACAAAGTCAAAGTCCAGCCTAGAATACAACAGAAGGAAGCGTAATAGTTTGAGTGAAAATTTGAGGCCAAATTAATAATCCAAAAATTAGAACTGGAGACAGTAGTGATCTCTTAAAAAGGCCTACTCAAATGAGAAATAAATTTGACATAAGCCAAGTGTAGAAAGAGCTGTCTATCATTCATTTTTATCTCAGAAGGAGGCCAAAAAGAACAATCACCAGCTACTTCTACAAATTGATCCATTTTGCAAAATATGATTGAGTTCTGCCCAAATTTGCGTCTTGCCACACTGAGCTTCATTTTTTTTCTTTTTTCCCCATGTGACAGATTGTATTTCCAAGAATTTTGACAGCAATATCTTTAGTTCCGTATGTTCTTCCCAAACCTGGGACTATCCAATTAAGAAGAATAGTTTCTTTGTCCTTCCCTACCTCTAGAATTTGCCATGATGGTAACAAGGATGAGGAAAATTAACCTCCTTATAAGACTAAACCTAGGAAATTGATCTTGTCCAACAAAGAATATTAGAGCATTTTTGATAGTTAACAAAAAACGTTTAATGCCTAGGCTTTAGTTTTGTTTTGATAGATTCTCCACACAAGACAACATTCCCTCTTCTCTAACACTCACCCATTCTGAGGACACACCAGAAGACAAGAGAATGCTTAAATTTAGATCATTCTAGTAGTCAAAAATTTCAAAGAGATCCCTAAAAAATAAGTTTGGAAAGAACAAGAAAATGTTGTGATTCAAATTATCCTTGATTGTGTTGAAAATGTTTCTAAGAAAAATTTGCAGAACCCATGACAGCAATCTAAAAATAAAAACTAAACTTCCAGTCTCCTAGGGAAAAATGCTTTCTTTGCATCCCTAAAATACATATATTTCTAACTCTGTTTTCTAAAATATGTCTGTGAAGAGAAAAATAACAAATAACCATGTTGATTCATGAAAGTTCTCTCATGCAATCAATGGATACTATATAAAGTGATGATACAACCTGAAATGTACATGCAAGATATCATTCAGCATTATATCCTTAAAGAAAACCTCATGAAACTCCATGGCATACTCTAAGTGTAACAAATATGTGCTTATATGTCAGAGCTTCTAGGATGCAATGATCCATTTACAAAGTGGTGGTGCTTCAATTAATTATGCCATGTTGTTCATATTCTATTTGGACTGTTCTGAAAATAAATGATGTTGCTGGCAATCTGAAACCCTTTGACCTGATATTATTTGAATGTCTTTTATTTTCCGAGTTACAAATTCATTCTGTTATAGAATTCTGCAGGAGTCTGAGGAGTCCCTTTATTTAGGACAATATTCTAGGTGAAAATACCTGAAATTTCTGTGAGCCAGTTAAGGAGTCACCTAGATATAACTGGCTCAGCTACAGAGAGGTATGCTAACCTCCTTAACCTCAAAGTTTATAAATAAGAAAATGTTAAGAAATCTATTTTTCATATTTATTGAAATAAATAGAACAATGTGGATTTAGAATAAGTAAGATTGTAATACTTTCCTTTGGATTGCTTGTTCATCTTTACCAGACAGTTTCCAGGCAGACTTCAAACTAACATTTGAAGATGTTTTTAATAGAATAAAATAATGAGCAATATTTCTAGCCACCCACTCTCTCAACTTTTAGAAGCTTCAGCAGCTCAAAGCCACACAAAATCCTGCTTCACTTTTAAAATATCATAGTTTTCCTTTTGTGTGTTCATATACACGTTTCCCTATAGTTGTTTGTTCAAACCCCATACACACTCTACATAGAGTTTTACAGTAAGAGCAAAAATATTTAACTTGCACTTTTTTATAAAATATTTCACAGACATATCAAAATATTTATATATAATTTCAATCCACCCTCGATTTAAAAATGGACATTTACATGGTAATACTTAAAGAAGATACACAAATCATAAATTACAACTTTTTAATTTATACAAGATTAACAATGAGCATATTTATCATTCAGATCAAGAAATAAGTATTACAAGAATCTTGGAAGCTTTCCTGTTGCCTAGTCCCAATAATTTCTTCCCTCCAACTATAACCATTTTTTTTATCATCTATTATCATAAAATAGATTGCCCTGCTTTTTGAAAATTTTTTTTAATTGGCACATAATTGTTTAAGTGGTATAATGTAATATTTCAATACTTGTACATATTATAGAATGACCGAATCAGGCTAATTAGCATATCAATCACCTATTAATTTTAAAATTCATTTATCCATTGATGGATACTTAAGTTCATTCCATATCTTGGCTATTGTGAATAATGCCACAGTGAATATATGAGAACAGAAAATTATGAGCACCATGCAGAATGCACAGTTTTTCCTTCAGTACACTCCATCAATGGTTTTTTTCAAGACAGTTGTGTCAATTTTCACTCTCATAAGCAGTGAAGTAAAGCTGCAATCATGCCATAGTTTCATCAATATTTAATATTTTCAGTTTCGCTGTTCTTTTATCTTGATTGTTGCCATTATAATGGGTGTGAAACTGTCTTTCCTTGTGGTTTTAGTTTAACTCCTTGGTGCTTTTACAATGTTAAAAATCCTTTCATATTTTATTGGACATTTTGATATCTCCTTTGGTGAAATATCTTTAAAAATCTTTTGTTCATCTCATTAAAACTGGTTTTCTCTTTTATTAATTTGTATGATTATTTTATTTTCATAGGAGTATTTTTTTACATATACACACAACATTTTCCACTCTGTGATATCTATTTCCAGTCTTTTACTGGGGTCTTCGGATGAATAAAATTTCTTGTTTTAATTAAGTCAGTATGTCAATATTTTCCTTTATATTAGTTTTTTTTTAATGTGTGTATCAAGCTCATGAAGCTCTTTTCTCATGTCATCTACTGGAAGCTTTCATTTTATTTTCAGAGTTTTCACATTGAAGTCTAAAGTCTAATCTCCAATTTACTCCATACCACTTATTGGAAGACAGTTTGTTCACTAATGAACTGTAGTGTCATATTTACCAAAATTGAGATGACCATATATGTGTGATTAGATTCTCAGTGCTATTCCACGGGTCTATTTGTCTATACTTACATGAATACCATACTGCTTAAATTATGATAGCACCATAATAATTTGTAAAATCTGTTAGAATACATCTTCCAACTTAATTGTTTTAAGAATTGCCTTGGTTATGCTTGTCTTTTGCATGCCCACATATAAATTTTAGAGTTCACACATACACACATATATAAACACACCTGATGGTAGTGAGTAGGATTTCATTGATTCTGCAGATCAATTTGGGAAACTGACATCTTTATAACTTTGAATCTGCCAATCCATGAGCATGATATATTCCTCACTTATATAGTTTTTCTTTAATTCCTCTTACTCACTGGATTGTTTTTTCTTAGGTATCTCATTTCATTTTATATATTTATAAGAATTTGATGTTTAAAATATAGTACTATATATATATAATACATTAAATGCAGTATTTACTGTATATTATTTAGATATATTTTATCACATTAAGGAAATTCTCTTCTATTCCTAAAAAGAGAATGACAAAGATTTAACTTTTTTTCAATGCCTATTTTGGCATTTATTTTATCTGTCATGTTTTAATGTGATGAATCATACTGATTGGTTCTCAAGTGTTAAAATGAATCTTTCCTTGCAAAAAACACTCAACTTTGTTTTGATATGATGTTGATTTAACATCGTGCTGCACTTGTATAGATAATATTTTGTGTAGGGTAGAAATCGCACTTTTAAAATAGCTTCTAGGGGCTGGAGTTGTGGTTTAGCTCAGTGTTCAAGCACTTGCCTAGTACGTGTGAGGCACTGGGTTTGATTCTCAGCACCACATATAAATAAATGAATAAAATAAAAGTCCATCAACATCTAAAAATATTTAAAATAAAATAGCTCCTAAATATTACATTGTTTGGCATAATTCCTTCAATTATTTCCCAATTAAGAGACATTTGGATTGTTTTAAGTGAATGTGTTCTCTTAAAGCTCTAAACTATCATAAATATATATAAATATATATCCCTACATATTATTTTTCTGTAGATAGATTTTTAAAGAGAAACTGATGGGCAAAAGATTCTGTTCATTTTAATAGTTATTATCAGTTACATTCCTAAAATGTATCAATATTTTACCAGTAAGGAATATGACTGGCTTTTTTCTCATACTCTGTCCAGCACTGAATGTTAATGTGTTTGTTTTTTCTTTTAGCTGACAGGCAGAAAAAAAAATGTTTTTTTAGTTTACCTTTTTTTTACTGTAGGACAATTGATTAATTTTTCATGATTCTATTGGTTATTTACATGCCTGTTTTTTTGTGAATTTTCTGTTCCGGTTGTATATTCATTTTTTTCTTAGTGTAATTTTTGTCTTTTTCAGATCGGTTTTGAAGACTTTAAACATAGAGATAGTAAGTCTTTTGATACCTATTTTAAACATTTTTCTATGTTTATTTTCTTTTTACTTTATTATGTCTTTATATTTACAGAAATTTTTACTTCTTATATATTTGAAAGTGTCAATTTTTTCCTTTAAGTTATCTGGAATTAGTGTCTGGTTTAAGAATAGTGCTGAGAAAACTGAAAATCCATATGTAGTAGAATGAAATTTAACCCCTATCATGCTGCACAAAACTCAACTCAAGGTGAATCAAAGACCTAGGAGTTAGACAAACAACCCTGAAAATGTAGAAAATGTAGGTCTAACACTCCAAAATGTTGGTTCAGAAACTGACTTCCTTAACAAGACTCCTAAAGTACAAAAGGTAAAATAAAGAATAAATAAATGGGGTAATCCCAGCAGCTCAGGAGGCTGAGGCAGGAGGATTGTGAGTTCAAAGCCAGCCTCCACAAAAACAAAGTGCTAAGCAACTCAGTGAGACCCTGTCTCTAAATGAAATACAAAATAGGGCTGTGGATGTGGCTCAGTGGTCTAGTGCCCCTGACTTCTATCCCTGGTACCCCCCCCAAAAAAAGAATCTATAAATGTGATGACATCAAACTAAAAAGCTTCTTCACAGCAAAGGAAACAATCAAGAGTGTGATGAGAAAGCCTACAGAATGGGAGAAAATTTTTGCCATCTGCACATATGACAGGGTATAAATTTCCAGGATCTACAAAGAACTCAAAAAGCTTAACATCACAAAAAACAAATAACCCAAACAATAAATGGGCAAAGGAAATTTCTCAAAAGAACGAATACGAACTGTCAACAAATATATGAAAAAATGTTCAACATTTCTAGCAATTACAGAAATGCAAATTAAAACTACACTGAGATTTCATCTCACTCCAGTCAGAACGGCAATTATTAAGAATACAAGTAACAATATATGTTAGTGAGGATGTGGGGAAGAGGGTACTCTCATACACTGCTAGTGGGACTGCAAATTGATGCAACCACTCTGGAAAGCATGATGGAGATTCCTTAGAAAAGCTGGAACGGAACCATCATTTGACCCAGTTATCCTGGTCCTTAGCATATACCCAAAGGACTTAAAATCAGCATACTCCATATGTAGTCACATCAATGTTTACAGCAGCACAATTCACAATAGCTAAGCTATGGAACTAAACTAGATGCCTTTCAACAGATGAATGAAAAAAAATGAATGGATAAAGAAATTGTGGTATCTACACACAGTGGAATATTACTCAGCAATAAAGAAGAATGACTTTGTGACATTTGCCAGTAAATGGATGGATCTGGAGACTATCATGCTAAGTGAAATAATCCAATCCCAAAAAATCAAAAGTCAAATGTTCGCTCTAATATGTGGAAGCTAAAATACAATAAGGGGGATGGGAAGAATAGAAATTCAGTAGATTAGAGAAAGGGGAATAAAGGTAAGGGAGAGGCGGTAGGAAAAGGAAAGACAGTAAAATGAAACTGACATAACTTTCCTATGTACATATATGAATATACCACATGAATATTACCAGCATGTACATCCACAAGACTGGGGTCCTAATTAGAATAAAATATATTCCATTCTTGTACAATTATATCAAAATGGATTCTACTGTCATGTATAATTAAAATAACAAGTAAAAAAGATGCCCCAAAAGAATCTCCTGTAGTTCTATTACAGATTCATCATTTATTTGGTTTCATTTTTGCATATTTGGATCTATAACTTGTGTGGAGCTTATTTTTGTATAATTTACATTAAGGAATTTGAACTTTATAAAAAAACAAATATTGGTTCTTAATGACTGAATTGAAATATCATATTTTGTGCATTTCTATTGGCTGTATCTGCTTCTAGACACTATTCTGCTGCACCAATTTGTCTGCTCCATGTCCATACCACACTCTTCTGATTAGAGTATTGTGTCAGAAATCAATGTCAGAAACATTGATTTTTTAAAAAATTCTTAATAATAATTTTCATACTTATTTCCCCATAACTAGATGCTGTGCCATAAGTCTAAATATTTCCTACTTCATGTATTTGTTGGAACTGATGTCTAAAAAAATGTCTCTCAGGAAACCTAACAGGTTTGCCTATAAACAGCAGATTTTCAATAGGCATAACCTGTCGGGATGAAGCCAATTGAGAAGTATCTATTTAATAATCCATCATGAAAAGACACTCTGTTTATTTTAAAGAGAATTCTGCAGTTAGGCCTACTAAGTTTTTCTCAAAATAAAGTATCCACTGGTGTACACAAGGTCAATCTGACAATAGAAAACAGGACTGCAAACATGTTTTTAACCTAAAGCATTGTAATGGAGATGGAAGAGAGCTACTAACTGGTAATTCTGTCTTGATAAAGGCACAAAATTGTTTATAGGCCCTTTTAACACAACGTGAAAAACATCAAGTTTGAAAAGAATTTGGTTGCTCTTTGGAATCATCTGGAAGCTTGTGAGAATCCTGATGCCCAGGTGAGAGCCCAAAACAATTAATTAGTATCGCTGGGGCCTGAAATCAGGCATTACGGTTTTCCAGACCTCCCAGATGATTCCAATGTGTAGCCATATTTGAGAACCAGTGTTATCAAAAAGGATAAGAACCTATTCTGAATGAAAATGAAGACAAGAAAATCTTTAGCTATTTCTATGTGCCTTGTCAAGTTTTCTGTGTAAACTTAACTTTTCTTCATTAAATGATGGATAAGATTCAAGGTTACTGGGCTACTGATGGAAGAAGTGTACGATAAGGGGTGTGTGTGTGTCTGTGTGTGTGTATAGGGGGGAGGAGTTAGGATACTAAGCAAATGAAAGTCACTTCGAAATTTTTAGAAAATAAAGTCATATGAGCTGTTTATAGTCCATTCTAATTCTAGACTCAGTGGTGGGAGGAAGGGACTGAGGAGACAGAGGGAATATACACACAGAAAGAAGAGTGGGTAGCTTTGGTGAAATATCCTGAGAAAATTAATTGTCTTCAGCCTACATAACCCATGTCTGGTCAATGCATTCACCTCAGGATACAAAAATGGGGTATCCACATGTATGTGACCCAGGTAGCTAAAGAGAGTGACCCTCCTCCCCAGTGTAGTCATCTTATAAGTGGCAATGCTAAATCATTCATGACCTCATGTGCTGCTTTTGGCAAGCGGCTCCCTAATTGCTCCTGGTTTTGCATTGATTCTGCGCAGCGTGGAAACGCGAGTCTCCAACTTGCTTGTGGATTTATTGACCACCGTGTCCCTCCTAAGCTTTCACCTTCCAGGCCTCGCCCACTCTATTTTAGAGCCAGGAGCTGAGAACAGCACCTGTTTCCTCGTCTCTAAAGATGGGCTGGGCATTTTGACGGCACCCTCTTTCAACCAACCCACGCCAAGGTGTCGGTGTTTCTGTGTTGATCAGCTCACCATCCCGCCCCCCCGCATCCCTATATCCGTGGCTGAGGGCTTGGGGAGGAGGGAAATCCGCTCTCAGTCACACCAGATCCTCAGCGAGCTACCTGATTTGGAGAGCGTCAGGCGGATCACGAGAACCCACCTGCCTCCCAAAGTTTGGGACGTGGGGAAGCCGGGGCACCTAACGTGTGGCTATGGCTCAGCGGAGGGGTCTGGTGGAGACCCGGGAAGATGCAGCTGGGGACGGAATCACCGACGTCATCAAGAGCCGCGCTGGTAGGACCCCCGCAGTCTTGCTTTTTCATGTGGGCGTTATACAGGATACCCTGCTACTCTCCGTGGAGGCTGTGCCCTGGAAGTTGGTTCAGGGTTGAGGAAAGTTGTGTGGCGCTGAGCGGAGGAGCAGCAGGGGACTGGCATTGCGCCCCCATGCGTGGGGAGGGCGGGGAACCACGCAGGGCGCATCTAAGGGAGGAGGGTGGGTGCTACTCTCAGAGAACGCAGCACCTCAAGTTTTCCTTGGGGGCGATGTGGATGGGAAGAATTTTTTTTAAAGTCATCATATATCGATTTTATTATGAGATGGCAATTTGTTTTAAATAGTAAACACAAACGAATGACCAGGTTGAAAATGAAAAGAAGTATTGTGGTAGCCTTAGGCTGGGAGAAATGGCGAGGTGTGATGAGAGCAAGCCCTGCCAAGGGTGTGGTCCAGCGCACAGTTAGGAAATCTGAGAAAGTTTTAATTCTGTTCCTAGCTGTGCTGAAAGAAAATGTCAGAGGGGTACACAGGAGAGCTTGCATGCCTGGAGCAGAACTACACAATTTACAAATTACAGTAGAGCAGTGAGGAGTGAAAAGTCTAAGGTTTTGGAGCGCTTCCTCGTTCTTTTCCCAACCCCTCTTCTTGCCGCTGTGCACGTGTAAATTTCATTTGTAATAAATCTTCTGGTGCTTGGTAGTCTGGCCTACATATGCAAACGCTTGTAAACCCGGATAGGTCTTTAGAGCTGTAAATGGAAGCAGCTGTTAAGCTTTCCCCAAGGATGAAGTTTCAGCTGTTTGAATCTGCTCCTCTGGCCCTTGGAAATGCACCAAATTGCGGACAGCAAAATAACAGATCCCCAGGTTTCTCTGTGTACATTTCTGTACGCTGAAGCGGATAGAGATATGAACTTACTGTCCATGTGTTTTTCTGAAGTGAGCTAAAGGAACAATCATAGGAGAAAACATAAATGAGTGAGAGACATAGTTTGGGTATAAAGTACAGACGAGTTAAGAGTTCAGAAGATACTGGAGCAGAATGTCTCTAGAACTTCAGTAAGGTCTTGTAATTACAAGTAGTACAAACTGGTAATGATGCCTGTAAGTCACCAAACAATAATGCCTCTGACAATAAGCTATATTTATCTGAAATATGCAGAAGAATATCTACTATAAATCCGTTAGAGGATTTTTTTGTAAAACGTCAATATAGGAATGAATTTTACCTACTAATTCTATATACCGTTATGCCACTCCCAAACTTGTTAGTGCATAGGGGAGAAAAAGATGCACGAATATCTTCTTAAAACTAGATTCATGTAAGTTTTCGTGTTTCAAAAATACGTAGTTTAATTTCATCCCTAAAGAAAATTCAATTTACCTTTATGTTACTTTGGATTATATTTGATGCCACTGTTTAGAATAACTGTAAGAAGGCAGTGATTGAATTGTTTTCATCTCTGAAATTAAGCTTTTATTTGAAGTCTAATTCAAGTGGGATGATGGATAGGCCCAACAGGTTATCAGATTTTTGCCTATATTTTTCCCATAGGTCCATTCCCTTATGGGTTTACAAACCTTTATGCAAAATATAAACATATTTACTTTGAATATCTAAGTTTCTGGACTTGCAAAAAATCAGGACTTTCGTTTTATATTTTTCCTATTTTTTATTTTGTTAATTATGAAGCTTAAGGGGTAGTAGCTACTATTAATAAATACTTTTTGTAGCCAGTTGGCTGTGCATGGCAAAAAGTGCAGTTTGGCTGGGCTAACAGCGATGTGAGTAAAAGAAAACATAAGAACATTTTATTACGCTGGCAATACATTTTCATTGCCCCTTTTTCACTCTATAACTTTACAGTTTCTAGACTCAGAAAAATGGAAAGGGAAATTTGAGAGTATGTTACTACAATTCTGTGAAGGATAAAAAAAATTCATAGTTTTATATTTTAGTGGCACTATTGGAGATTGTTGCTTACATTATAATAACATTTTTGATAAAACTGAGGAAACAAAGATGATTGTTATACATTGATAATACAAGAGAATGCTTCATTAGATTGATTTTGTACAGGGAACTTGCTTCATCATTTCATGAGAAGTCACAGTGTAGAACTTTTGACTATTACTATTTTTCCCATTACACCAGCATATTCTTAACTCATTTCCTCAAGGGCTAGTGCTTGTGATTATGATTTACATACATGACCTCGATAATTATAATGTGACTACAACCCATGAAAAGCCCTGTACCTTTGGTGAAAACTGATCAATTGTTACAAAATAAATATACCAAAATAGACCTTTCAGTCTTTCAGACATATATTTCAAATATATGAAACATGGTATCTCAGTGTTCAGAAGCATTCAAATACAGTGTATTTTCAATGGTCTTTTTTTGATTTCATACAGCAAATATGGGCACTTGATCTTCTATTGATTAGTTATGTTTTCCTGTACTTGGAAATATCCCAGTGTAACATAACGAGCCTCATACTGATAATCTTTTTACATCAAATTTAACCAACTCAAATTGCTCTTATGACACTTTTGTGGTTTGTGTTTATTTGGCATCTCCTGGAGACATCTTTAGATGTTTTACTGGCACAGAATAATGCAAAAAGAGTTAACTGTACATATGAATTTACATCATATAATTTTTTAACCTATTGAACATTGAAATAAATTCAGGTACTTTTGTCAGAAGAAAATTAGCTAAGGAGTTTTTTTTCCCCCTTGAAAATGAATGAAAAGTGTATTGATCTGATTTTAGAGTCTACAATACAAAGATCTTTCTGGTGACCAATTTTGCCTTGATAGATTCCATATTTTATTCCAAATACTAGCAAAAGAAGGTTACTATATCAAAAGTTTTGAAGAGTTTATTTTGATCAGACGTAATAATGAGTCTCATTTAAGGAATAATATTTATTGGACTATTTTAAAATGCACTAAACTTTTTAGCTTTTAAATATTTTCAGTAAGAGCAAAAATACAATGTAATTTAATTATTTTTTTCAGTTTGAGCTAATGCTCTTAAATTATACCCCTGGAGTATTATGCAATAAAAATTAGATATTCCAAGAATAAACCAAATATCAAAATATAAAAGATAATGGGAATTTTCCAAAGGGAAAATATCAGTAAGAAATCATAAAACATTTTGAATAAGCATTCTTTCAGAAGTGAGAATTATTTTATTTGGAAATATTTTCTTACTAGGCCATTCAGAATCTAAAGAGTCATTCTAGTAATGAAACTTGTACTTTTCCACTCTAGAAAATATATATGATCATATCACATGGAAGGAGTGGTGTAGTTCATTATGCATGTTTGTAGAAAGACAGGTGTTGGTGCTTAAATAAAAATTTCAGAGTTAGATTTTGCTTTGCTTCTATAGGTGAAGATTTCCTTTCCATGCAGGCGTTGCTACAGAAGTTGTAGGAAATACACTACATACATAATGGCTACTAAAGTACATTGTACTGTATTTTAGTTTTACCTTGTTTGAGGCAATTTGTCATGATAGTAGTCCTATTGCAAGAATAGTTTGACCTAAGAACTACAAGAATAGAGAATCTTCCATTTTTTTTTCATTCCGAAATACAGGTACAGCCATGGATATTTATGGGAGCTAAACCCGTTTTCATGCAAGTTATTTAACATTGTATCAACATTGTTCTCAAATTTCTGTATTAAATTTTCTCTGATAGTGAATTAGATTCTATTTTTTTTTCTCCAAGGAGATACCCAGAAATTGTACATATTGAATTAATGAGTGCATTTGGCTTGAGACTGAGTACAACTTCTAAGTTTCTACATAAAGTTTTGCATAAAGTATGATAGCTGCTCCCAATTTAATAAATTTAGTCAATTTATCTTGACATTCAGTAATTCTGCGCTCTAAGATTTTCTCTGTGGAAACTGTTTTCTATTACAATGATATTGAAAGGAACATTAAGGCACTAGATAGTTTTGTAAAAGTGTAGTTAGTATTAGGGGATTATCCATAGGTGTGATGGAGCTGGTTAGCATTGGCCCATGAGATCCAATTGTGTGACACTGTTCCTAACTTCACATTCTGTGGCATCATGTTGGTATTTTGAAATTACTATAGTAAGATTATTTATACCATAAAATTGGCAAATGCTTCCAGTAAGGATTTTTTCTTTGTCATTGTTTTTTTTTTCCTTTTTGAGAGCTAGTTATAAAATATTTACTAGTACAACAATGGCAATATTAATGATGGGAGAAGTAAAAACTTGAAAAACTCATTATGTTGATGTTCTATTTAAATTATGCATGTATTCCACCACAACTAACAATAACCATTGCCTCAAGAAATTTAACATAACAAATCTGGAGGTAGTACTCTTTTTGTCACTGGTTTGACATCTCAGCAATATCACAGTTGGTGTCCTCATGATTCTTTTGGCCTTTTCCTTCTGATTGCAGTAGATAGCTACTGTTCATGTACCCATTTAAGGCCAGAAGAAAGTCACTTAGTTGCATTTATTCTGGAATCTCTTCAACAGACCGGAGCTTATTTCTCATGACAAGGACTGAGTCATGTGTCTTTCCTTAGGTTCAAGGGATGTTGTGATTGTGAATCTTTAACTCTTCCAGCCACTGTATGAATTTTGGTAATGAACAAGATTGGTGAGGAAATGGTATTAAAATGGACAGTCATCCAAACTTATTTACTTTGTTTGCTTTAGTGTTGAACTTTGTCTCATGACAAGGCATAGACTACTTCTTAAAATGCCTTTGTTTTTCC
The DNA here is from genome assembly GCA_020662805.1 of Glaucomys volans. Taxonomy (NCBI): domain Eukaryota; kingdom Metazoa; phylum Chordata; class Mammalia; order Rodentia; family Sciuridae; genus Glaucomys; species Glaucomys volans. The sequence goes on from JAJEJO010049668.1 coordinate 245,465, forward strand.
TGTGTATGCAATCATAAATTTATATCTAGCTTGTATCATGAATTCTTTTCATTTCAATTAAAACAGCTGAAGCCCATAATGGCACATGGACTTAGATGTAATAGCCCTGATCTTTGTTCCTAGTACATGGACATGAAGTCACTCTGAATTCTTTCAGTGAAACCTGACCTGTCTAATGCCTTGAAACTGACATGCTATTTTGAGAATTGGCATGATTCACTCTGACAGGAGACCACAATAGCAGGCATTCCCAGAGACAATTATAGTCTGTACTTCACTCTGGAAGACTTAATGGCTATATTTTAATATAAGAACTCTGACTAGTATGATCACTTGTAAACATCTTCAGGTTGTTTTCTGTCATCATAGTAACTGAAATTTGGTCTAATTGAGAAACAAATTTTAATGTTAAGTGCCCCATCTACCTTGCTCCTTCCCCAAACTATCCTGTTCCCCTTCTCCCTTTTTGCAATATCATTTGAAGTACTTAGGATAAACCATGTGTTTACAATTTGTATTACTTAAGGTAGAAGAATCGATTATCATCATGTACTTGTCCTGAACTGCCTTTCACTTGTCAATCCATCACAAAAATAAGTAGAAAGTAGGAAAAGACGCTACATACTATTTTGTGACTTGAATATATCTCAAATGTAATAATTTTACATGCTTGCATTTGACTTAAAGAAGTTCTGACTCAAAGCAAATAGTAACAAGGATTAAATCCATAGTGCAAGTTTGCTAAAGATTAAAGGGGAACTAAATTTTAATCAGTGAGTAAAAAGGTAGGTAGTAGGTTTGACCTGGAAAGGATGTCAATAAATGCCTGAGATCTCATAGTCTGAGTTAAAGGAATATTGGTTAGGACACTAAATTAGTTTTTGTGTTTGCATTGATTTGAAGGCTGGAATAACTCTGCTCCCAGAATAGTTGTCTAACCTGAGCATTATAAGTACTTTGTTAGAGAGAGTGTGTGTGTGTCTATATATACAGCATAACACACATATACATATGCATATATGTATATATATTCATGTATATGTACACACATGTATGTATTCTTATAAAAGGGGAGCTGCTAAATTGGTTTATATGATCAAAAGCTGGACAGTCCCACGATGGCTATCTGTAGGCTAGAGAGCTGGAACAATCAGTGGCTGCAGCCTCAGAAGAAGGACCAATGATGCAGCCCCAGTTCAAGACTGATGGCCTGAAAACTCCCTGGAGAATTACTGGTCAGAGTCCTCTTAGGAGGAGTGAAGGAGCTGGAGTCTAATGTCTTCAGGTGATTGTAGAAGTAGTCACCTAATCAAGGTGAATCTAGCTCAAATCTGCCTGGATTTCCTCCTCCTCTGACCTTTTGTTCCATCCAGGTCTGCAGCTTATTGAGCTGTGCTTCCCACATTTCGGGTGTGTCTGTTTCAGTTTGCTCTCCCACATGCCAATAATTTTTGGAAACACCCTCATCACCACACCCAGAAGTCTCCTAGTCTTGGGCATCACAACTCAATCAAGTTGACAATCCACATTAACCATCACAACCACTAAGAGAAAATTTTAGAAAATATGTGCCCTTCCTAAAGAGTCTCTAATTCATTTCATCTTGGGAGTGGCAGCTGGGAACTGAGGGTCTGCCAGGATTTCTGTTGAGCAACTGGTTTTGAGAAACCTTGGAAGCTAAATGTGAATCATCATAGGAACCTTCCTTGGTTGATTGCTCTGTGGTGATGATTAAAATTTCCTGTTTTTCTCATTAAGCTATATGAAGAATCATTGGTAGTTCCTAACTCAAGCTGTCAGGATTTATGCGTAAAGAAGTTTGTCCCACCTCGAGCGTCTCTGAAAATGACACACAATATCTATTATATCTATTATGATAAAAGTCAGAGAAAAGAGGACTTGTGGGTTAGAAAAACAGAATAATCTGATAGTATACAGCCTTATTAGTCATTCATATATAAATATGAAATAATTAACTCCAATTTTATTTTTTCTAAAATTCATGTAAGATAACCTGATCATATTGGAATTTTTTTTGGAGTCAGTGAAAGAGAAGTGTTTTAAATTATAGAGATCAGAAATTGGCAGGGAATATTAATTCCATGTACTATTTTGTTTGGCATACAGAGTGTCAAAAGTGGAGAAGGGATTCCTTAGAGCAATTACCTTTACTTCTTTAGAGACCCAATACTCACTATTACATTGGAGAAAAATATAATACTACCCTATACTATGTTGCTTTACTCTTATTTTATTCTTGAACTCAGAAGATATTTTTCGTTTCACCAGTTTCACAGTTTAGAATCAGATTATACACACTTTACTTAGATTTATATCTTCGGAAAGATGGAAGGAGAACAGAACTCTATTGAAAAGGAGACTATTAAAGTTAGGATGTTAATACCTGTTAGTAGGTTTTTTGGTTTTATTCTATATTGGAAATTAAGCCCACGGGTGCTCTAACACCAATCTACATCCCAAAGCTTTTTTATTTCTTCATTTTGAAGCACAGTCTGTCTAAATTGATGGGCCGGTCTTGAACTTGTGGTGTTTCTGCCTCATTTCTTGAGTAGCTAGAATTACAGGCATGCGCCGCCATACTTGTAACTAACTCTAAGTAGTTACAATGGAAACAAACCTGTTTTTTAAAAAAAATTGTACCTATGGTTATCACTACACCTAACAAGGCAGAGATAAGTAGCTATTTCTCTCTTGTATTCTTCTCCTTCCTTGCTTCATTTCCTAACCTTTCAATTTTCCTCTTGAACCTCATTGTCACTCCTCTCAGAACTCAAGCTAATTCCATCATACTATATAGTACAATTAAATTACAGTACAAATAGACTTCTTTGGAATGACTTTATTCCCATGTCACAATTTCGAAGTTAGGCCCATGGGGAAATATGTTCCAAGTTTCATTATGCCAACTTTGGATTCAATTTTCGGATCAGTCTTGTGCAGATTTTGAACTACATGGTTTTTTTTTACAGCATAACTGTTATGTGGTAAAAATCTGTCTTAATAAAAATTAGATTTATGAGCTGATACAAAGACCAACTGATATGGTTATTAGACATATCCAGAACAGACATCAATTGTATTCTTCTATCACAGTAATTCTCATATTTGAGTGTGCATTAGAATTCTCCAAATGGTTTGCTAAAATACAGATTCCTATACCTCAGCCTTAGAGTTTCTTGTTCCATAGATTTAAGGTGGAGTCTGAAAAACTGCATTTCTCACAGGTTCATATGTGCTGCTGATCCTACTTGTTTAAGGCCCACACTTTGAGAATCACTCTTCTAATTTAAAAAGGAAGAAATTAGTGAATGATTATTGGTTGGTGAAAACAATTAAGTGATGGGTGGTTCCTTGCTCTAGGAAACAAAGATTGTTCAGAACTATTTGAGATGGAGTTGTTCCTACTAATATATGTCCCTGAGAAATTGATGTGTTTTTTGGTTCCTTAGTCTTTTCTGGTTTAATATCTATCCATATATTTCAAGGAAAAGGCCAGAAGAGTTGAAATGACTGAAGATATCTGTAGACAGTGTTCTTGTTTATTGAAACAGTATCATGAATTGTATGTGTTCTTTGTATTTCTGTTCTATTTAAAGTACTATTTAACTTAACTGCAATCAATTTTATGTGGGAGGTGTGTGTGCTGCATATCACAGATGAATATCTGATGTTACACATGGCTCAAATTCTTGGTTATGCTGTTCCCCATACTGTTGTCCCTTGCTGTTGTGTTCTACTAGAAGTGTGGCATCATGTTCTCCCCAATGACCCTTAGTTCCAAGGCCTCAGACATTCACTTAACCCCCCAATGTTGATAACTATATAATATATGTTTAAAAATCCTAGATTCCTTGAAAGAAATAGCATCTGTCAAAATCATTTTATTATTTCGACTGATGTTTTACAATCCACCATATATCAAATCTGTCTTCTTTATTATAAAATTGTCCTTTACTATTAAATTTGAATAGTGCTTCCCAACTTATACTCAACGAACATTTATTGCATGGACTTTTAATACTGTTTAATGAACAAATAAGTGTGGCACACAAGTTAAAGTTAACAAATTTATGCATAATTGCTGAGAAATTTTATTGGAATAATATACATGAAATAAACTAGAGAAGACTAGAGTTCTACAAACTAATTAATTCACATAAACTGTTTTTATTTGAGATTATTTTTAAAACAGACTAGTGTTTCATGGAATCCAATTTGGAAAATAGTATAGGTAGGTGTGAATTAGAATATATCAACCCATTGATCTTTTTGTTTATTCCAGCTGATTTGCTATCCTAATTTAAATACCCTTGCCTTTTATACTGGTCAATCTTTCTTCTAACAGGTTATGTGGCCGTAATCACTGGAGAAAATCATCCCAGTTTTATAAGGGCCATTCTGGTTCTTGTGAGCGCTTTTATAATGATTTTCAGATTATTTTTTATAAATGTTTGACAGAATTACACCAGAAATAAAAATCAGAGAAGTAATCCCAACCTAAACCATTAAGAATATGATGTGTGTGCATGCATTTATGTTTGAAAATATATACATGCACATGTGTTCATAAAGATACAAGGTATAACAGTTAAATACTATATATGCACATTCTAAAAGTAGTGATTTTATTTATGATATATGTGATAACAGACACATGTGAGTATAAACACAGTGCCTGCTATTTTCTAATGTGATTAATTTTAACTATTGATAAAATGTAACTATTACCATTTCAGTGGACCTTTATTTTATTAATTTATTTATACATGGTGCTGAGAATGGAACCCAGGGCCTCACACATGCCAGGCAAGTTGTCTACCACTGAGCCACAACCCCAGCTCCACTGTTACCATTTCATTAAGTGTTCTTTGATAATGATTCAGATGTGGGTGGCATTTTAAATCACAAACATGGCATCAAAAAGGAGCTACCTATGTCCACAATCTTTGAAACTACCTCACAGTAAATATCATGAAAAGAGTTGGAGATAAATTCCCACATCCACCTACAAAAGCATGTTTTTTTTCCATCAAATATCACTTAAAAGTAGTTTTTCTACCCCAATTTGGCTACCTAACTATGTAAGTAATGTAAATTTTATTGAATATTCATTTTTGAATTCTAAAAGGCAGATCAACAAGGACTGGATTGATTACTAGTTAGTCATGCATATAGAAGGAAATATTTAAATAGATCTAAAATTCTGCACAAAATTACACTTTATAGATAAGTAAATGTCTTGGCATGTGTCATCAGAAAGAATTTAAGAGAGAAGAGTCTACATTCTATAGTATTATGGAACAAAGGTCTGTAATTGGAATAAACACTGAATGAGGTGCAGATGCACTACTACATGAGATGAACTGGTAGAGAAGATTGCTCAGTGGAAACATGCAACCATAGAGTTCATCAAGTGATTTAAACTGGAGGGTGTTGTCGTCATTACACAGATTTTTATAATATAGTCATGATATTATACCTGCCAATGGAATAATGAAACAAAGAATTTCTATAATTGAATTGATAACTTGTTCCTGATAATAATCTTACTAAATCTTTTTTTCCTGTCTATATATTATGATAGTAAATAGAAATTTATTTTAAAATGAAGAGGCAGGCTTGACAATAGTAAGTTTTGCCTATATCACACACATAAAATACAGTAAATACATGAGTCAACGTATTATTCACCATAAAATCTCTAAATGTATTTTCGTAAATGTTGACATAGCTAATTTTCAAGGTCATGTAAAGAGGTTTGAGAATGGGCTGATTTTGAGTCACAAATGGAAATTTCATGAAAAGAATATTTTTAAAATTAACCCCATTGGAAAATATATTATTGATTATAGGTAGTCAAATGTGACAATGCTTTTCCATTTTTAAAGAAATAAATATTTTATAATGGACTGGGTATTATTTACTGTAATATTTTAATTCAGCTAGAATTTCGTTCTTTTGTTTGTTTGTTTGTTTTTGGTACTGGGGATTGAACCCAGGGGCACTGAGCCACTGAGTCACTGAGCCACATCCCCAGCCCTATTTTGTATTTTATTTATAGACAGGGTCTCACTGAGTTGCTTAGGACCTTGCTAAGTTGCTGAGGCTGGCTTTGAACTTGCAATCATCCTGCCTCAGCCTCCCAAGTGCTGGGATTACAGGTGTGCGCCACTGCACCCAGCTAGAATTTGGTTCTTAATAATGGTTGTTTCAGATATTTCTTAAAAATTTGTGTTAAAATTCTTGTTGTATAATGGTACTCATTGAATCAAAAAATGACAGTATCAAAGAATATTGGTGGATATTTGAGCAAATGAACTCAAAAAACAATTAAAATTTGTGTATTGAATTGCACTTGAGTTAGATATGGAGAGATAAATCACTGCGTACTAATATACAGAAATCATGCTTTCATTTACTGTTTATTTCTGTTCTTAAGAACCAAACATTAATGAAACTGCCTTTGGTCATAGTAATTATTTTTAAACAACATAAATGATTGTTTCCAATTTCTTTTCTTGCTCTTTCCTCCAGTTTTTCATCTCTTGTAAAATTAGACAATGTTTACATTAAAACCAGTGAAGAAATTCAAGATATCTATGGGAATTCCAAGAAAAGTAACAACCTTTAGGTTATAATTAAATGAGAATGTTCTATGAAAATCATTATTATTGCTAGCTAAAATTTTGGCAGTGTTTATGAAATAAATTAAGACTTGATAAAACTCCTTTGAAATATTCCCCTAAATGGTGCTAAGTTGTTTATTAAATCATTGCTTAATTTTGGCAACTTACTACAACTGTGGTAGAGAATTTTGTCTGTCAAGGCTAATTTTTTAAAGATGAATTATGTTTTCATTAAAACCTGGGTTTGCATAGCAAGTTGTCAGTTAAACCACATGCTCATACTTTTATAAGCTTCCATCTAGAAGTGAGAGTTGGTATACCAAGTAAACTGATAAATCCCCATTTGTATGAATTTACTAGAGAACCTCAAATTTCCCTCCTCATTGACACCAACTCCCCACAAAAACTGCTACCTCCCCAATAATCACTTGGAAAAAAATTCACTCTTGTGTATTCCTCTTATTCCTTTCATATACTTACTGCTATCCTAAAATCTCAGTAATATACTGCTGGAGTATTATTAGAGTGATAGTGGAATTTGATTTAATAAGAGTAGAATGGCATGACATTAAAACCAAGATTACACAAAGGCTGTAAATGACCAATTATAAAGGTACCTATTGGATATGCAGTGTCTGTCTCCAACCAAACTGAGAAAAGGAGATTTCCAACATGAAGTAGAAGTACCTCCAAACTAGAAATTTTATCATGGTGTTAACTAACTGGTTACTTTTAGGTACTATCAGAACCATGACATCCTCCTTTAAATAATAGTCTTATTGAGGTATAATTGATATGCAAATAAAATGACACACATTTAATCTATACATTTTAATGAGTTTGGATATACATAGGCTCATAATACCATCACCCCCCCAAGGAACTAAAATAACTTCCAAAGTCTCCTTGTGTTCTTAAGATTTTTGGTTTTCTAGTATGACTTCTTAAAAATGAGATCTTCATACTAACATATTAACTTGCACAGTTCAGTATTGCTAACCATAGGCACCACATTGTACAGCAGATCTCTTGATCACATTCATCTTGCATCACAGATACTTTATTCACATTTCCCTCTCCCTGAGTCCCTAGCAACTCTCATTATATTCTTTGCTTCTATTTACATGACTATTTTAAATACTTTATATCAGTAGGCTCAGTAGTATTTGTCCTTCTGTGACTTACTTCACTTGGCATAATGTTCTCAAGATCATTCATGTGATCACAAATAGCAGGGATTCTTTCTCTTTATAAGACTGAAAAATAGTCCATTGTTTACATGATACCATGTTTTCTTTCCTCATTCATCTGTTGATGGACATTTACGTTTCTTCCATGTCTTGACCATGTTAAATAGTGCTGTGATGAACATGGGAGTTCAGATATCTATTTGACATTCTGACTTCAATTCCTTTGGATAAATACTCAGAATGGGATTACTGGATCAAGTGTTAATTAGATTTTTGAAATGTCTGAGGAACCTCTGTACTATTTTCCCTAGTGTCTACACCATATTACATTTCCAATAACAGTATATAAGAGTTCCAGTTTTTAATATCTCCACATTCTCACCAACACTTTTCTTTATATGTATGTTAGGAGTGGGGTGCAAACCCATCCTAACAGGTGCAAGGTGATATCCTATTGGGATTTTTGATTTGTGTGTACCTGATAGCGATATTGAGCACATTTGTATATGCCTGTTTGTATACACCTGTTGACCATTTGTATGTCATTTTGTAGAAATAACACTAGTTCATTTTAAAAATTGAATTGTTTTCTTCAATTCTAAGTGAATTATATGCCTAATGAAGCATATCATTTGGGAACTTGGGTGTGAAGTATGTAGACAAAGGAAATGGAAGAAGAAGGACAAAATGAATAATCATGAGTCTTCATGAAAAGGAAATGAGAAATGTCAGTGTGGTAAAGCACAAGCTATAGCATTATATAATTGTGAAATGGGATATAGATCAAGACATGATTATTTTGGTTGATTTTTTGAAGGAGTTAATTTAAAGATGAAGCATTGCCTTCTGAAGGTAGTTCAAAAGACAGTTTGTTGAAGAAAGGCAGAAACCCAGATAGGTGATTTCTGAAAGTTAGATTGTCTTGTAAAAAGAAATATTTTATCACTTGGAAAGTTCTTATATTTTTGAGTATTTAATAAGATTTGTTAATATATAAGTATGTGCTTACACATATAGACTCATTTATTTATTTAGAAAGTGTTGTCCAAAATCTTTAGCTATATGAGTATATATTTTAAAAAGATAAAGTCCACTTTTTACATGATATTCAAAATCCTTTCAGGCTGTATAATTTAAAGACTGGTTAATAATAGATAACTATCATCTACCCCTCAGAATCTGGAAAAAACAAATGAATTTCACCTGTCATCATTTTGACCTTTTTTTTCCCCCCATTATGGGCAAAACCAAAAAACAACCATGAAAGGATTTAGGAAACCTCTTATTTCGAGCAAAGTAAACTAAATATGGTAGATGTTGTGATGCACTGTCCAGATATCTTTTTGTAGAGGACATTTTATACAAATTGATGAATTTACTGTTGGTAGACAGCCTTCAGTTTTTGGCCTTTCAGGGCTTCTGTTAATTGAAGAAAAATGCTTTGGATCATGTCATTTTCCTGGGTTGACATTATTCAGAGACTAATAAATGAGGGCACATAATGACCCCTTTATCTCAGAAGAAAATGAGTCTACTGTGTAGGACCATTCCAGCTCCAGAGCCTCCCATAGATTTGACAAAATCTTCTGTTAGGCTAATGGTGCTGTGGACTTCTCTCTACACACTCCTGCTCATTTCTTCTCTTCGTGGTGTTGAGTCTAAGGACACTTCTTAAAAAACACCCGAAGTTCATAATTGAACTAGGATTCCCAATGAATATAACATACTACAGTAATTAAAACAAAGTAAATTAGTAGTGTATCACAAAGTAAGCAAACTTTCAGTCTGAGAAGAAAGTAAAGTAAGGAATAATCATAAAAACAATCCTTTACTCTGTACTAGACCAGTGTATTGTATGTTTTGGTATCAGATGTATTACTATTATGGCATGGAGGGAATAGTAAAATTGAATGATATCATATTATAGTGCACATGATTATTGCTACTTTTATTTCTCATTGACCTATGGTTGATCCTTGCCTCCAAAAAGTATTTTATTATTGTATGTTCCCTAGATCAGGAGGTTCTTTTCATCAAGGGGCCCTGTACGTAAAATCCACATCACTCTCCATAGGGGCTTATAAATTACCTTCTTTTCAATTATTTCCTATCCCACATCACAAAACATTTATTTGTTCTATTATGCACCACTATCTTTGACATTTTTTAAACAGTAGAAGATCTGCATTTTAATTAGGTATAGTCTACTTTTAAAGTCAGTTGAAAAATTTTTGCGGATGAAACATCTGTAATATCCAAAGGTGTCTGGCCTAGGGCAGAAAAAGTGGGAGTGCACATCTGCATTATTGCCATCATCAGAAAATGAAGTCCTATTAAAAACATGTTCATAATGTGCTCTGCTCTCTAGGAAGCAAAAGTTTATATCCTGGAAAACTACTAGCATTTCTTATAGGCAATAAAAGTTTCATGACAACCCAGACCGACTATATTAAGCATATGCTCAGGCATCTTAAAAATGTTATTACTGATTAATCTATAGTTATAAATAACTTTCATTGGCCCTGGTTGCCTAAATAAATATGGTAATTTATGGTTTGTGTTGTTTCATACAAATATGGTTGTCTGCCTGTGGTCAAAAAGTAAAGTTATTTTTGCATGCCATATAGTTTTGTAATAATAAATGCTAAGGAGATAGGATGAATTACTCATAAATAGAAGTATCACTAATAGAAATGGCTTCATTTTCACATTAACCCTAGTAGCTAAATCTGGTCTGATGTAACATATTAGCATATTTCTTCAATCTGTATAAAGTAAATTGACATTAAAAGATAAAATGATCTCATTTTCTACCAAATAAGATATTTTTTCATTAATTAGATGTAAGCTTTCAAATTTAAAACAATATAACTCTATAACAAAAGGACACGTTTGATATGAGGAACAATAAACAAATATCAATTAGGCAGGTTTGAAAACCAAGGAAATAAAAATAAATACTGACTTTGTTACATTATAGAAATAACTAAACTATTTCACTGTTTATTTCAGTAAACACTGAAAAGTGGTTTGCAAATTACAAAGGTTTACAGGAACAAAAAGTTTTCTTGAGAATATTTTATGACAAATTAGAAAATGTGTAAATATATGATGATTAATTTTATTGTTTTACAATAAAATAAAACATAAAAACAATGCATTCTGATTTTATTGACAAAATTGCTGTTGAATCAACATGTATAACATTTCTCTGAGAAAACAGTGTAACATAAATAGTACACATAGGAAGAATTGTAAGTAATTGTGGCTAGTTCATTGTAAGTGAGGTTCTAAGTGCTACAGTACAGTACAGGGGTGGGGTTGTGGCTCAGTGGTCAAGCACTCGCTTAGCACATGTGAGGCACTGGGTTTGACTCTCAGCACCACATAAAAATAAATACATAAAATAAAGGTATTGTGTCCATCTATGGCTAAAAAAATAATTGCCACAATACTATTTTCTATGATCTGCATCTAGTTTCAAATTTTCAAAGAAATAAATTCTTTTTATACTATTAAAAATTAACAATGATTTTATGCTTCTAGTTTGACCTCATTTCTTCTAGAGATATGTGGACATAAAGTCATGTGAAAAGTTGAACCCTGGAAATGGAAGTACATATCCAGTGCTAATCTTAAACTCCAATGTGGTGAAGAACATACACACACTTTTTCCATCAAGCCAAAATGATGCTTAATAGTGATTCCATGTAGGAATTTCTTCCCAAAGTTTCTGCAGGAATGTATGATTTTTCTCAGAGTCTCAAATCATGAGAAAAAAAAACCAGATTTTGAAAATCAGAGTATATTATAATCCTCCTGAGAGAATTAGTTTAGAAGATGTAGGAGCTTTATGAGTTTGAATCTTCAGAATTCACTGAAGACAAATAGAAATAATGGAAGAGCAAGAAACAGACTCTCTCAGTTATTTGAAAGATGAGGTTGATATTTCTGGGAACCAGGTTCAGAGCATGTATAAAATAGTGGTCATATTGTAATCAGTTCATCTTGCTTTCTGTTGCCTGTCCTTCGAGTGTGTTTGTGGATCTGTCTGCTGCTAACAATGCATCATTCTTGCAATAAAATAAATATTAATAGTTTGTGTGGTATATTTTATAGATATCCTATGAATGATGTTCCTAGAGATAACAAGTTTGAGAACCAAAAATTCTCAAATTGGTAATTTCAACCCATGATTCTTTGTAGTGATGTTGATGTTAACCTTGTTAGGAAGTCTGGGTATTAACTGTTTGAATACTACCCAATCCTATTCACGGTCATTTTCAAATGTTTTTTTATAAATTCACTGTAGGCTCTATTTCTTCTAAAGATTAACATTTTTGATTTACTGATCATAGTTACTATATATTTCTAATGAGTAAAGAGAATGTAGAGCACTGGAAATATTTCAGGAGTAACTGAAATTTTAGGAGTTTATGAACATTTCTGGGAATTCTGATTTCTTGTTCACAGATCCCTAATATTTGTTTTGAATTTTGAAACTTTCATCCAATGGCAACTCATAAAAATGGTGTCATGGATATGGAGAGCAAGGTGGTAACTGCCAGACCATCTGACAATCCTTTTACACATACACAAAATCACCCAGGATTCCTGTTTTATGTCAGGCAAAGTACTTCTCATTTCCATGATGATGTGACTGTTTGGAAATCAAAATTGTACTTGTCTCTGAATTTGAGCTATGTCTTGGGGTAAGTGTCATTTGATTTGTTAAACTTGAACTTATCCTTCAAGGCAGCACAGCAGCTTTTGCAGGTACAGAAATGGCCTTTATATTTAAATGTGCTGCCTGGAACACACTTCCATCTGTTTTCTGTAGTTTACACAAAGCATTAGTTCAGTTCCAGGGGTTCAAAAATTCTAATTCTAAAGGTTAAATTCACACACAGAGAAGCCCAATGGGATTAGAATTCCTATTTTAGAAAATGCGTGTCCTTTTGCACTGTGAACATGACTTGCTATCTCTGCATTATCTGGCTGCAGAGCCATTACACTCACACTTTTCTCTATAAACTTGTTCCTCTTCTTCATCCTAATGTGATAGCACAAAAAGATGAGCAAGTCCCAGGACTAAGAATGAAGACATCTGGAGCTTATGATAAGGGAACTGCTTGAACCTAGGAGTTCTGTATATCTTTCTTTGTTCAGGTCCCTTTATACTTTCTAGACTTGCTGAAATCTTCACTATTAAAAACAACATGTGATTTGGAAAACTGTCTGTGATCCTGCTTTATAGCTACAGATAGAGTAATTACACTTCCCAAATATTCTGGGATAAATTCAATTTTAAATGTTCATTCCTATTGTCAGATCATACATCTAGATAGAGTTTGTAAAATAGGTTTCTCATAGCTGAACACTTCTATTTCAAATTTACTTTAATAAAGTAGGATTAAAGTAGGATCTTTCGCCTACTTGATGGCTTCCCACTTGTACATTTACAGCTAAATATTAGTGTAAGGACTTGTTTCATTGTATTTTTGTGTGCTTATTGCTGTAACTTAAAAACAAAACTTCAGAGTAAAAGTTTTCTATAGCTGAGGAAACTATTCTCAGGAAATTTCCTTAGTTGCCTTGGTCAGAGAATATTGACTTAAGAAGTACACCACAAATTAAATTTATGGTAGACAATTGTTTTCATGACACTTTGGCCTAAGTCTATGTAAATTTTAGTCCACAGAGTAAAGCTCTATGAGCAAGTTGTGACTCATGTCTTTTCACATTGATGATGCAATGCAGGTGTGCATTGGGAAAAAAATGAAATAGTTTTGAACTTCTTGAGAAAAAACACAAATAAGATTTTTTCTTAAGCTGATAAAAAGTAAAATTAAGTATATGAAGTCATAGTTACTGAGAATTATGAATCTCATATTCAATTATTAGGAAAAAAATATATGCAAATATAAACATTTAAAATACTCCAGCAAAACTGCAAAACAGTTAAAGTAGGTTATATTTTCTCACTAAAACTAGTTGATAAAATTCATATTACTTGGTATCAGCTTCATCACAGAATAAGAAGTAGAATAAAAGCACAGTAAAAAGATTGCTTTGGTTTTAGGTCATTAAGAGTTATTTGGTTTAAAGAATTAGTTTTAGGGATACTAAATACAAAATTCTCAATTATGGTGTGCAGTTCTATGAAATGATAAAATAGAAATTATCAAGCAATATTTTAGGAAGATCATTTTTTAAAGAACTTGATGCTTTTTCATTTATGTTGTAAAGAAGAAGAAAATGATCATACTTCAAAAGTGAAAGAAAAGGATTGGATTTATGATTATTTATGATTATTTCTTTATGATTATTTCTTTATGATTATTTATGGTTGTCTTTATGATTATTTCTTCATGATTTTGTGTCTATGTGTGGCTCTCTTTCCATTCATTATGCTGAGCTCTCTAGGCCCCTTTCAATCTACACACTCATATTCTTGGTAAACTCTTGGCAAACTTCTTTATTTAATTCTTAGTAGATTCCCTGAACTACAGTTTCTCCTTTCATTTTACAAGTTCAATTATTTGCATAGTTTATATCTGTACATACATTACTCTAATTTCCTTATCTTTCTGATATTTTCCATCTGTCTTTTATGTATATCTTGGATAACTTCCTCATAATTGCCTTCCAACATTTCTATTGATTTTGCTTTTTCTTATTTTTGCCATCAGACAATTAATATTAAAGAAGTGATTTTAGCTTTCTCAACATTTCCTTTTGTACGCTAATGATCTTTTTCTGGTATGCAGTATCTTTTATTTTGCATATCTTTTATTTTAAAAGATATTTTGCAATATTTTTTATATTTGCATTATAAATGATTATAAAGCATTTTTTGCTTTTTACATTGCATATTATAAGTATATTTATGGTTGTTTGATTTGATAATTCTTTAAAATTGAGGCTCTCTTCAAATACCTATATCTTTTTGGCTACCAATTTAGACTTAAAACATAGGAGAGGGACTAAAATGCTGGTGAGAGTCTCCATAAATGTGAGCATATCTTGCCAACAGGTCTGCTTTACTATGAGGTGATGGGGTACAAGTCTGGCTATTTTCCCATAAAATACCCAAATGTCAAAGAGTTAGGGTATTTTTTTTTTTTTTCTTTTGAGACATTCGTTCACTAAAAGGGAAAATTTTTGTCTTCTTGCTTGAAGGTTGAGGTTCTGGATATAAGTAGGGCTATCAGATTTCTAGGAATCAGGCAGGAAAGGAGAGTGATGATTTCATCATTCATCATTATTTACATAGATCTCCCATTTGCAATCCAGTATCTCTGCATTCTCCTCAATTGGATCTAGATCATCCTGGGTCAACATTTGAAGAGAATTACCCTTTTGTCTTTTACTGCAGTGGGCAAAGTGTAGTTTTTTGAAGCATAAAGAGGAATCTGAGACTGAAGTGGTCCTTATGTACACTTCTGAACAGTCCTTTAAACCCCATGCATTCATGTTCAGGTTTTCAGAAATGTAAATTCCCTCAAATATTAAGAGAAGTGAAGGTTCTGTGTGCAAAATAGTTTGGTTCTTGTCTTTTCTTAGTTTCTCATATTGTATCCTTGCTCTATACAGAATTATTATTGTTATTTGGTACCAGGGATTGAACCCAAGGGTTTTTAATCACTGAGACACATCCCCAGCTCTTTTTGTATTAGAGACAGGGTCTCACTGAGTTGCTTAGAGCCTTACTAAGTACCTGAGGCTGTCTGTCTTTGAACTCTGATCCTCCTGCCTCAGCCTCCTGAGCCGGGATTAGAGGTGTATACCACCATGCCCAGCCAGAATTATCATTTTTCTATTCTCCATTGATAATTTTACTGGAGTCCATTGAATTATTTTTGGCTCCCAAGATTTTGTCAATATTTTACTATCTGTTTTATTTTTGGAGTCTGTCTTCATGTTCTTTTAAATATTAGACTTCTTTAACTTATAGTGTATTTGGGATTGTGAAAAGCTGATAATATATTTCAGTCAGACATGATTAAACAAAAGTTGTTTTTATAATATTCCCCACATTTTACTTGTAAAGTTACATGATACTCAAATTTTCACTTTCTTGTGCTTCCTTGGGAGATTAATTATATGATTGGGAAATCTACACATTTTACTCTGATGTTATCCCATTTAAGTAAGTTTCTAAATTTCTCTTTGTTCTGTTGATTACTGTAATTGTTTTTATTCTTTGAACAGCAGTGGTGTAGAGAAACCCAAATTATGGGTAGTCCAAATACAATGAGCATTTAATTTTGATGTGGTTATGCAACATTTTCTATGCGTTGGTCTGGTTTGTATACTGTAAAAATTCATCAACAGATTAAGACATCATACTAGTTCTCCAGCCTCCATTTCTCTGTTCATTTTTCCTGAAGCGTTCCTGTGTTTTCAAGTCTTGGGGGGCACTCTTCATTCCATGTCCATGCTCATGCTCCCCTCTGATGACCTTCCAGGCCATGAGATTGCAGGAATTCTTCTTTTATTAAGTTGTTCACCCTTAGTAGTGCCCAAGGCATGCCCACGGTTCTAACAAACCTGTCTTGTTGCTTGTCATATCTTTTTCCAGTCTGATGCTCCAGGTTTCTCTGTTGGCCAAGTTTTTCCTTTCTTGTCAGTATTTCTCTAGACCACTGTATTATCTCCTCCAAGTATGGACACAGGCTCTCCTTTCAATTCTTCACACTACAGCTAACATCAGTCTGTAATATTTACCGAAGATTCAAGAAGGACTGAAAGAAATTGCAACACAAATTAAGAGGATGTAAAGTGAGATATAAAAGAGTCAGTTATTTATAACTGATAACCCAGAACCAGAGAGATTCAGGTAAATTTTAAATGGGGTCCTGAAGAAAATTAGGAATGTAGTATGTTCAGACCACCCCATTAAATATTTACTATTAATGTTCTTGCTTATATGTTGATCTTGGGTTATGAGCTACCAATATATGATGCTCATTCGGTGCTTAACTTGAATGTGGCTTCATAAATTATTCAGCATATTTACTCAAATATTGTGTAGCTTAAAATTAGATTTAATTTTCTCAAGCACTGTATATAACTCTTGTATATTTTGTAGAAATGCAATGTTTAAAATTAAATCATACACAAAGGTCTCTAATGCTGTTCTCACTGGTTAATGTGTACTTCTGTCATTCTTCACTAATACTATATATAACAAAATGAAAAAATAGGTCAATATTAGCTATGGTCATTCTCTATAGATAAGGGAAACATCATATGATGAATATTCTACGTCTATTCTTGTAAAATATAAAAAACAGGATCACCTTAGTTGAATCAAAATGAAAATAAACACAAACACATAATAGTGATAGATTCAATTGCAGTTAGCATTTCAAAACCTATAAAACTGAGATACAACACATTAGCTTTCATAAGCATTACCTATTTTCTCCATTTTTGTTCATTTTCTCTATTAGGTTGTCTATTTTTCTATTTTATTCTATTAAATTTTTCCTCTCAAACATTTTTTCATCTTTTCCTTTGCTTAATGCCATTATTGAAATCCTTGACTAACTTTTGCTTTCTTATGTCCTTATTTTAAGGATCTAGCATTAACTTGTAGATCAGGCATGGACCTGGGGCCTCAGTGTATTTCCCTAAAGTTGGAAATTTATGCAAACTAGAACCAAAGGAGTCTCATAAGTAATTTTCTCTACCAACAAGATAAATGAAGGGCTGAGAGAGGACATTGTGTTTTTTCCCTGATGTTGAGTAAAGCTAAAGTCTATTTTAATGCAATAAATTGAATTTGCAAAACCACAATATTTGATCTTAGCAGCAACTACTCTATCATCTTGATGTTTTTCCTGTCTCTATTTGCAGTTTCTAGCATTATTTTTCCCACTTAAAGATCTACTTAAACATTTCTTTCACACTCACACACAAATGGCCAGAACATTCTTACCCAAAAGACACATTCCATCATATTTTTGCAAATGCGTTAAAAGATTTATACACCTTCTGAAAATATAAGTTGCTTTAAATACATTTGAATTCTGAGTAAGAATCACACTATGCATGGGCTAGGTCATACAAACAGAAATTGTCCTTGATATTAAGGAGAAATTACTCTGGTCAACTCATTTGTGTCTCCAGGCAAATGAACTCAAAGGTTAGGTCTCCAACTTTATGCTTGAAATGACTCTTCTTAAAATCAGTGCTTAACAGGGAAAACTAAATGAATGATTGGGGACAACTGAAACCATACTGAACTAGCTAAATTAACCACACATTTTTTAAATGTTTTTGTTACATATATTATACTATGTTAGAATTTTGTGAATGTATGAAATAGAAAGCAACTCAAAGCTGTTTGGTCCATCTGTCCATCTCCTGTATGTCCTTCTCTATGGAAACTGGTTTCTTTTTTTCCTAGCATATCAATTTTTCTCTGTTAAGCATCAGAGTGGGAAAATATCATACATCCCACTCCTGATTTGACATTTTACATGTGTAGCAATGCACAAAAACTGATTGAAATCTTAGTTCCATTAAAAAATTTCACACAAGTGTTCCTCATTGGACTACTTTTTGTTAGATATCCAGGCTTAGTCCAATCATCTCTGGCCAAGGCAATAGGAAAACTGAATTTAAAAAAAAAAATTACATGCTTGGTGACTGACAGAAAACCCATAGTTTTTACTTAATATTAAATCTAAAAAATGTATGTCTAACTTTTTTGTGCCTAATTAACCATCTTATTAGCTCTTGATGAAATTCTTAGCTACAGCAGTTTCCCTTCTATATTGTTCTATGCTACTTTTATTTTACTTCTTTAGCTCATATGTCTCATTAATATGTAACTGTCTGTCACTGGACACTATAGTTTACTTAATTTCCACTAGAAATATTCCAGCTTATATGCAGAAGACTCAAATCAAAATGACTTGAACAACAAGGAGATGTATTATCTTTCCTAGTAGAATGAGCTAACATTAAGGGCAGGATTGTCAAATCAGAGTCAACTGAATGAAGTGTCTTACCCAGTATCAGTGTTACTAATAATTTCATGGATGTTGACTAAAAGGATCAGACAACTTAGCTAGAAATCTGGACATCCTGTTTTGCTCCCTGTGTATTTTCTTCTTGCATTGTATATGCACAGTAATAAAGGGAGTTTAAAATAAGTCGCATACATTACATTATAAGCAAGAAGTCATTAGGCTATGGCATAATTCCATTTTAGGCCCTGGCTTTAGTAATATATTTAAAGGAGACATGCCTCAGAATTCCATAGATTATGGTTTAATTTAATATAAATAATCCTTGACTGAGGATGTTCTGCTGAAAGTGTTTTAGGTATTAGAACTCTTAATTCTATAGGAAAATTAGACCATTTCACCAACCTTCTGTCTTTAAAACATTCTTCTCAGTAAGGACAGGGAATCAATACTAGTCCAGTTGCTTTAACTCTCTGTACTCCAAAAAGTCTAAGCAATCATGTGCTAACATAACTCAGGTGCTCACAGATACCCTCAAGGGCATAGGTAAATTCGAATATCTCCTCCCCTACTCCCTCTGTCCTCTTTGCTCACCCCTTCCTCCCTGCCCCCCGCATTCTTCCTCCAATCAGTTCTTATAGTACAATTATGATACATTTTGAGAAACTTGTCCTTAAGTGATTTTGTTTTGTGAACATCATGGAATGTGCTTATACAAACTAAAAGTGTTATTTAAGTTACAAGGTAATTTTATGGGGCCACTATCATATGTAACATCTTTGGTTGACTGAAACATCCTTTTGCAGTTCATGATTGCATATTTTTTCCTCTCCAGGCTTGTTTCCCATGTGTATAAAGTGGGTCCCAAAGATCTAAGCAATGTATTTCACCAAACATTGTCTACAGGAGGCATTTGGTTGACTGAAACATCATTGAGCAGCTCATAACTTTATTTTTGTCTCTAGGCTTGTTTCCCATGTAAACAAAATGGTTACTACAGAGACAAGCATTATACCACAGAAAATGTTGTCTAGAGGCCAATATGCAAGGGAGATCATTCTCATGAGCTCTTCTCCAGATATTCTTTTGTGTTTTATTTGTCGTAATTATATCACATGCCTTTTCCTCTACTAATAACTGAAAAGGGAAATATAATTATCTTGGTTGGAATGTGCTAATAAAATATTATTGGAGTAGACTAATAAAGATTTACTCCCAATGATTGTAAGGGGCAAATTTCCTAAGAGGCTAATGATAACTGATTAAATACTGGTTCTCATTAAAGGATAAATGAGGGATGAGAGAAGGGTTGTAGTTTCTGAATAACCTGCCAGAGTTCAACTTTCTTGTGTCTACGGATGCAACAGTTGAACCTAGTTCTTGAATTGTAAGTGTGATAGTTAAAAGGAAGAATTATTTTCTAAAGCAGTTGCTAAAAGTTTGAAATTTTACCTCAAAAAATAGTGCTTCTGACATTACTGCCATTTTTATTTGTCATCAGTATTACAAACATTTATCACAGAAATTTGGCTTCTCATAAATACTGCTTCAAAAGTTAACATAGAATCGCCGGGCGTGGTGGTGCCCACCTGTAATCCAAGCGACTTGGGAGGCTGAGTCAGGAGGATCATGAGTTTAAAGCTAGCCTCAGCAACTTAGCGAGGCCCTAAGCAATTCAGTGAGACCCTGTCTCTAAATAAAATACAAAATAGGGCTGGGGATGTGGCTCAGTGGCCGAATGTCCCTGAGTTCAATCCCTGGTTCCCCCCCCCAAAAAAAAAAGTTAATGTAGAATCTTCCAGCATACTTTCTCTGTGGTTGTAGTGAAGAAAGTTTACTTTTCTAAGTCAATGACTCTAAACTTTAGAGCACATAATTTCATTACAATTATTTTTTTAATTTTAATATTAATTTTTACAGACTTCATTTTGATTCGTTGTACACATATAGGGTACAGATTTTCATTTCTATGGTTATTAAAAAGAAAATTCTTGGACCCCGTTTTAGAAATGTTGATAAGTGAACCTAGGAATCTGTATGTTTAACAAGCATTCCTAGAGATACCAGAGCAGACAAGTTTTTCAGACTACTTTTTTTTTAGAAACCCTTCCCCTATGATTGAGATCAAGGAATGATTCTTTTAGGCCAAGTACTGCTTGGAATATTGATTCTTTTTGCCCCAAAGCTCTTGATTCTGAAGTTATTTCTTTTCCACTAAAATATTTCTTTGAACACATAATTTCTTGGGACATTCCTCATTATCAGGTTTGTTGTAGGGGTATTAAATATATGAAATATGAATTATATACTACATTTTATAGAAATAAGTCACATTTACATTATAATTACAATTATTTCCCAAACGTTTTAATATGTTTAGGGGTCCTTCTTCCCTGTGTTTTATTGTGTGTTTGGCTTGTTGATTTAGAAAAGATACTGTGAGGAAATGGTTTGTGGAAACCACATAATTTAGGTTCAAGAATACTTCTCAGCTCTTTTTATTAGACCATAACTAGAATCAAATGCAGCCACCATTTTTGTAGACAGAGTAAGTGACTGTCAATGCCTTGATCTTTCAGAGGCACCAAAATAACCTCATCCATCTTCCTTACCTTTGAGTTTTAATCCCATTACCTACAGAAAATCAAATCTCCTCTAATCAGTTTAGTAGATGCTCACTCAGAGAACAAATTCCATAATAATCATGCTTTTCTTTCTTCACCATTACCCTGGCAGACCTACATCTCTTGCACACACTCATATATGTATATGTATATATGTATATATATGTATATATGTGTATATGTGTGTATATATATGTGTGTGTGTGTGTGTATGTATAGGTATATATATGTGTGTACACACACACACACACACACACACTCACAAATCATTGGGACCCATATTTCATTGTAGTTCCCTAGATGTAATATATTGTATGTCTTCATGGTGACTAGCAAAATGCTTTGGAGAACATTTCAATTAAATAGAAAATGAAAATGATCATATTCTCTTATCTTACCTAACATGCATCTGTAATGGAGGGTCTAATATATTTCTAGTAACCAGTCATATATTCTCTATAGAATTTTAAGAAACTGAATATACATACCAAAGCATTGACTGTTAACCAATTATATTATGCCTGACATATATAATATAATTTGGGTACAGGATAGATAGTATGATCTATGTCCCACAGATGATGTATGGTTATTGGTGTGTGTGAGTGAGTGCACATGCACACATGTATGTGATGTGTTTTCTTCATGCCTGCTTTGTCTCTAATTTCATTTGATCCACAATGTTTAACTTGGTCTCCTAAATTGTGTCATTTCCCAACTTTTGAAAATTGCATATTTTCCCATAAAATTCACATTTCTGTTCCCTATTGTGAGAAGTTGGAAGATCTGGCAACATTGGACTCACCTTCTAACACTATTGGAAATGACAGGAACTACCTGCCTGTAGCTTCCCTTGAAACAGTAGAGAAGTGATATTGTTCTCCATAGTCCCCGTTATTCCCTGTGCTCTCCCATGATAAGACAAGAGATCAATCACCATTTGTTATTCATTTGAATGTTTCTGTGTATTACAGCCAAGCTCTTTCACGCTTCTTAAACCAGCAGCTGCATCCCCCACCTGGTTCTCAGGCTTCCAGATTTGGAGTAACTATTGATACTGCCATTCACTGGTGATGAGTTCTGCTTCCTCAAATGTTGAAGTTTGAACATTAGAGAAGCATGCAAGGCAAGCATAATTAAGCAGGTTTTATTTAAAGGTAATAATACAAACATCTCCCGGGAGGGAGAAGGGACCATGACTGATGTTCTAAAATCCAAAGAAGAGAGCGCACCCTATGTCTTTTATAGATTAGGATCTCTTTCTTTCTCCTGTTCTCTCCCCCCGCTTATCTCCCTCCTCCCTGCCTTCATGACTAGGCCCAGGAGATGATGGTGACACAGCAAAAAAGGTGAGCTCCAAATGGCAGGGGGAAGGGCAACAGGGAGGATTCAGGCAGGTAGGGGCCCAGGGGGCATTAATTAGCAATTATCTGCCTGCAGCTTTATGGGAGGGGCAGTTAGACACTAACATTCCAATCCCTTAGGGGCAGTCTCCAACTTCCCAGACCAGATGGCCTCCATTCCTTGATTGAACCAGATTTCTTATTTTATATTAACTGTCCTCAGTTCTAGCATCACTATCACAATAGTTTGTGTTTAATTTCCTTCAAAATTTTAACAAAGAAACTGGCCCATGAACAAATGACTTGGGAGAGAAAGGAAAAGGAAACTAACCAGTGTTGAGCCACTTCCTATTGTATTCCAGGTAGTTTTTCTATTTCTACTTGATATACTCAAAGTCTTACCTAGGTGAGCTTGATTTCCCACCTTTATTTTACAAGTAAATATACTTAATCCCATGTGAATGAGCAAATTCAAATACTGAACTGGTGAATAAAATGATCTTCAAAGGAAAGTGTCTGATTCCAAAAACCAAACTGGTTTTCCATTAGGAAAATGACTCAAAGTTTTGCTATATGTGCTCTGGACCTGAGCACATGTGTAATATCTAAGGAATTATCAGAGCTGAGATTCCAAATTTGTATTTGTACAGAATTTGTAGCATCAAATATGACACATGTACATTTTGTTGAGAAGAAAGTGATTTAGGTGAATTTACTCTAAGCTACTAAGTTATTTGAATGGCCAGGAGGATAGTCAAATTTCCAGAATTCAGCACTCTCTCCCAGAGAGAGATACTTTTGAAAAATATTAAAGCATGGGAAGAGAGAGAAAAGAAAAATTCACAGGGAAACCCACAACTTCTTATTAAATAAGTCTCACAAGCTTTGCTTTAAATTTTTAATGAAAGAAATAGAAATGCTTGATTTTTCACAAGAGTAGTTTAACTATATTCATTACTGATATTACAATCTACATTGCAGAAAAATAGCAATATTAAAAAATATTTATTGTCCCTATTCAGGGTAAATATAAAATGTTTAAACCCAATGTACAATAAAGAGGTTTTTAAAAATCTAAGCCAAGTAAATGTTCATTTATATTTGGTTAACATTGATTAAAATGTATTTTTCAAAAATCATTTTAGGAAAGATATAAAATATTAGTGGAATGAAAAGGTGATTATATACACATAGGGTTCCTAATAATACTAAAATTGGGACAATTAAATTTAAGAGCTGAAATTTCAAATTTGCTAAATGTTGTAGAAGTAATACACAGACAAATCAGACAGAGACCTAAAATGGGTTCAGTTATTCATAACCCTAGGACGCATTTTATGAATTCTCTAAGCCTGTTTTTTTTCCTTGAAAATGAGAATATAGTATGTTTAATAGTGTGTTTGTAAGGATTAAATGGGGATTAAATAAGATAATAAAGATCATATTTGAACAAGGTTATAGGTCATTTTGCTTAATCCTGTTCACCTAACCAACTAAGAGAGGTTAAATAATTTGTGCAACATCATATAGCTAAGAATGAATTAGGAACTAAATCTGGAAAATCTGACTCAAGAGCATGAGCTTTTGACCACTACCTTGCACATTTTGTTATGATTAATCAATAAATGGATTAAAATTATTCAGTGCACAATATTCTTGAAAATTGTTATCACTGAATTCTTACCTACCTTTCTTGGAATAAAATAAGCTCTTTTAAAAGCAATAGAAAAATTCATAGGAGATTTCCTTTGATACATTTGTCCCTATCCACATCAAAAAGAAAGTGAAGCCAATTTCCCTTAATGTGTTTTTAGTGACTCAATTGCTCTTTTTCTAAATTCACTCAAAACTTTTATTCCAAATATTGTTGCATGTTGACCTCTATTCATTTTCTCTCTCTCTCTCTCTCTGTATACACACACACACACACACACACACACACACACACAAATTTAAACTTTACAAAAATTTTCATCTCTATATTTGACATAAAAGTTTCATGATTTCTTATTGATTACTAATAATGAATTGATGATAATTCTTGATATTTCATTTTACCCTGAAATTTAATTAATGGAGAACTGGACCTCTGAACTTATTTCAAGAGAGTGAGTGCTGTGATACGTTGCATATATATTCCCAATTTGTTTTCTTTGTTCTAGACTCTTGAATTCTATGACTCCTGTCTCTTGGTGACAATCAGAAAGTCAAATAGGTATATAAGACTCCGCTCTATCTCTGACATTACATAGAATTTAACTGACTTTCTAAAAGATTTCATCTAATACTTTCTTGTTCATTTATTTCCTTATCAACACATAGCTGTCTCTTCCTTTTGTCATACTGTTCTGTGTTGGTTAATCAGTTTATGTGCTTTAAATTTCTCAGTACATATTTTTATGTTGTCTTTACCTTCTTTTTATTTGCATTTGTCTTAAGCCATTTTTCATTCCTCCTTTTTGGTGTCTTTTAACATTTCAGTGAATAATTAATCTAGAATAGCCATATTGCTTTTTATAGATTGCTCCTCCATTTTTCTATCTGTAGGTTCTTTCCTAAAAATACCTTTAGACATCTTAGCATTTTTCATTGTTTTGGAGTCTCTCCATGTGTGTTTGTATGCATATATCAACATATATATACACAGATATATACATATACATTTGAGTCTATATTCATGACACTATACCTGCCTGTCTATACTTTTCCACCTGTGACACACTTTTGTCTTTCCTTAGCTTTGATGAGTTTACTCCAGCTTTCATGCTGTCTCTCGGCTTTTGTTGTTTTCAATAAGAATTAAGTTGAAAGTAGACATTTTCCCTGCTATTCCCTTAGCTTTTGAGTTAGAATTTTAGCAAAATTAGGCAAGACCACATTCAATGTTGTCTTCTTAGCATAATGAAGTTTTCATTATACATAAATAAATATTTAATTCCCACTTAGAGATGAACCTAATATGCATTTAATTGAATGTTGAGTGTTGAAATCAATAGTCCATGAGAATGAAATTCAAAGTCAAAGCCATATATCTCTATTTCAGAATACACTTACTATATATTAATCTAAAATGAAGTATATAATTTTATTTCTAAACCTTTTAGAAGTCAGTTTTATAAGTTTGACATTGCATTTCTCACATTTGCCAGCTCCTGTGTTGTTCCTATACACACTATGAATGATATTTGTAATATGAAATAGATATATACTTTGAACTCAAAACAGTGAAAGAGGAGGATATTTTGAGGTTATCCCATTTATTTACAGTACATTCTTCTTCATAGTCTTTGTATTCTTTATTGTGTCTTGATCAAAAGTGATTGAAATTGTGCATTAATTTGGGGATATTTCTCTTAAGTTGAGGTGTTGAACTTGACATTGTTTTAATGCATCTCTAAAAGATATGAAATACTCTTCAGTTGGATTCTTAAGAGATGTGACTTAAATCTAATATAATAACTAAAAAATTGTCTTTATAATATTTTAATGTTATGCATGTTAGTATACAAAACAAGTCTACAAAATTATTTTAATTTATCTTATGTTTCTCATATTAAATATTTGCAAATATTTTATAAATATTCTCTGGCCACCTGAGGTTACCTAGGTAACATAATCTATGTATATACAAATTCACAATCTATTTTCCTATTTGAAAATTCTTAAGAATTTGTTATATACATATAATCCAAAGCTCTACAACCATCCTGAATTATTTCAGCATTATGTTTTGCAGTAGCAATGTTTTTATACTATTTAAACTATAATGTTTCAGCTGACATATTTAATATGCATTTTATCCAGAATTCTTAATATATTTGAATATTTATATACAGGTATCAACTATTCATCAAATGTCATAATTTGTTCATGTTATACACATTACTGTGCTGAATACAGATGACTTTAACTTGCTTTACCATGCTGTCATTGATAACTCACCAGTTCTTGGATTGCAAAAATAACTTTGAAGTAATCATTCTACTTGTAAAAGACAAGTGTAAAAGTACAGCAAATTATTGGCTGATTATAGAGGCTAAAGTTAAACTTTGTTACTTGTATTATATATAACCTCTGTTCTAATTTCGTGAAGGTTTCAGGGATTATTATATTTACTTTCTATTTGTTAAATTTGAATTATATTTCCTTTTGGTGTTTGTCTAGTTTTTTTTTATTTTTTGGTGTTTGTCTAGTTTGTACAATTTGCCTGGTGCTTCATCTATATATCATGCCATGTATGTATATATGGCAATGCAATAGTTTTATTATTTTCACATTTCACAAGCATTCAAATTGAAGTTCAGAAAGTTTATATAAATTGCTGAATGTTTCACAGCTTGATTTTCATCCATGTATATCTGACTACATCAGACAAAACTTTCTATTTAATTTTGGATCACATGTCTAATTGATTTTTTCCTTCATTTTTTATTGCCTTGTAGCAATCTTTCATAAGTATAATTTCCTTTCTATAGGTGGATAGGTAGGTGGAATTATGGAAGGGTGAATTTTTGGATAGACACATAAATGCATAGGTAAAATGCCTCATGTGCAAAACTTTACTGAAGTTTAGAGAAGGATATTACCAACCTAGCATCTGGGAGGCCCTAAACTAGCAGATGAAGCTTCTTACAGGGCTCCTTCAATAATATGAAAATTAACTGTGTGCTATAAGCAAGTCCAAATAATGCACTTCCTTTTACGATCTCTGTTTTGGACCCTGAAAAATTCCATTACTAATGTCTATTCTTCAGTTTTCTTTGGCACAACTTTGGTTCATACATCACAGTTCTGTTTATAATAAGCCAGACAGGACAGATGTATTTTTCTAAAACAATTTTCTTAAATATATAGTATCTAGCATCCTGTGGCAGATTCTTATTCAACTTCTAGCTAATAAATTCCATCAGCAGACTTTTCAAGGAGACCTGGTCAAAGGTGAAACTGTCTGAAGACTTTCCAGGAAGGGAAGAAACTTCCCACAAACTCACTTCCCACTACTGTCAGACACACTTACTTTTTGTTTGATTTAGATTGATTGTGTTATAACCTTGAATTTTTAGAGTTTTATAATTTGAAAAATTCTCACTTGTGTGAATTTAGACTTCTAAGGACATATAAGTATTAATGTGAGATTTTAAAACCAGATCTTCAGGTTCACTAAGCTTTTGATGCTGCTGCTGTTGCTATTGACTTGTTTTAAGAAAAGTTGTGCATTTATATTATGTGACTCTAATCCTCTCAGGTTAGTGATTTCTTTATATAACCCTGTTTATTTTCTTAGAGCTAAAACTAAATTTTAGATATGAAAGTTACATAAAATCATATGCACATGTAAATTATATATCAAAATTATATATTATATATTAAGATATATAATTATATATAAAATCATTATATAGTGCACAAAGTTATGTTATCAATATATAATTATATATGTATTATGTGTTCAAAATGTAAGATTATAAGAATAGAAAAATATTTCATATATTTAAAATATATAAAATGTTTATTTTATGTGGATATATAAATACAAATATTTGCATAAATACTCATATTAGCCCAACATCATTTCTGAAATAATTTGAGGCAGCAAATAAAATATAATTGTTACAGAGGGAAAATAAATGCAGGAAACTGTGAAAATTGAAAGGTATGTTCAACATAAACAACATTCTATCTAAATGTGGTCTATAAATTGAGTTTTGAGCTTCTTAAAATCCATTGAAAATAAAATTATGTGTATATTTGAAAGGTTCACAATGTTCAAGAGATTAAATCAAAATTTTAACATAGGACACAGCTTTTTTGGCACTGAGACCAAGGTGTACTATCTAATGGATAATACTACTGAAAAATAGCCTTGTAATAGTTACAGTAGTACATGACAAATGGCTGCTTCTTATTATGCAAGTTCATGACGAAATAAAATGAAACCAATTCGTTCAGCCAAAATAGAGTATTTTAACTGTGCAACTCTTACTGTTGTCATTATCCAAGACTAAACTTCAATACATTTAGAATAGCAATTCTCAAAGCACATTTTATAGAATGTTAATTACGATGAATATTTTTTCCGAAACTATTTTATTTTAAATTTTTTTATTTGTTCTTTTTTGTTATACATGATAATAGAATGTAGAATATATTTTGGCAAATTATACATACATAGAGCATAACTTATTCTATTTAGGATCACACTCCTGTGGTTGTACATGATGTGGAGTTACCCTGGTTATGTGTTCAAATACAAAGCTAGGAAAGTTATGTCTGATTAATTATGTCTTTCCTGATCCCCTTCACCCTCCCTTCCCTTCATTTCCCTTTGTCTAATCCAATGGATTTCTATTATTCCCCTCCCCAACCTCCCTTGTTTTGTAGTAGCATTCACAAATCAGAGATAACATTTGGCCTTTGATTTTTTTGTGTGTGATTGAATTATTTCACTTAGCATGATTGTCTCCAGTTCTATCCATTTACTAGCAAATGCCATTATTTCATTGTTCTTCATCCTGAGTAGTATTCCATTGAGTATATATACTACATTTTCTTTATCCATTCATCTGTTGAAGGACACCTAGGTTGTCTGCATAGCTTGGCTATACTGAGTTTAGCTGCTATAAATATTGAAGTGGCTGTGTAACTGTAGCATGTTGTTTTTAAGTCCTTTTTGTATATACCTAGGAGAGGGATAACTGGTCAAATAATGGTTCCATTCCAAGCTTTCTAAGGAATCTCCATACTGCTTTCCATAGTAGCACCAATTTGCAGTCCCACCAGCAAAGAATGAGTATGCTTTTCCCTCACATCCTCTCCAACATTTAGTGCTACTCATGTTCTTTATAATTGCCATTCTGACTGGAGTGAGATGAAATCTCAGTGTAGTTTTAATTTGCATTTCTGTAATTGCTAGAAATGTTGAACATTTTTTCATAATTTGACCATTCTTATTTCTTCTTCTGTGAAGTGTGTGTTCAGTTCCTGTGCCCATTTATTGATTGGGTTATTTATTTTTCTGGTGTTAAGTTTTTTGAATTCTTGTATATCCTGGAAATTAATGCCTTACCTGAGGTACTGGTGGTAAAGATTTTTCTCTCATTCTGTACGATCTCTGTTCACATTCTGGATTGTTTCCTTTTCTGTGAAGAAGCTTTTAAGTTTGATACCATCCCATTTATTTATTTTTTTAAAAATACTTTTAGTCGTAGATGGACACAATAACTTTATTTTATTTAATTATTTATGTGTGGTGCTGAGGATCAAACCCGGTGCCTCATGCATGCTGGGCAAGCACTTTACTACTGAGCCACAACCCCAGCCCCCATCCCATTTATTGATTCTTGGTTTTACTCTTTGCTCTTTAGGAGTCTTATTGAGGAAGTCATTTCCTAAGCCAACATGTTGGAGGGTTGGGCCTACTTTTTCTTCTAGTAAAAAAATTGAACCTCAGTGTAGTGGCACATGCCTGTAATTCCAATAGCTTAGGAGGCTGAGGCAGAAGGATCATGAGTTCAAAGCCAGCCTCAGCAACAGCAAGGTGCTAAGCAACTCAGTGAGACCCTGTCTCTAAATAAAGTACAAAATAGGGCTGTGGATATAGCTCAATGGTTGAGTATCCCTGAATTCAATCTCCAATACCCAAAAAAGAAAAAAAAGT
The DNA here is from genome assembly GCA_020662805.1 of Glaucomys volans. Taxonomy (NCBI): domain Eukaryota; kingdom Metazoa; phylum Chordata; class Mammalia; order Rodentia; family Sciuridae; genus Glaucomys; species Glaucomys volans. The sequence continues at coordinate 275,908 of JAJEJO010049668.1, forward strand.
GAAGAAAACCTCAGAAAATGAAAAGATCTCCCATGTTTCTGGATAGACAGAAATAATTTTATAAAAATGGCCATACTACCAAAAACACTACACAAATTTAGTGCACATTCCTATTAAGATCCCAATGATGTTCTTCATAGAAATAGAAAAAGTAATCATGAAATTCATTTGGAAAAATAAGAGGCCTAGATTAGCCAAAGCAATCCTTAGCACAAAAAGTGATGCAGGGAGCATCACAATAGCAGACCTTAAACACTACTGTAGAGCAATAGTAACAAAAATGGCATGATATTTGCACCAAAAGAGACAGACCAGTGGAACAGAAAAGAAGACATAGAGGCATATCTACATAAATACAGTTCTCTCATACTAGACAAAGGTGCCATCAGCCTACATTGGAGAAAAGATAGCCTCTTAAACAAATGTTGCTGGGAAAACTGGAAATCCATATTTAATAGAATGAAATTGAACCCCTATCTTTCACTTGCACAAAATTCAACTCTAAGTGGATCAAGGACCTAGGCATTAGACCAGAAAGTGTTTATAAAGAGGAAGAAGAATTAATTGAGGCAGACTCAGTACTTTCTCTGTTCTCCTAATGATGATGTGGTCTTTGTGAGTTGATTTAAAACACTAATATGAACCAATGTCACTAAATATACCCTGAATTAGCAAGAAATGTACTGTTGGTATAAGTTCTATAGCAACAATATAAGACCTGGTCTAAAAGGGATTCAATGAATTCAACTTTTAGATGGAGCACAAGTCCTCCTACAAGTAGTCTTTTTCACAAAAGAACTTTAGTATAAGGAATACAGTCCTACATCAACTTCTGACCTGCTGTTCCCACCTACATAACTTAGGCTGGGTTTCTCTGATACTAAATCAGCTGGAAACTGAATTTAATTATGGGTGTAGATGCACTGTGGTTTTACCCCACTATTCTGAACCACTTCTTATATGGAGCACATATTGTGTATTTAAAATAAAAAAGGGTCCACACATCAATTCTTTGAAGAAATAACATGCTTTTGATCATTGAGCTAGCAAGAATTGCATTTCTCGTTTCACTCTTTGCTTCATTAATTTCAACAATTTGCTAAAAAGTCCTTATTAGAATTGTTTTGCTGTTATTGTTACCAAAAATGTACTCTTATAACTTTAATTAGTGTTCCTTAGATGCAGCTTCAATTTTATGGGATATGTATCCATTAAACATATGCAGAAAGACTCATCATTTCAGGAAAAAAAGTAACAATCTGAGTAATTTCCTATCTAAATCTATTAAGACAGCTCTAAAATATTGCTGCATTTGTGCTGCATTTTATGTTATCACATATTTTCCAATCATTTAGAAGTATATGTATTTTCTCAAATGTTATTCAATTATAACATTATAGTCCTTATTTCAGATTTTCTGGTCATTACCAATTTAAGAAGTTCATATTAGATTCTCTAAATGTGAAAATTAAGATTAAGGCCTGGTTTTTGTTTTTAAATTTAATGTGGTTAGTGTCATGATTAATTAACATTTATCTGATCATCTTCAGGTTTATGTGACCCTAATTTCTCATCCATTGAAGAATTATGTTCCTTTAAGACTTTTCTGAGAGTCTGGTAGTAAGTACTGGAACCTGAAATGATTTTTTTCAAGTTTGAACAATCAGTTGTGGAACAAGGGTTCCCACCCTGAGTCTCTTGCTGTCTGCTGTAGTTGACCTTCCCATTATACTATGTAACCTTACTAATATGGAAGATTTCATGTATATTAGGTTAAAAATTTATGAAGTAAAACCTGCATTTTGGTAACTCACATGAGGTAGCAACTTCACTGACATCTTATATGACAGGTTTAGTCTTCAGTTTTTATTTTATTCCTGAAATCATTTTTAACAGGAAAAAAAGAATTTGTGAGCACTAGCCCCATTTGAACATTTTGATGAGCTTCCTTTTCATCCTTTCCTGTGAAATCACAGTGGTAATATTCTATGGTTTATGCTGGGATAAATGTTCCTTATTTGCAAGGGGAATGAGCCTTGTGTAATACTGCTATCTTCTTAATAAGAAAAGGTATTTAGCTACAGGCAGAGGGAAATAAGTGTTGAAACTGGATTGTATCTCCTGTTGATCCTAGTTTTCTTTTTCTTTTATTAAAACTTTTAGTTGAAATACTTTTATTGTGGTTTGGTTATTTTTTAATAGATGAAAGTGAAGAAAAGCAAAAATTTGAAGAGGTGTATCTCCTTTACTCTCTGTGGGTAAGAAACTTCATGAATGAATTCTTCATTGAAGGATTTTTTAAATGACTAGGCAGTCATATGCAATGCATTCTCAAGGTATGCTTACTTAGGAAGCAAATAGTATTTTATGGAAATCTATTGATTTAATCATGTGATCTTTTAAATGGCATATTGATATACTAATGTGCATAATACTTCATATATGCATCACACACTAATATACTTGCCCTTTATGGTAACTTATAAATGTACAAAATATCATGCTGTGACTTACTGATGAATTCAAAACCATAGTAAACTATATTACTTGCTTCCAGTCTGGAATCATGTAACGCTCAAGATGATCCATGAGTTTTCTCAGACAAACTGAGTCACTGAGTGGCAACTGACATCCCTAAAATCATATACCATTTATTCATGGTGAACTGTAAACTCAGCTTTAAACTCAGCCTGTGTTCAGAGCCTTCCCATTTAATTATTACCATGCACTTACCATACACTGCCCTCATTTGTCTTTGTATTACAGATATTATGCAAGTAAAACTGTGATGACTATATGATTGTTTTATGAAATGGTCCTAGTTAAAGCTTTAGTTAATATAGTCTTTTAGTTTATTCTATTAATAGAATGCCTCACCAAATTACTGCAATGTGGCTGGCATCAGAGCCCACAGTAATGAATATATAGCCTAAATGGGTTTAAATTATTTGCTTAATTATTTATTTACTTTGATACCAGGATTGAACCCAGGGGTGCTTAAACACAGAGCCACATCTCCAGCCTTTTTATTTATTTATTTTGAGACAGGGTCTAGATAAGTTTGGCCTCCCTAAGTTGCTGAGGCTGTTCTAGAAATTAGGATCCTTCTGCCTCAGCCTCCTGTGTTGCTGGAATTACAGGCATGTGCCACCACACCCACCCTGAGTTAAATTATTAAAGAATTCACAAACCATGCATTCTTTGATTTATGAGTACTTCTTTTCATAATACTATCCCCCATGGATTATTGAAGCAACACTAGAGCTTTGGTGGAATTACCTGACCTATTTAGGTGACAAATCACGGTGGGGGTGAATGGTGCAGAGATGAGAAGCATGGGGAAAGTGTAACTGTACCAAACTGATGGACCAGAATGTCATTTCTTAGGGTCTTACAATTTTTTGTACTAAACATCATAAGTAAAATGTTGATACCTACTTTTCTAAGAAACTGGGGTGTTATTTCCTAATGCAAACCTGATATCTATGAGTGACCCTACACCAAACAACAACAACAAAATAAGAATCAAAAACACTTCTAAAGATCCTTTGATGGGAGACAAATGTGCATTCTATGTCAAGCTTTTGTTCTGTAAATTTATGAATTAAAACTGAATAATTTTCAAAGGAATGAACATGAAAGCACTCCACTAAGATCCAAGGAATAGTACTATAACAGTAAGTTCTAAATACAGTATCATAAATGTGTGACTTGCTTTGAGAAAACAAGGAAAAAACCCCCCAAATAAAACTAGGATATTGCATTATGGTGGCACAATCAAATGTCTTAAAATATACATAGTTTTTAGGTTTATTTCCTCTAAGGAGCACCAAATTGATGTATCTATTTTGAAAGAATACAATTTTTTTGTAACCAATATGATTGTACCAACATTTAAAACAAAAGCTGAAATTATCTGCATATATTGATTATGAAATGATACATAGTATCATAGTTGTTGTTATTGTATTTTCCCCATTGTCCTTTCAAAAAGATGATTATTTGTGTGGCAGGGGAGGCTAGGGATCAAACCCAAGCTCCTTGATCTTGCTGGAAAAGTACTCTACCACTGAGCTACGTGCTCAGCACCATAGAAACATAAAAATATTTTTGTAATGGTAAACTATAATGCATCTGTGATTTAATCATATTGCCTTTATTAGGTAATTTAAATCAATATTTTATTAAAGCAGTACCTCAGAGTAAGACCACATATTCTACTATGATTTTAAATGTACTTTTTGATGAATACAAACTGCTTACATTGTGGCATTTCCTTCTATTTGCATAATTAAATTACTGGCTTCTATGGTTAAAACAATATTGCTATGGATATAATTAATTTTAATAACTTGCTATAAAGACTCAGTTTTTCAACAGTACTATATTCTTCTGGTATACATAAATCATATAATAGTAAAGGTATATGTTGAAAAGAGTTATTAATAGATACATTCAATTTTTAAGTAAACATTTGATGCCATTAGCAAACTGATGATAAATTATGTATTAAGTTATAAAGTCATGAATCTGAGACCATAATATAACACTTGCCAAAGATAATCAAAACCACAATCTCAAGTGACTTAATTATGACAGTAGGTTACAAATTTGTTAATGGTCAAGAAGTTGGAAGAATGAGAAGGTAGAGAATCTATATGAACTAAAATTTCCCATTAATATAGCAAAACCTGAGAATGATAGACGTAAGTTTGGCATGGTTTCAGACACCAGCTGCCTCTTAATGTCTTTCCCAGCTGTGAAAGTTGTAGGATTGAGTTTTAGTCTGTATCCTTAATTTTAGTTTGTTCATTTATTTATGCAAAGGTAAATATTCTATCGAACACTTTTTCATCTTTAAAGTATGGGCGATAAATTATGGGGAATTTCAGAATTTCTTTAGCTGGCAAAAATCTTGCTTTTTTCACTTTTTATAAAATTTGAGTATATCTAAATATATTTTGAAATGCTTTATATAATTATTCTTGAATTTCCCCTTTTCTATTAAATGTCTGTTTGAAAGAGAAAGAACAAAATTATTCTACCACTGCTCAGAGAGTCAAAGTAACTCCTGAGTGTGGTCATGGCAGGAGTGAATACGAGAAAGTGTGATAACCAGGTTCTAGATGTCCCTCTTCCCACCCACACCAATACAAAGCATGCCCATACAAAGGAGAACTCGTGAGGAAATTCCCTTAAAACAGCATCTGATTGTGAAACGTGATAATGGGGAATTGGAGAGTCCAGATTATGCCTCCAGAGTATCCCATCTTGTGACACATTTTCACACCTACTCCATGAACTCACCAGAAGAGCAATGAGTTTGAAAAAAGCTTCAGTCCTTATTACTAAATATAAATTATCAAACAAGGTGTAGACACAGCAGGAAATACATTAGCACACAGAGGAAAACTACTCGATACATTATAAAAAGACAGCAAAGCAGCATCTTATACTTTGCAAACATATTTAGTGGTCCAAATAAAGGAAGAATGTAAGAACTGTGTTATGAATATCTTCAACAGGATAAAGGAGGAGAGGTAAGGTGAAGTAGAAATGAAGGACATAAAATTAGCATACTACAGTAACACAACCACTCAATGTTTATGACAGCTCAATTCACAATAGCTAGACTGTGGAACCAACCTAGATGCCCTTCAACAGGTGAATGAATAAAGAAGCTATGGAATATATATGCAATGGAATACTACTCAGTCATAAAGAATAATATGGCATTTGCAGATGAATGAATGGAATTGGAGATTATCATGCTAAGTGAAATAAGCCAATCCCCCCAAAAATAAAGGCTGAATGTTTACCCTGATAAGTGGATGATGATAAATAATCAGGTTAGTGGTTGGGGGAGTGGGAGAAAAATGGATTACAATGAGGGAAATGAGAGGGGGCAGGGGTGGGGCTTATGAAAAATGATGGAATGAGACATCATTACCCTATGTACATGTATGATTACATGAATGGTATTAATGCATATCATGCACAACCATAGAAATGAAAATTTGTACCCCATTTGTGTACAATGAATCAAAATGGAGTCTGTAAAAATTAAAAAAGAAATGACAGCATCATTAAGATAAGTGAACCAATTGGAAAAACTTGCACAGAAATATGATATCCAAAATAATTCACTAGATGAATTGAAGAAACAATTGAGTATATCTAGAGGATTAGTTAGAACATCAGATTAAAGATCTTTCTCTGTACTTACCTCAAAATGAGGAAGCACAAGTAGAAATATAAACTTCTGTATGTTATATGGAGCCGAAGATAGTGAGGGAAATAGGTGATAGAACATATTTGCAGAAATCAACATGAAGAATTTCCCTACATTAGCACTTCACGTTGAAACTTTAAATCAGATGCCAACTGGGATAAATAAATAAATATACACAGGTATATTATAATTTAATTTATAGGAGGAACAAGGAATGTAGTATGAGTCCTAGTAAGTAACAGCAGAAACCTAAAGATAGTAGAAATGTTTTAATATGAGAAATTTTAAATATGCAAATTTGCTAAATTCAATAATCATGCTTTATATTAATTTCTAAAAAAAATGGCATGGCCTGGCACGGTGGCATACACCTGTAATCCTCGTAACTTGGGAAGCTGAGGCAGGAGGATTGCAAATCTGAGACTATCCTCAGTAACTTAGAGAGGCCCTAAGGAACTTAGTGAGACCCTCCCTCAAGAGAAAATAAAATGGTCTTTCACTTCTTTTGTTAGGTTGATTCCCAAGTATTTTATTTTTTTTGAGGTTAATGTGAATGGGGCAGTTTTCCTAATTTCTCTCTCAGAGGCTGCATCACTTACGAATAAAAATGCATTAGATTTATGAGCATTAATTTAAAATCCTGCTACTGAATTCATTTATGAGTTCCAGAAGTTTTCTCGTGGAATTCTTAGGGTCTTCTAAATAGAGAATCATGTCATCAGCAAATAGGGATAGTTTGATCTCTTCTTTTCCTATTTGTATTCCTCTAATTTCTTTGGTCTGTCTAATTGCTCTGGCTAGAGGTAAATGGATGATTTTGGAGACTGTTATGCTAAGTGAGATCAGCCAATCCCAAAAATCCAAAGGCCGAATGGTCTCTCTGATAAGTGAATGATGATGAATTATGCGGCTGGGGGGGGAAGGGTGGCTAGAATAGAGGAAGGATAGATTGCATAGAGGGAAGGGGGGGTGGGGTTGGGGTGGGGTGCTAAGAATAATAACAGAATGAGACAGACATCATTGCCCTGTGTACATGTATGAATGCACAGATGGTGTGACTCTACTTTGTGTACAACCAGAGAAGCAATAGCTGTACTCCATTTGTGTTCAATGAATCAATAAGTAAAAAAAAAAAAAAGAAATGTAAAAAAAAAATTGACAGCACCAGAACACATGCAGCTGTCCATTTTTGCCTATTAAAAAGAAAAGAAAAGAAAAGAAAATGGGCTGGGGATGTATTTCAGTGGTTAAGTACCCCTGGGTTCCATTCCTCACTATAGTAAATAATAAATAAAATGAATTTTCTTTTAGTATATTCCAGTTAAAGAATAATATTGTTTTTAATCCTCTTTTCAATGATAATACATTTTTACCTAAAATATTATTGTAAGTTTATAAAACTACTATTGATAGAAATTCAGAGAAAATGATTAGGATCATCAATTTTACTTGACAAACTGAAACTCTCCCAGAAACAAAAGGGTTTAAATGAAAAAAATCATCAGTTATGAATTATTTGGATAACAATAAGCTTGAATTAACAGAAGTGTAAAACTTTAATAAAAAGAATAATAGATATTCTACTTCTGAAAATACAATAAATAATGCTTTATATTCAAATATAATAAAAAGAAAAACCCCTTCAGTGATCAAGTTTGCTTAGTAAAAATATTATCTAGTATTGACAAACATCCCATGTTTTACTATTCTTATAGCATTTCTCTTTCTTCTGTTTTTGTATTAACTGTGACCTCTAATAATATGTATAAAGTCTTGTAAAAATAACAGGAATCCTTGTCTTTTAGGCAATCTTAAAACAATTGCATCCCAAATTTCCTGTTAAGTATTTGTTGTAGGGTTTCTTATATAGAATTCATAAAAAATAATGTGTTCCCTTGTGTTCTTTGCTTTATAAATGTTAAAACTGTTTTATATTTTGTAGTTTATTTTCCATAGAAAATTTTTCCTGCATATTTTGAAACCATCCCATGAAATACATTTATATTTATTTAATTAATGTGTTGGCTTATGGTTTGTGTCCCCCAACATTCATGTAAACTTGATCCTCAGTGTTGAGGTCTTGGGAGATGAGATATTTAAGAGGTGTTTTGGATGAATGCTGTTCTCACAAGAGTGCGTTCATCCTCACAGCAGTGTCTAAAAAAGGATTTGTTTAGTGCCCTCTCCACCTTCTTTCCCTCCCCTCCCTCTCACCCTTCCTTTCTCTTCCTCTCATTCTCCATTCCACCATGAAATGACATAGGAAGAAAACCCTCACCAAGTACTGGCCCCTCAATCTTGGACCTTCTAACCTCCATTATTGTGAGAAATAAATTTCTATTAATTTTAAATTACTTCGTCTCAAACATTCTGTTGTAGCACCACAGAATGGATTTAGATAGTTCACATTAGAAGTGTTTCTAATGTTAAGGCTTGCTTTCATTTCTGGCACAAATCTTGCTGATCATGGTGTATTTTAAATATATCTTTGGATTTATTTAGATAAAAAGTTTTAAGATTTTCATATTTGTCAATAAGTAAAATAGGCTTCCTGTCTTGCAATCGCCATTGCTCTGACCTCATAAATAAATCAATCAATTTTTTATTTCAGCTATGTTCTGAAAAGAAAAAAAGTTATAAAAAGAATGGATTGTTTTCTGTTCCTTTTCATTTTTAAATTAAAGTTGCTTTCTTTGGTAGCCTGTCTTTGGGGCTGGATTCTGTAATGTGATTCTATCACAATAGTTCCATGAGGTTCATTATATATTGTTATAAAATAGTTTCATTTCATGGAGTGCTTATTTTACACCCTTATGTGCCTTCTTTCAAAGTCTTTCAGTTTGGATTCTCAATTCCAATTAACTAAAATAACTATAATGTTACATGAGGTCCTTAAACTCTCAAAGTAAGAGCTGGTTTATAGTACACAGTAACAAGATTCTTAAACAAGTTCATCTTTATTTTTACCTGAATAAACTATTTTTATAACTACTGGAAAATATGCATATTTTATAGATATTCTCTAAGGTAAAATAGATGCCACTGTCCATAATTTCTATGTTTGCATTTAAATTTCCTAATTTTTTATTTTTAATATAAATTATTCTTAGCTGTATCTTAGAAAATTTAATGTTATTCATGATTTTATGGTACCAAGTTCTATGATATATATCATAATGATTAGTATACACTTCTCATCTTTCACCATGTAATATAAGCAATTGGCCTATACTGTCTTGGTGAGTTTATGTATTTGGAATAAAAGCTAGATGTGAAATGTCATTTTGAATGTCATTACTTCCTAAAACTGTTATAAACTGATAATAATAGGAGAATACTAAAGTATAAGGAGTGCTTCAAAACAAGTGTTCCTGGTGGTAGAAAAGATAATATTATGAACACAATATGAATTATCACTTTATAATAATACATCCCAATTGTAATTTGTAGTTGAGTGCTACAAGTAGACTTAATACCAGATGGAACCTGTCTTTAAAAGGAGGATCTTCTAAGAAAAAATTGTTCTGAGATTGATGCTGTTTTTATAGACATAAACTTTCAATGCCTTTACTTCATATTTCATTATAAAACTCACTTTTTTAACTATTCTGTTTCCTGATTTTCTTGCCAGAATAATCTAAGATGACTTAATATTATCCACTTTTCTTACACTCATAAGTCAATGACAAAAATCTCTCATTGGGTTTATAGTCTCTTAGTTGTTAAATGTAATTGTCTTCATCTCTGCTGTTTTTCCTTGTATTTAACACATTCAAGCCTCCTCATGTATACTAGAGGACCGTATCTTTTTAAAGAACCAGAAAAGAGAAAACCAACTCCATCTCACTGACACAAAAGTGGAATTCATTGATCCCTATAATAAAGGCAGCAGCAGTAGCAATGCAGGATAGTTTCTTTTGGCCCTGCTTACCTCCTTTTCAGCTTCATTTGGTAGTTCCCAGAAGCATTATTGTCTCTGTTTATGGTAACAAATCGTAAGCAGTACTCTAGGTTGGTGAGTTCTCAGATACAAACTCATAGTACCATCACTGGCTTTGATTTTGTCACATGGTCATTCATGAATTAATAGCTCTGAAAGGAGAAGTTGATTTCTCAAGTAGCCTTAGGCAAATTAGGCTCATACCCTAAAGGGATAGGTGTGTAGCTCTAGGAGCACCATCCAGAAATCTGCTTGAGAATAAGTGGTAGTATCTCAGAAGAAATTGTGTGTTCTTTCTTGGAGAAGAAGGGCTGAATGTATGCTGAGTGGCAAAAACACTATTTTCTCTCAGTTCTCCTTGAATATGTTTAATCTCTTCTACATAAAAAAACAATACTGCTTGGTTTTCTTCAATTGTCTTGGCTATTATCATTTTGATTTGTATGTTTACTATAATTCCTTTGCCTCACATTTATATATTGATATATCTCCAGGATCTATTCTAATTACTCTCCTCATGCCACATGAACCTCATTATTTAACTTTTATTTGTTACAAATTCTATGTTGATAACTTTAAATTCTATTAATCTATTTTGATTAATCTCTTACAAGCTCCAGAACAATAATGCTCTACTGAAATATTGCAAAGTCCGTGTTTTCAAGCAGGACAAGCCCTGTACTTTCTTTATAAAAAGTACTACTACTCATCAACTGAGTCCCATCCATGAACTTGTCTATCCATATTTTTGTGGTTCATCAAACAGTAACATTATTCAAGTATGTACCAATGCAAGTTACCAAAAAGTCATGACTCTGTCTTACTCTTTCCACTCCAGGTCATTCACCAAAGACTCTTAGCTTGTTGTTTTTATATTTTTTGAATCTTCATCACCATATTCATTTTTTTAAACTATTCCCTTATGCCGGATCTTCATTGAGCACTGTCATTCCATTCTTGCTTTCTTGATGTCGTGCTCCTTGGGTTTTTCTTTCTGAAACACTTACGTGATTGCATCATTTTGCTACCTATAATTTGTTTAAATTCCTCATTGATATGTGGACTTAACATTGTATATTAGTATACATTCCTAATATTGTCAACTATTGTTCACATGTTGACATAGAAATTTGATATTCCTGAAGTTTACTCTACCCTTTTGTACAGTGTTAGATTTCTATCACCTTAACAAATACCTGAGATAACCAAATTATAAGAAAAAAAGTTAACTTTGCTTCACAGTTTTAGAGATTTCAGTCCATGACTGGTTGGTGCTAAAGCTTTGGTGGCACATCATGGCAGGAGCACATGGTGGGGACAGCCCATTCACCTCATGCCTGGAGATGAAAGAGAAAAAGAAGCATGTCTTCCACTGTTCCCTAGAGGACACAACCCTAATGGCTGATCGACCTCCCATTATCCCACCCCTTAAAGTTTCCACCATCTCCCTATAACACCAAGATTGGAAAGCTTTAATAATGGGCCTTTACGGGGCATTTCAGATCCAAACTATAACAAATGGTTTTTGAGTAATGACATTATTAGAATGTGTCACTTTTTTATTTTATAAATTTACATTGACATTATGTTTTAAATATTTTGGCATTAGGTGCACATAAAGTATTCATATGCTTATATACTTAATTCATTTAAAATAATCTATTTGGCTTTGCTATATCATGAAAATTACATTTTTACCTATCTATAGTCTACTAAAGCCCTAGAAATAATCTTAAATCATTTTATCATAATAGGTCCTCCATTTATTATCTATTTGTATAGTATAAAGAAGACTAGAATTTTTGAGACTGATGAAACCTAAGTTTTTGTTTCTAATATTAACCTAATTCCATTTGTGGACTTACATTGTTATCACTCTGTGCCTCAGTCTTTTCTCAAGTGTAAAATGTGGTAATTGTGTATTTTCTGTTTTATGATAATATACTATTTGGTTTTTCCATTCCCAGTGTATTCAACATTAAATCAAAGGACAAGTTCCCACTTTCATATAGTTTACAATCTAATAAGGAGGGAACATATAGATAAATATATCCTATATCAAAGATGATAAATTGAGTGGTTTCCTATTATATACATCTGCCATTGGGCTAGAAAAGTATTTTAAGTTCAAAAACATTTTTTTCCCTTTACAACTAAGTGAAATTACTTTCTTGACTTTCTTAAGGCCTATACACTAACCCACAAAGAACTACCTTCCCTCTGATTATTGCTTGTGTGCAAATACAGATGACCCTTAACCTGATTCATTAAGTACACAATCTTCTGTACTTAGGCACTTTCAGTAATATTCTTGCAAAATTTTGAGCTCTTCATGCAAGCTGAGAAAATAATTCTGAATCTATGGTGTCCTTGATCTTTTGATTCTTACACATTATTCCCTGAGTTTGTTGATAAGTAAATAATTATAATCCTTTGTATTTTATATTCACAATTGTTGAAGCTTCTCAAAACTTCAACAAATCTTAAAATATAACAAATTAATAAACTTTGCCAAAAATTAAAAATATTTAATTATGCTGTAACTTTAGAAAAGATACCAGTTTCCCCTATAGATTCAGGGAGACAAAATAATAATTAAAATGAAAAGATGTAAATGAAATATTTTTCCCTTCTTAAAAGAGTAAGATAAGAACAAGGAATAAATGTGGCAATATACATCTGCAGGTGGTAACTGAAGAAATGTGTGAAGATTAAAGAAATCCAAGTGGCATAATAAATGCTGTCATCATTGTGTAAATTAGAAGTGTGTGATCCATAAATGACTGGCATCCCTCTGGACATGGCATTCTCGTAGCCTAGCTAATGCTTATTTTTCTGTCCTTCCTTGCAGAATTCAGGCTCTTTGTAACATGACCTAGTGGGATAGATATGTCTTGCAACATAATCTGTACAAATATTTTAATGAAAGGTTATTTCAGTTTTGGTAATTTTTATCTTAGAACAGAAAATGGAGAGCTAACGATATTGTTAGATGTATGTTACTTGCTTTGTGAGTGATGGTAAGTTTACTCAATCATTTTATGTATTTTAAGTAGTTATTCAAAGTCTATTCTGTGCTAAGGATTTTGCCATGCATACAGGATTACACAGTTTAAAGATTAATAGTGCAGTTATAGAGGTAAGATAACTCCTGGTTTTATGTTCCACCTTGGTCATTTTTTCAGCTGTATCATCATATACAGTCCAAGACGGAAAGTCTTTAGTTTTCTTGATGTTTTAGTCAATTATTGCTGCAATAATGCTACTTAAGAATAACCAGTATTTCCAAATGTTAACAACAAACAGCCTTCTTCTGCATTGGTTTGTATTTAGGCTATGTCAGCTGAATCTGGTTGAGCTTGCATTCAGGCACAGAGAAGGCTCATCTCTGCTCCACATGACTGATTTCTCTTTCTGAAAACAAGTGCTATCCAGGAAATTCTTCCCCTAAATCAGGAGAAAGAATTACCAGGTACATTTATCCCAAACTATGTAAGATATTAACAGTTTAGATTTACAGTCCATTAGCCAAAGCAAGTCACATAGCCAAACTCAAGATCAAAGGGACAAGGAAGTATACTTCCCCAATACAAAGGGATAGGAGAGTGATTATTTCCTAAACAATTAATCATATTTATGCATATGAAGTGGTACTTCCTACATAAGGTTTTAACAAAGCACAAATGAAATAAAATATTAATACTCATGAGTCTACTTACATATTTCGTAAAGTCATAGTAGCTTTTATTTTTATTGGAGAAACCAAAAGAACAGAAACCAAGGGGCAGGCTATAAAAGGAGATATTTACATATGCAAACCAATTATTATAGAAGTGTGATAAGTCCTACAACAGTTCCTTATACAAGGATATGTAAACACAAAGAGAAGGGAAAGTTTCATTCCCCGATGACAGATCATGAAAAACTTCCTAGATCAGGTGAATTGTGAAGTATGAGTAAGGTGCTGCAATATAATAAGAAAGGTGAGATTATAATGATAAAATGGAACTGCCTGTATAGAAAAAGCATGGGAGAAAAATAGGACCTGCAAATATTTTGATTTGGTTTTATTGTAAGTCACAAGATTAGAATTTTATTCTCTAGCTGGAGAGAAAATGGAATAGTTTTAGCATGAAATTTACCTTATTGGATTTTGAAATATAGAAAATATATTTCCAAGGCTTTCTGGACCACACTGAGAGAATACAATTTAATTATTCTGAATATTGTGTGGGCATCAAGATTTTTAATGAGTTCCCCAGGTAATTGTAATATTCAACCAAGTCTGAGAATCAATGAGTTGAAGGAAAGAAAATGATGGGAAGTGAAGTTATGGAGTTATAAAGCGAAAGTTTTGAGGTAGAAGGTTTCTAACTAATCACATTGGGATTAAAATGTAATCTAAATGAAAGAGATGAGATGAGAATGATCAGTGATTTCAAGGCTAGTTTATTGAGATTTTTGTGTTTTTGGATGTTGAAATCAAAGAATTTACCAGGTTTTGAGATGATGGCTATATTTGCAATCAGGTACCAGTGATTTAGGAAAGTTGAAGAAGGGATTATAATGGATAAAGTAGAAGAGCATGTTGACCTAGGACCCAAAGGAGGACAAACATTATCATAAGTGGGTCTTTATTATATGTAGGAGAGTAGAGAAGAATATCCTTCATGAGTTTCTATAATGTATATTGAAGAAGCCTATTTAAAATATGGCTAAAGACATAGAATAATCTTCAGAGGTGAGCTGTGATTAATTTATGGTGTTTACAAGAGTGTTCTGACAAACTCATATGAGAGGTTGCAGAAAAACATGGATAATATGTATGTACAGTGAAATTTGGGGGAAGGAAATCATGAGGGAAGAAATGCAGACCAGGAAGAGGTGAGAGAAGGCACGAAGATAGGTGACTGGTAGACATTTACATTGCATGAAAAGTAGATTAATTGGTAGTTATAGCAGCACTTTATTCCTGGATAACAAATGACCACAATCTTAGAGGTTTAAAATTACATTTATTTACTCTGTTTTTTTTGTGGGGAGAGGGCCTGGAGTTCTGGCACAGGTTAACTGGGTTCTCTACTGAGGATCTTACAAAGCATTGATCAAGGTGTCAGCCATCTACATTCTCATCTGGTCATGTATAGTTAGCAGGATTCACTTCTCTGTGGTTCCTTGTGATTACAGGACTAAGATCCTTGCTTTCTTACAGGCTGTTGGAGATAACAACTGAACAATATAGTTCCTTCCTTTTCACACCATGGCATCTTAGTAGTTTTTTAAAGTTTGCTCCAGTCTTCTAACAGGGAATTTTATGTTGTGTGATGTAAAACAAGGGACTGGTTTTCTCATCACCTTTGTTTTGATTGGCAAGAAACAGGCATAGGTTCATTAGGAGTAGAAATTTTATACAAAGGTGTGATTCATCTTGATCACTTTGAATTCTGCCTAGTGAAGCATTGATAAGATCATATTTTCCAAGGTTAGTCAAGGTCAGAACTGGGTGTAAGGCACAGGGTGTATATTTTTTCTTGTTTCAGAAAGGTAGAATGAGCTGCCATGACATTTGACGAGGTGTAGAATGATTGTATTCTAACCTAGAGATAAATCACCATGGTGAGGGTGTTCTAATGCAAGACAACTACAGAGTTTGTGAAGAATATAAAGTACAGAGGATGCTGTACAATCAAGGTCAAGAAATGTCCTGTTCCCAGCAAAGACTGACCTAGAGTATTAAGAGCCCTGGGGATGAAGCAGTCAGAGACAAACTTTGTTCCAATGGGTCCTTTTTTTTTTTTTTTTTTTTTTTCAAATAGTCAGTGGATATTGACAAAAACAAAGGAACTTATTTAACAGTGGTCAGAATTCCTTTAGCAGAACCTTAACCCAGGTAACAATTTCCTTGGCTGTGGGATCCACCAGTGAGCCATACCTACCTCCTTTTTTTTTCTGTTGTTCTTAAGAGACTTTCCCTAAATGATTATCATACATCTGAAAATATGAAATTCTGCCGTAGACCATATACTACAATAAGAACTAGATTTTAATTAATTGTCTATGTTTATAGTCTATTAAATTTCATATGGTTAAACCATAAATATTGCTGATTTCATCCAAAAGTATCTAATACTGATAATTTCATCAGATTAAAATTAATACATTTCTATGCACTTTTTAAATTTTTGAATCAATATTATACCAATTCCTCTGTTCCTGAACATAAACAGCAATGCCATGTCAATGAATTTCCCTAAAAAGGCTACAGTACTGTTTGATTCAAATCAGAAATATTTTCTCTTACAATTAGGAGCTCTGGGAAAGGTTGGTAACATGTTTGAATACTTCTTCTGTGTCAATTTGATATCAAGGGAAACATACGGAAAGGAATAAACTCTTTGTTGCAGTATTTAGATATGAGTATATGTAAAAAGGCACGTATATATGAATTAATATAGATGGATATGTGTATATTTATATATTTGTATATGTATTTGCCTTTTAAAGGTTTATATAAGTTACTTCTTTGTATACATGTCACAATCATCCTTGGAACAAATGTGTGTTTATAAAGAATGTATCAGAGAATATTTAGTAATATCTTTGCTTGAAAAGAAGCCTGTAGATTATTGAAGAAAGTGCAGTGATTTTATAATTAGTTTATAATCAATAGAAGAGATGTTTTTTGAAAGATTTAGAGTTAGCTCCCACAGAAGATTAAACCAGATAACATTAAATCATAATAAACAAATTCAAGATAACCCTGTAACTTAAAATATTTGCAGATTTATGCATATACATAATGATATGGGTAATTAAACAATTTTGATGTGCTCTATTAAAAAGATGTTGTTAGAAACCCCATTGTACAAAATTATACCTAAATAGGCAAACCAGCATGAACCTTAAACTCTTTGAAGCAAATCTACTGAAAAACTCATGATAATAATATGTTCATCTTTGGCCTGTGAAAATTAAAAGGATTATCTGTAACGTACACTAAGAAGAATTTAGAAACTTGGAGAAACATTTCTGTCTTTGATTTCAGTGAAAGACACATGTTGATTTTTTTCCTTCTTGGAATATTACCAGGTGTTAACCTTTTTTCTAATAATTAAAAAATGGAAAAAGGAAAGAGTGGAATGAATCCAAAATAATTTTCCTATGTACTTGTATGAATGCACCACTGGAATTCCCACCATCATGTACATCCGTAAGAATGGGACCCTAACTAAAATAAGTAGATTCCATGCTTGTACAATTATATCAACATGAATTCTACTGTTATGTATAACTAAAAGGAACCAATAAAAATTGATGGCAAAAGATTTAGAAGATATGTAGCACACTCCCTACCTAGTTTACAACACTTGAATATGTATCCAAATATGTGCAAAGTAGGTATTATTTTTTGCCCCAAATTCATGATCCAGAATTTTAAAATGAAACAATGATTATTATATGATCATTATATAAATTTTCATGTCTTCCTTAGTTCTTTACGCTAATTGATGTCTTTTTCCTGATATTTTAGTTATTAATATCTTGTTACTCATCTTTTAATTTATTATGTTCTGAGTTGTCTCAGTGTGTAATTATTCATATCCTTTCAGGTCATGCATCAAAGCTTTTAGCAAGTGATACTGAAAGAAGGAATGAGAGTGAGAATAATACACTCCTTAAGATTATAATGTCATATCTTCCTTAAAAACTCTTAGTAATATCTTATTCATCATTTGTTTTCCTCATCTATTTTAGCATTATGTATAAATCCATAGTATGAATGCTTAAGAGCATATGTTATTTGCTCAATTCTATATCTCATCATCTAACACTTAATTATTTACTAACTATATTATTACTCAGTTGATTCATGTTCTACAAATATCTTATCACAGGAGGATTTAAAGCACTTCAGTGTAAGGACCAGATCTTTTCTTTTAAAATATCCTTATTATAGGATATTTTATGAGGCTCTGCATTACTCATTTTCATTTGGGCAATGCCAGTTAATCCTCAAAATTATTATTTATACATAATACATACATAATGAAATTGAGTTAGTAGCAGAAGCAGTATTGAAACCAAGAACATTTTTTTCTTGGATCTTAACTTGGTAGACAAAGTCATTGTCAGAGTCAAGGTCCTACAAATTTTCACAAAGTTTCCTGGTGCCCAAAGAATGTCAGAAGAGTAGGCTAAGAGATTACAATATGATTTTGGATATAATATCAGGATAATCCTGTAGCTTAATATTTGAATATTTGTACCTTCAGATAAGAACATTGATAAACAAATGATGTATTTAACCAATGAATAGTAGTTAGAAAACTAATTTTCCATAATCTTGATTGTGTAGGAAAACCAGCATGAACCATAAAATCCTTGAATATAAATACATGCAACTTTAGTTTTAAGATTAGAATTCCCACTGATTTTTGAAGTAATGCTGCTGAGATGCATTCTGCAATAAATAATTACCAGAAGCCTAGATAGATAGTCGAGTTTCCAGAAAGGAGAATAATATGTGGTGTAAAGAGAATTCATGTAGATCATCAGAAAAGATGAGAAAGGAAGCATCCTCTTAGATAAATAAAACATGTCAATGGGGATTTTGGAAATCTGCTAATAGTAATTGATGAAAGTACCTCAAAGTCAGTTCTTCTCCCTATTTAGGAGACATTTCAAGGGAGGCCACAGGTTTGTAAGGAACCATTCCATGACGTACATTTGGAGAACTGCAAGGGGAGTAGGTCAAGTACTTTATTATAGGATTCTTGAAATTAAAATAAAAGCCTTGAATTCCTGAACCTCTGCTGTTCATGCCTCACTGTCTACTGGGTCATATCTGATTTTTTAACATACTGTGTCTTTTCTTAAACTATTTTCCCTTACTTTTTAGATAAAGAAACTGGCATTGAGAGATTATCCAATATGTTAAATCTAGTCCATCTCAAAAGTAAGATTAAAACTTAGATTTTTTTCCTAATTCTCTAAAACTAAAACCATTCCACATTTTGATAGATTAGTTTACACGTTGCATGACTTAATGTGAGGAGTCTTGCTATAACCCATTTATAAACAAATCTCTATTACCTAAATATGATGGATCTGATGCAGTTTATAAATTTTAGTTCAGAAATATTCCTTTGATTTCAAAGGACAGGCATGGCTTTATCCACATATACTTGGCACAGTGTGATGTGGCAAATGTGCTGTTCCCTCATAGGTTGCCATACGACTTCAGGTGAATTTAGGAATGTATGTGTTTTATTGATAATTTTCTATTCAGGATAGTACAAATTGGATAGAATAGATGATTTACTTATTATGATAAATCGTTTTAACTTTATAAAATTAAAATGCATTGCTGTCTATCTGGAAAAATGCCTGAAGATGTATTCCTTCAGTTTTCAGGTACTTAGTTTTCCTTGATTCTGAGTTTAAGATTTTATTTCTAAAGAATGAATTACCACAAAATTTATTTTCAGGACCTATCCTTGGAGAATATTAACAAATGTTTGCCCTCTTGTATTTAAAATGGTTTAAAACATAATGCCTTGTACTATCTAGAAATCTGTATAAAATTATTTCTTACATAGAGTGAGTTATAATGATTCAGAAAATACTTTCAAGCTATTTGACAGTAATACAGCATAATCTCCTATAATTCAGTTCAAAAGATATATGTGGCTAATGACATACATTCATGTAGTGATAAAATAAATTAGGATGTGGGATTTGTGCTTAGCACCAAAAGTTGAAATAAGTAGTAACCTAGTAATTTTCTATGCACTAAGGGTGAGTTTTAGATGACAGGGTGATGGATCTAGTTATTTTTCAATTAAAATATTCTCTCTACATTTCATAAGGGAATTCTAACAGGTAAACTAATGTACATTTTCCTAGGGACATTTGGTAATTTAAAAAGCTAAATTTTTCTATTAAGGAATGGGCAATATTCACCCTACCCACAAAGTAACTGAGAAAGTGTTTACTGAACTTTATTTTAAGAAGATTATGTGGACTTTCCTATATTCTTTTTTTGCATATATAATATTTTTTATTCTTATTAGTTATACATTGACAGTAGAATATATTGTGACATGTTATACATATATGGAGTATAACTTCTTATTCTTCTTGCTGTCCTCTATTCTTTCTGCCTTCACTTTTGCCTTACTCCTCACCCATGTGAGGGGAAAAGAATATTTATACTTGAATTTTCAAAATAATGATTGTTTTCCAATGATTAAGAACTACTGACCTATTATGTAATGCAAAATATATTAATTATATAAATAGCTCTTTACTGAAATGCTTAAATGTACTTAAATAACCAAATGGAATAACTAAATTTTTATTATAATGCCCATGAAAGTTCATGTTGTGGAACAATAGAAAAGTAGGTTGAGCTATATTAAGCTCCAAATTGAAAGCTAAGCATACTAACTTTTCCCTTCAGATAGCACAGTGCATATACATTGTAACTCATAGGTAGTTTACCATTTTATATTTTATTTTTTCTCAATATTGGGGAGCAATTGGGGCTACAGAGTACAGTTAACTAACATGTAAAAGATGAAAATGTGGAATGGATTTGTTTATTACTAAAGAACAGGTCATAAAGATACAGAATTATGCAAGTTGATTATTGAAAATGGAGTCTGACAATTATCTTGAGCTGCTGCTATAAGAAATTTGTTGTCTAAAACATGGTTTGTAGGTCCAAAACAGTGGATTTCTGAGATATATTTAGATTCTGTTGGTATTATGGGACAAAAGTATTTTTTAAAAAGACTTGTAGCAATCTAGATACAATCCAGATACATGTCCATTTAACCATTTTTTTTCAGTTTTCAAAAAAAAAAATGCAGTAGCAAAACCTTAGGAATACAAAACTGACAGTGAAGAGGTTATTAAAGGACTATACACTTCCTTTAGTCTTCTGAGTTTTCTACGATTTGTTTTTTCTGCACTCATTTAGCACCCAACTACAACAAAATTCTGTTAGTATAAATAATTAAGAGTTCTTTTTGGGCACATTGGTGCACATCTGTAATCCCAGCACCTTGGGAGGCCATGGTGGGAGGATCACGAGTTCAAAGCCAGCCTCAGCTATTTGGTGAGGCACTAAGCAACTCAGTGAGGCCCTGTCACTAAATAAAATACAAAATAGGGCTGGGGATGTGTCTCAGTGGTTGAGTGCCCCTGAGTTCAATTCCTGGTACCAAAAAAGAAAAAAAAGAGTTCTCACATACCAATATATCAGTCTTATGGCATAATCTGTTTTGCTGGGTTATCATAAGCAATGTGTAACTGCAGAATCTCAGAAACCTGCAACAGTGATTATTCATTTTTCTCTCCTTTTCCATACCTATTGCCCAATTCAGTGCATCATGTGAGTTGGGGTCAAATCTGCTTCATTTGTGTTTTTATTCCAGGTTTCATACTTAAGTGTATGCTCTGATTTGGAATTTTCTCACTTAGTGAAAGAACTAAGAAGATATTGAAGGTACAAAATTGTAATGCCTCCAAACACTTAATCATGTTTGCTCACTTCATTTGCCAACATAATTCTCATGGCCAAGGCCATAGTCACTAGGGTGGAAAACAATAACTCTACCTACATGGAAGAAAAAAGATAAAAATGAGAAAAGTAATAATCCCTTATACCCTTGTAGATTCCAGAGTTGGTTGATTTGTATCTATTTATTATGATGATTCTCAAAAGTTGCAGTTCATTGATTTCCTCTTTGACCTGTCCTCATTTCAATCATAATAATTAAACAGAAAGAAATAAAGTGTAAAAAATAAAAAAAAATACAAGCTGATAATAATGGCATTTCATTTATCTGGAATTAAACCCCAGGCATCATCTTTCTTCCACATGTGAGGAACTAGGAACTAAACAAATAAATAACAAGATATGCCACCAAGTTTAATGACTATGATGAATTTTACTCATAATAAGATAACCACATGACCTCTCCTAAGAACCAGTGTATTTTTAGTTTACAAAAATTTTTGTGATTTACCTTTTCAGCCCAAGTCTTATTAGTAGCACATTAGACATAATCAAAATCACACCATTGTGATGGTACAAATTGACAGCTAACAGCCTGAAATTATGGAAAAAAATAGATTTTTCTATTGGTCATGCTGTTTAACCTACCTCTTCTTATTTATAAACCATTTCATGAACTTTATAATACCTCTTTTAAAGGCAGAGTGTTTCCCTGCCCCTTTGACTTTGCACTTGGTCATGTAACTTACTTAGAAATGGAATGAAGCAAGAGTAAAAGGGTGCTAGTTCCAAACCTAGACTTTAATATGCCTTGGTATGTGTTTGTTCCCTTGTGCCTCTTCCATCACCATGAAATGAATTTGTCTTTGCTAACCTATTGGTCTAAGAAGGATAAGAGACACATGAAGCATAGCTGACCCACCTAATTAGCCTAAGCCCATGTGGTTATTATTTTATGACACTGAGTATTAGACTGGACTTAAGTTTTTTTCAAAATTTTTGCAATAATCAGTAAACATAATTTTTGTAAGAATGTGAAAATAATTTAAAAAAATCCTCCAGGTTACAATTCCCTAGTGTTTTGTGGAGAATATAGCAAGATATTTGGTAGTAGAAACCTTTGACCAATTCTTCAGAATACCTAGGTTAAATAAAATTATTTATTAAAGAATATTGATAGCCCTTATTAAGCTCTGTTAATTTCCAAGAGTTCAAGTTAGCTGCATTTTTCAAATATATTTGACATCAGACAATTAACATTAATGGGAATAACTAGCAACATCTCCCTCAACATAATTTGATAAATAAAGGTTATCCTTGGGTCATTTAGCCGAGTAATCAATAATCCTATAGCACTTGAAAGCTTCACTGTTGGATCCCTCCACATGAGGCACAATTCATACTGAAAATAATGCTTTGTCATTAAGAAATATTTATGAGAGAATTCAATAAGCTTCAAAATTTATGGTAATATATGTTTTTGTATAATATCTTTCTTGATTCTTTTGACAAGAAACCAATAATATAGGTACAATAGGACATGATATAAAGAGAACAGAGAAGTTTTTTACACAGAACAATGCCTAAGGTGGAGAGTAGAATATTTTCTAGGATATACATTGTTTCAATTATTAAATATCCATTGTCCAGAACTATGAATTCTGTAGCTACATTTGTGAGGCTGATTTGCAGACATTCAGGGGGTTACAACAACTTGGCTTAAGTAGTCGATGCAATTAATTCATAAAACCAAGAAATGTTCCTAGGTGATTCCATATAAAAGTTATGTAACAATTCATATTTGATAAGGTACAATTTCCAACAATTATTTTCTTATTGAGAGGTTTGGTATTTTAATGCATATTACTTAGGAAGCTAATAATTGCTTTTTTGAATACTGAGAAAGTTCTTTTTCACCATTTCTATAATTATTTAAAATCCAGTCTGAGCAAATGTACAAGGGCTGATAATCAATTTATTCTAGTTCCATCTTTTTAAATATTGCAATGCTAGCAATGCCAACATTAACTTCTGTATAATAACAACAACTCTGAATTCATCATATAACCATCTATTGCATAGATACCATGTGGACAATTTTGACTTTTCTTTTGGAAAATTTTTCAAAGTCTATATTTTACACCAAAGAGTTGGGTAATCAGTGTTGTGAAATAAAATTTCTTTCCAGTTCAAAGAGTTCATTTTGAATCTTTAGAGTTCATGTACTAGCTATTGACTCAGCTTTAATCATTTTTACATTCTTAATAGTAAAAACAGTTTTTTAATTATACCCTTGTTTTAATCAGTATTTTCACTGCTGTGACCAAAAGACCTGACAAGAACAATTAGAGGATGAAAGGTTTATTTGGGGGCTCATGTTTTCAGAAGTCTCAGTCCACAGATGGCTGGCTCCATTCCTTTGGGCTGCCTCAAGCCTACCTCACCTCAGAGGCCCAACATCATGGCAGAAGAGTATGGTGGAAGAAAGTGTTCTAGGATGTGGTACCAGGAAACAAAGACCAGTAGAGAGAAAATGCTTCACCGTCTCGAGACAATATATATACCCAAAGGCATTTCCCCAATGACCCACCTCTTCCATGACTCCACCCACCTTCAGGTACCATTCAGTTAATCCCTATCAGGGATGAATGTACTGATTGGGATAAGGCTTTCATAACCCAATTGTTTTACCTTTAAACCTTCTTGAATTGTCTCACACATTGGCTTTTGGGGGACACCTCATATCTATACCAGAACACCCCTAAACCAAATGTTTCATATATTTAGTATAAAAATACTGTATAAATGTCTAACATAGAAATTTCCATATTGATTCAAGAATACTACATACAATTATATTTTCCTTTGTTTACTCTGGATAAAATGTGCTGTATTGGTAATTAATATAGTTTCTCCATTCATGTGAATTTACTCAGATAATGAACAATGCTGTGCCCAGCCTACGGTATCCATGGATACCAGGAAGATCAGGGATTCGAAGATGAGTAAGTTTAGAATTGAAATTCAACACTTCTTATTCAAACCATCATCACTGAAGTGTTTGCAAAGATATGCCAATGTTAACTTAGCAGATTTTGCCTAAAGTGGAGGCAATAAGGTACAAAAGCTAATTTAAGTGAATAAAATGCTTTCCGAGAAGTTGATACTTTCTCACTTCTGGAAAAGTAATTTCATAAAACCTGATATAAAGGAAATTAGATCTGTCTTTATATATAAATTTGACAGGGTTGCATTGACAACTTGTCTCATAAAACAAACTTGAAATCAAAATTTAGAATTCTAAAAATTACAAGATAATATAAAGTACTTTTCTGCTTAAGAAAAGTTACAGATATTAACACTTTTTTTTCTTCTTTTTTGGTGCTGGGGATTGAACCCAGGGCCTTGTGCATGCAAGGCAAGCACTCTACCAACTGGGCTATATCCCCAGCCCAAGATATTGACACATTTTAGCCATAAAACTGTGTTTATATGTATGTGTATATGTATATATGAATATATATGTAATCTATTTTAACTCTTTGATAAATACATCCTGGAAATGTAATCCTTGTGTGAATCTTGAAATAAAAAACATTTTAATTTAACAATTTCAGCAAAACGTGTGCACTTCCCTTGAGCATTTAACCTAATTTTAAGAATATGGTGTGTGACATTTGAGGCAAAACCAAGATTTAAGTAATGTACCTACACATTCTTACATGTTATTCTAAACATGTCTAATGATGAGAATTAATGAAAGGTGGGTATAGCTAAAGGATACCTTGGAGTAAATTAACTGAAATGTATTATGAATAGATTACATATAAGACTCTTGAAGATATATAATGTTTACTTAATAACCTCTGAAAATTATTGACTAACAATATTATCCTTTTTATCTAAGATGTAGGATGACAGAAATATGGTGGGTATTCTATTATGAAAACTAATATATTACTGTATAACAATGTCCTTCAGTAACCCAGATATGGATATAGCCAAAATGTCCATTAGCAATAAAATGAATGTGTAAATAGTACTATGTCCAGAGAGTAGAATACTATAAAGCAATGATAGTGAATTGACTACTTTAATAAAACATGGATGAACTGTACAAATAACACTGAGTAAAATAATCTGGCTACAACGAAGTATAGCTTATAAGATTCAATACATAAATTTAAAATAAGGAAAGTATGATTTTATTAGAGTAAATATACATGACAAAATATACCATTTTTGCATGTACCATTCAGTGGTATTAACTACATTTATAATATTTTGTAGACATCACCAATATCAATTTCCAGAACTTTTTCTTCATTTCAAATATAAGCTCTGTACCCATTAAGCAATAAGTCACATAACCTTCCCTTTCTGTATTAATTTTCCCATTCTGTGATCATGTATGGCTTATTTTAATTAGTATACTGTTTTCAAAATTATCTATAGTGAAGCATCATGTTAGTCCATTTGAATTACTATAATGAAATAATTGAGGTAGGCCAACTTTGTAAATAAGAGTTTGAACAAATAAAGCAAATAATACACTCAATAAATGGGCAAAGGAACCAAACAGACATTTCTCAAGAGAAAAAATATATGAAAAAAATGTTCAACAGTCCTAGCAATCAGGGAAATGCAAATCAAAACCACACTAAGAGTTCATCTCACTCCAGTCAGGAAGGCAATTATTAGGAACACAAATAAAAATAAATGCTGGGGAAGATGTGGGGAAACAGGTACATTCATATGTAATTAGTGGGACTACTCTAATTATTTGAGTGTACCTATGGAAAGCAATTCGAAGATTTCTCAAAAAGCTAGGAATGGAACCATGATATGACCCAGCTCTCCTACTACTCAGTATTTATCCAAAAGGACTAACATCAGTATCTTGTAGGAATGCGATCACATCAGTGTTTATAGCAGTGCAACTCACAATAGTCAAGTTATGAAACCGGCCTTGGTACTCATCAATAGGTGATTAAGAAAATGTGACGCGCGCGCACACACACACACACACACACACACACACACAATGGAGTTTTAATCAGCCATAAGGAAGAATAAAATTATGGCATTTGCTGGTAAATGGGTGGAAATGGAGAACATGATGCTAAATGAAATAAATAAGACTCAAAGTCAAGGGTTGAATGATTCATCTAATATGTAGAAGCTAGAGCTGTAGCTTCTACATAAAAAGGGGGGTCCAATATCATAACATAGAGGGAAGATAAGTAGAGTAGAAGGAGATTGTGTGGTTGGGAGGAGGAATGGAAAAGGGGAGGTAATACAGAATGAATTTGAAAAAAGTACACGATGTGCATGTATAAATATACCACAGTGAGTTCAATCTTTACGTATATCTATAAAGCACCAATTTGAATGAATAAATAGAAGGAAGATCAGTAGAGGAAGGAAGGGAGGGAAAAGGAGGCACCAGGGACTGACATGGAACAAATTAAACTCCATGCCTGTATGATTATGTCAGAATGAACCCAGATATTATGTATAACAATAATACATTAATTAAAAACATTTTGAAATTGGAAAAATGTTTACTTAGTTGACAGTTTCGGAGATTCAGTGGTAAGGTTCTGGGCATTGACTAGCCTATTGTGAGGACCTCATGGTTGATTGAATCGCAATGGTGGAGGCACATATAAGAGAATTTGATCACATTGCCTAACAGGAAACTAGAGAGGCTGAGGACACATCTTTCCAAGGGAAAATCCCCAACTTAGTTAAGGATATACTGCTAGGACCCATCTATTAAAGGTTCCACGGTATCATTGCTACACTGAGGACCAAGCTTCTAACACCTAAACATTTGGGGAAGTAACAAATGTAAACATTTTCAAATCTTTCTTAGCATGCATATAACACAATTTCAGCATTTTAGGGCTGAGTAATATTCCATTGTAGGTATATATACAGTCCTTTTATTAAAAATTGGGATCAGATAACATAAACTCTCCAGTTAGCTTTCTGTGGTGGAACACAAGCTTGGAATTGCTTTGTCCACAATTGTGCTAATGTCTTTCTTCAAGGAAAATATTGTTTTAAATATAAGAATCCTAGTTACTATTGCAGAGGAAATTTTTGAATTTGAGACACTAGATAAAACTGGGGCTTCTGCTGTGTTAGTTACTACATTCTGCCTTAAATGATTACATAGGTCTGTCGCCTTTGTGTTAATTCATAGAGTTGTACACATTTGCTCACTTTCCTTGGTTTACTGAGGAATTTAAAGATAGCAATATACAACCTTTTTTTTTTTCTTTTTTGGCAGTGCTGGGGATTGAACCCAAGGCCTTGCGTTTACAAGGCAGGCACTCTACCAACTGAGCTATATCACCAGCTGTACCACCAAGAACAAACTATTAATGCCAGTAACATAAGTGAATCTCAAAAAAATTATAGTAAGTGAAAGTAGCTATTTAAAAAGCTATGTATTATATAATTTGATCTGTAAAACACTCCAAAAAAAGTCTTAGAGGACTGGAAAACATACCAGTGGTTTATAAAACCTGGAGGTGGGCTGCAAAATAAGCACAGAGCTGTATAACTAAATGGCTCAAGGTAATGGAAATAGTATATAAAATTTGGTAGAGTCCGTATGACTTAATACATGTTGAAACTTATGAAGTTTACATCCAAAAATTATGAATTTTATTATAATTTGTATTCAAATAACCATGATGTTGACAACAAAAATGGAACTAATTTGGCCAAAGTTGCTTTCCATCAAGACAAATAGGGAGGCACTAAGAGAAGAATAATGATGTTATTATGAGTGCATGACTTTCAAGTAACATTTTATTAAGTAGTTTTTATACTAGGTGTGCAGGCTGCTTGATATTTCCAATGCCCTAACCCAAAGATCGGCCAATGTGAAAGAAATATTTATAACATATGATGCATAAGATTTAACTTATATTGCTATTTTTTCCCATTTGTGGAGTCAGTTTATAACTAGGTAATCCATAGAAATTTGAATTTTTACTGAAACAGCTTATTCAGATTATCAGTTAGCTTTCACACTGTTAAAAAGCACTCCAACAGTGTTCTAAAAAATTGAGCAGCTGGGGCTGGAGTTCTATCTCAGTGTTAGAGCGCTTGCCTAGCATGTGTGAGGCACTGGGTTCGAGTCTCAACACCACATATAAATAAATGAGTAAAATAAAGGTCTGTCAACATCTTAAAAAACATATTTGAAAAACAAAACACCAAGAAGCTGGGCACGGTGGCTTATACTGGTAATCCCAGCAGCTCAGGAGGCTGAGGCAGGAGGATTGTAAATTCAAGGCCAGCCTCAGCAACTTAGTGAGACGCTATCTCAAAAAAATAAATAAATAAATAAAAGGGCTTGAATGTGGCTCTTTGGTTAAGAGTCCCTTTGTTCAAACCCAGGTACCAAAATAACAAAAGGCAATAAAATTGAAATTGCTTGAAAAGTAATACAATTCTGTTAAAAAGATATCAAGTCCTTACTATATTCTGATGTTATGTGAGTTGGGTGATTTTATATGCTTATTGTGGCGCAGTTGGGCCAGGATGATCGTGGATAGCATAACTGCTATCAGCTGATGTGGTGGTCTCATCATCAGCAGTGTGGCCTGGGCTTAATCATGTAGGGGTCTCATTGTTCTTAGCAGTAACTTGGGGGTAACTCCAAGAAGAACTTTTCAAACATCTGAACATATGATATTTGTTACTGTCTCTGTGGCCAAACCAAATCACATTGTGAAGTCAAAGATCAAAAGGTAGAGAAATAAATTCCATCACTTGATTGGAAGAAAGGGGCACATTGATATTGTCAGAACATGTACCTAAATTGGCGAAATTAGAATGGTATTTTTTACTTTGAGACATAATTTATAAACCATACAATTTTTGCATTTAGAAGGCATAGTTGAGTAAGTTTTCATAAATATATAAAAATATATCACCACTAGAATGATGATTTCAAATGTTTTATCACCCATGAAATTACCTCATTTTGCTTTGCAGTTATCTCTACCTCAAGCCATAGCCAATCTGTGCTCTTCTTTATATTGCTATTGACTTGACTTTTAATGATATAATTAAAATTACATCATGCAATATGTTATCCTCTGTATCTAGTTTCTTTCATTTAGCATGGTGTTTTTGAGATTTACTCCATAATTGCTATTCTATTATATTTAATACATTCTTATCTATTTAAAAATTGATAGATGTTTGAGATATTTCAAATATTGGGTCATTATGAATAAAACTTCTCTAAATATGGAGGATTTTACATAGAAATACATATTCATTTAGTGTACACAAATAACTGGGAGTAGAATTCATGTATCTTAAGTGTATATTTAACTTTATTTCTATAAAAAGGTGGTAACATCTGTTTCACTCTGAATTTTAACAATTTGCATCCTATTTTCCTTTGTCAGAATAGCTTGTTTTATAAACTTTGTTGAATTTATTAAGAACCAACAATTAATTTCTTAATATTTTCTTATCTATTTCAATTGTTTCTGCTCTAATCTTTATTATTTCCTTCCTTGGTCTTTTAGGTGTAGTTTTCTCTTATTATAATTTTATAAAGTATAGGTTGGGTACATATTTGAGATCTTTTTCCTTTTTAAAATATAAGCATTTACGAGTTTGAATTTCCCTTGAGCATTGATTTTTCTGAATACCAA
This sequence comes from Glaucomys volans, assembly GCA_020662805.1. Classification (NCBI taxonomy): domain Eukaryota; kingdom Metazoa; phylum Chordata; class Mammalia; order Rodentia; family Sciuridae; genus Glaucomys; species Glaucomys volans. The sequence continues at coordinate 306,297 of JAJEJO010049668.1, forward strand.
AAGTTTTGGTATATTGCAATTAGGTTTTCATTCTTTTTAAAGTACCTTGTAAATTTTTCTTATAATTATTTTGGACTGGTTTATTAAATTATTACATTATGAATTTTTCAAGTTTCCTTCTGTTATTAATTTCTATTTAATTTAATGGATCATAGAATATCCTTTGTATAATTTCAACATTTTCAAATTTATTGAGACTTATTCTACAATGTAGCATCTATTTTAAATATTGTTACAAGTATACTTAAGAAAAATATATACACTGCTTTTTTGGGATTGAGTGATCTATTAGATGCATATTAGGTGTAGTTATCTAGTGTTCTTGAAGTCTTCTGTTTCTCCAGTCTGCCTAATTATTCTATCCATTGTTGAATGTGGGATTAAAGCCTTCAACACATTTAGTTGAACTATTTCTCACTTTAACTCTGCCAGTTTTTGTGTTATATGTTTGGAGACTAAAGTGTTAGGTACCTGTGAATTTATAATTACTTTATTTTCTTGATGAATTGTCTGTTTTCCAATTATGCATTGAACTTCTTTGCCTTTAGTAGGAATTTTTATCTTACAGTATATTCTGTCTGATATTATGTAGCCACTCCATTTCAGATTCACTAAACAAATACTATTTAGTATGGAATTTGCATTTCTATGTTTTATATAGTTTCAGAAATGCTTATATATTTGTATCTAATGTGAATCTTTTATAGACCACAATTGGTTTTATTTTTATATCAGTTGTGCTTATTGTTGATTGTAGTGAATTTTATTCAATAATATTTGATGCAATTTGTTTCAAGGAAAGGATTCTATCTTATGTTTTGTTTTCAATATAAAGTCTTTTTTTATTCATCAAGTCCCCAGTATTGACTTCTTTTGTATGACGTAAATTCTGGGGTACCATTTTGACTCCTTTTTTGCTTCTTTTAGAATTGTGTACTGAGCATTTTTTCCTAGGAAATGACAATATTAGTATGTAACAGTCTACTTTGATTGACTAATTATATTTAAATGGTATGCAAAATTTACTCCTATGTAGCTGTCCTCCATTATGTTATTATTGGAGAAAGTTATGTTCTTTATAATACATTGTGCCCCAATCAACACAGATTTATCATTATTTTTATGTGGTATATTTTAAACCACGGGATTAAAAGATTTGCATTTAGAAATACATTAATTCTCACTTTTATGTTTTAACATATGATCACCTTTGTTCTATTTTTTATAGAAATTTCATAGTTGGTGATTCTTTTGAAATACTTTTTGCTTATGGTCTGGAAAAAGGGTTGATATACATTTTTCCCAAATGTATATTAAGTTATATATGTGCTTCTGTTTTCTACTCGTGTTCTATTGACATATATCTTTATTGTTTATGACAATGACATACTGCTTTTGTCAAAGTCTATAAATGATACAGATTCTGGTATACCATTTTGACTTGTGTTGCTGGGCATTGAATCCAGGGGTGCTAAACCACTGAGCAACATCTCCAGCAATTTCTGGTTTTTATTTTGAGATAGGATATCCCTAAATTACTTAGGGCCTTGCTAAATTGCTGAGGCTGGCTTTGAACTTGTAATCCTCCTGCCTCAACTTCCTGAGCTACTGGGATTACAGACTTGTTCCACCACACCCAGCTATATCCTTTATAACAGCACAATTCACAATAGCTAAGCTGTGGAACCAACCTAGGTGCCCTTCAAAAGATAAATGGATAAATTGTGGTGTACATACACAATGGAATAAAATACAACTTAAATACAGCTTAAAAGCAGGTTGCATATGTCTTCCAAATTTATCCATCGTTTTCATAATTGTTTTGGATAATCTAGGTCCTTTGTCTTTCTGTATAAATTTTAGAATGAGTTTGCAAATTTGTGCAAAAAGTGTCTGCTAGGTTTTTTTTAATTTTGTTTTTATACTTTTTAAAATTTTTACAGAGTTCATTTTGATTCATTGTACACAAATGGGGTACAACTTTTCATTTCTGTGGTTGTGCATGATGTAGATTCATACCATTCATGTAATCAGACATGTACTCCTAGGATTTTTATTGCAAAGGCATGGGATCTGTTGATCAATTATTGGAGAAAGAACTTTTCATTATATTTTTCTTTGTTCCTTTTAGTTATACATCATAGTAGAATCTGTTCTGATATACTTACAAAGACATGGAATATATCTTTTTCAAATTTGGATCTCAGTCCTGTGGATATACACAATAGTGAGATTCACTGTGGTATATTCATATAGGTTCATAGGAAAGTTATGGTAGATTCATTTCACTCTATTTCCTACTCCTATACCCCCACCCTTCCCTTCATTCCCCTTTATCTAATCTATTGAACTTCTACTCTTTCCCTTCCCCCATTTGTCCTGTATTAGCATCCACATTTCAGAGAACATTTGACCTTTGCTTTTTGGGGAATTGACTTACTTCATTTAGCATGATGGTCTCCAGATCCATCCATTAATCATTTTTCTTTATGATTGAGTAATATTCCATTGTGTATGTACATCACAATTTATCCATTTATGTTTTGAAGGGCACCTAGGTTGGTTCCATAGCTTAGCTATTGTGAATTGTGCTGTTATAAATAGTGATGTGGCTGTGTAACTGCAGTATACTGATTTTAACTCCTTTCATTATATATGGAGGAATGAGATAACTGGGTCAACTGGTGATTCCATTCTAGATTTTTGAAGAATCTCCAAAATTGTTGCACTAATTTGTGGTTCTAACAACAACACACGAGTGTACTCTTTTCTCCATATGCTTGCCAACATTTATTGTTATTTGTATTCTTGATAATTGCCATTGTGGTTTGCAGGTGAACTCTCAGCATAGTTTTAGAGATCTTTAACATTTTTTCATATACTTGTGGACCAGTTGTACTTCTTCTGTGAAGTGCCTTTTCAGTTCTTTTGCCAGTTTATTGCTTGGGGTATTTGTTTTTTGGTGTTAACTCTGAGTTCTTTGTATATCCTGGAAATTAATGCCTTATCTGAGGTGCAGATGGAAAAGATTTTCTCCCATTTTGTAGGCTTCATGCTTTTTGCTGTGAAGAAGCTTTTTAGTTTGATACCAGCCCATTTATTGATTTTTAATTTTACTTCTTGCACTGTAGGAGTCTTGTTGAAGAATTTGGTTCCTAAGCTGACATGTAGGAGTGTTGGGGCTACTTTTTCTTCTATTAGGTGAAGGATCTCAGGTCTAATACCTAGGTCCTTGATCCATTTTGAGTTGAGTTTTGTACAGGGTGAGAGATAGGGGTTTAATTTCATTTTAGTGCGTATGGATTTCCAGTTTTCCCAGCACCATTTATTGAAGAGGCTATCTCTCTTCCATTGTATGTTTTTGGTGCCTTTGTCTAGTAGGAAGTAACTGTATTTTTGTGGATTTGTCTCTGTGTCTTCTATTCTATTGGTCTCCATGTTTGTTTTGGTTCTAATACCATGCTGGTTTTTTTACTGTAGCTCTGTAGTATAATGTAAGATCTGGTATTGTGATGCCACCTGTTTCACTTTTCTCACTAAAGATTGCTTTGTCTATTCTATACCTCTTATTTTACGAAATGAATTTTATGACTGCTTAATGATACTGTGTCTCCCAATCCTTAAATATGGTAGGGGCCATTTATTAAAATAATGGACCAAAGTTACATTCTATATTACAGAGATTTAAAAATCTGGAAAATTCTTTTTTTTTGGGGGGTACCAGGGATTGAACTCAGAGTCACTCAACTACTGAGCCATATCCACAGCCCTCTTTTGTATTTTATTTAGATACAGGATCTCACTGAGTTGCTTAGCACCTCGCTTTTGCTGAGGCTGGCTTTGAACTCGTGATCCTCCTGCCTCAGCCTCCAGAGCAGCTGGGATTGTAGGTGTGTGCCCCTACACCTGAATGGAAAATTCTTTATGTTCCTCACAGGTTCAGTATGTAGTAATATATCTAGTGATATATTTCATATATTGGGTCTGAAACTGACATTTTTCCAGGAAATCAAAGTACAAAACATTAAGGAAAAAAAATAATTCTTGCCTCTATTGCCTCTCTTCAACTCCTTTCTTCCATACATTGATTAATTCTCTTCTCCCAATGGTTAGTTCTTACCACTCCTTTTAGAAAGAGTTGCCTGTTTTCCTCCTTCCTGGAGCTTCTCCTGCTTCTTAGGTTCCTAAATCAGTCACTGCCATCATGCCAAGATCTCCTCCTCTGTTGCTAGTTTTCTACTTCTTGGAATGTTAGGTGGTGGTTTGTTAATGCAAAGGAGCCAGGAAATTATCTCTCTGGGAAACCTCTTTGGGTATATCATAAATGACAAATTTCTATTGCAATTACTGTGATTCCTTTCATATTACCGCATGCTCCTTTGGTTTCCTTTTCTTCTCTTTGTGTTTCCTACCCAGTTTTCCTTATATTTCCAAATAAACTGCATATACTCAGATTCTTATTTCAAGTTTACTCAAACTCAGAAAGCATCTATTGCTCATACCTGTTATCCTTATTTTTGTTTGCATTAGCATAAAGAAAAAAGGGGCTATGTACAGACAAAAATTCATCAAATGGACATTATCTCTTATTTTCTAATTCCATCTCTTTCAGTCTCAACCTAGTCAGCCATTTGTATATAATGGGTACTTCATTAAAAAGTCCTAAATGATCAGTCTGATACACCTGAAATGCTTTTCCATTTCTCTTAATATTCATTCTCTTGATGAAAACATAATGAAAATATCCAGATGAGAAAGAAGAGTGGACATTTAAAAGAGCACACAGACATATATGTAGAATATACTAGACAGTAGAAAGAGGATAATGACACTAGGAATCAATTTAAACTTAAAGTTAGATTTTAGGAAATACAGAAAAGTGATTTAAGATATCTGGATTATTCCAGTATCTGAACTGGATTTTGACTTTTCTTTAGTCCAAATGGGTAGCAGATAGATTTAGCACTTTAGTTATCATGCATCCAGATAGCTATTTACTCTCAGGAAGAACTGGTGTTTGGGGACTGCATACCTACGTGAGTCTATTGTTGGCAGAAAAAGAGCCAATTGCAATAAACTCAGCAATTTAAAAATTTATAAAAATTTAAGGCAGAAAAATGTGCCATGCAAATTCTTTTTATTCTATTTTATTATTTTATTGAGAACAATGAATAATATGAATGGTTCTTTAAACCATGGTCTTATAGGAAATTTTACATGATTTGAATGAAATTAGGCCAGAGATGCAAGAGAGATGAATACCCAAGAGTTTTGGGGAGAAATGAGATTGTAGAATAGGCCCTGAAGTGAGGAACAAGTCATTTCCTAGAATTGAGTTCTTTCATTCTCAGAAAATCAGTGGGTATTAAAAAAATTCATTGATACAAGAATGGGGGAAATCTGTATTCATCTAATCTGCCCTACACAACACTTTTCCTTAGCGATACCCTAGTTAAAACTAAGACAATAAATGACATAGACATTTTATGTCACATGTAGAGATAAGAGACAATTTTTTTATGCCCTTATGTGTATGAACTACTGAACAGACATGTGGAAATAATAAAAATACAATCAAAGGATAGACTTTTAAATTATTTAAATTTTAAATAATATTTGGGCCAAATTATATTGTGCTTAAACAATGTAGTTGATATTCCTCGAAATAATTTCCTAATAAATACAACTTTGAAGAAAAGTTTAAGATCCACCCTTTCCATACAAGCTCACTGAAATCTACCACCACATCATGCATACACACACACACACACACACACAAGTAGAGTAATATATTAAGTAATTCAGGCAACGTATGATGTGTGTTCCTAGGTATGGCATAGAAAAGCTGATCTATGTTCAAGTATATTTGGGAACATCATGTTTAATGAATCTCAAAAGATTGTTCTATGTACCTTTTAACTCCTTTAATAGGTATATTAGGGTTGGCCTATTATAGACAGAACGGGCTAATTCCAACCTATCACCTGATTTTATAAATCAAGTATGGTCAGAGCACAGCCATGACTATTAATTTACATATTGTCAATGACTGCTTTCATGTCATTATAACAGAGACCATGTGACCTGTGAAGCTGAAGATGTTTACTCTCTGGCCCTTTCCACAAAAATGCATCTGACCCCTGGACTCGGAGAGACAGTTTATAATGTTACTTTTACAATTTTTGACCATATAACATATTTCTCATACATGGTGTTCTATGAAATAGCATATATATTTTTGTGTTTACTTGACTTTGTTTTCATAGTTACTTAGATTTGTTTAATCATAACCAAAAAAGTTATATTATTTTGAAATAGTGGGGTGACATAATGCTTGCCTATACATAGAAAATATCATTGGAGATTTCATTTTTAAATTGTGATATGATAAAAATAATCACTGGTAGTGATTTTTTAGAAATGAATCTATAGAAACTATGTTTAAAAATTTCATTTTGTACATGACCTTTATTTTTTAGGTTTGTATTGTGTTTCTTAGGGGGCTTTTTTTTAATCACACAAAAAAGATAATAGTTGCTCCTTACTGTGTTATGTAACCAGATCTAGATACTCCTATATTTAATAATTGTCATAATTATGAAGCAGTGATGAGCATACAAGATAGTTCAAGAGATTTGAAATAACTGTGCCATAATATGTATTATATCTGTTATGGATATAGTGACAAAATCACGTACCATATTACATATTTGTTGTCTACATTTGTAATTGAAGGAAGTGTTTAGAGTATTTTATATAAATATGAATGTAAATTTTATGATCATCCAAATATAGAGAACCCTCTCATTTTTACTGTGTTTCATAAAGAGTATGTCAAAAAGATTTAAGGTGGGATGCATATGTTCAAAGAGAAAAGAGAAACCTATAGCTAGTCCTGAAAAGTGATGAAGGCTTAAACGTTTTATAGATGTTCCAGCACACAGTGTCTTCCTGCCACTCAGTTCATTTTTTCTTATCCTACAAGATTCGAGATTTGTGTCATGATGAGCTTTTAATTTTTTTAATTTTTCAATTTTTCTTTCCTAATTTGTAAGTTTTGTGAATATGATGATGATGACCTTAGACCCTCGCTATTCAAGTGTAGGTCAGTGGATTTATAGCCTTAATATTACCAGGAAATTTATTAGAAGTGTAGAATCTCAAGCCATATCCCAAGTCTGCTGAATCAGAATATGCAATTTGATGCCCAGACAATTCATATGAATGTGAAAGATGGAGAATGATAGGCCAAAATGATAGGAATTATGAATAAGAATATTTGATTTCTTATAAAATCCTTGGAAAATTTAGTCATATAATAATTTGTAAATAGTTGCATTATTAAACCAAAATCATAACCAATTGATTGAGAAGTGAAAACTTCCTTATCAATTTAGAATTAAATGGTGGATAAATCACATTAATGATCCTAATGTGATCTTTAAAGCAATTAATGATTTTTTTCTGGGTCAGTATATCACTTTGGGCAAATAGATTTATCATAAATGGCTTGTCATTTGAATAGACATCTTATATCCATGCATCCATCACCTAGCGTGAAATGTTACTACAAATATGTGTATCCCACCTATGTTATGATAGCAGGTCATAAATTGAGAGTGTGCCATTTATCATTCCTTTATGGTTGTCAGGCATATCACTCCTATAAACTTTTAATCATTCAATAAAATGAGTGGCTTAAGAAGGCTTACACAATGCTTCATTATGGCATTTAGTCCCTTACAGTGGATTGAGATTCTTTTAATTTATTTGATTGGGAAGTTATAGGGAAACAAAGGCTATTAAAATTGCAACTTTTAAAGATTGTTGGTATTTCTAATAACATGTTTTATACAATATGCTATTTTTGATTCCTAAATCATAAAGCAAAATATGGGAAACTAAATTGTGGACAAAATTTTGCTACTTAATGTCACCTACTACAATTGTCTGGAATTTAATTGGACGGAATTGGACTTTGAGTAAGGTAAGAGATATAAGCTGCAATAATGAAATCATGAAATCTAAAGGCTGTTCATAGGACAGTTTTTGGCTGGGCAAGAGAATATATTTAGCTTCATTTATTCCCTTATGGCAGGAATTTAGCAGTATTTTAAAAAACAATTTGTTTGGATGAACTTTGAGAATAGGGTTTAGAAATATGTACAAAGTTAAATGTACTTCGTTGATGTCCAAATTAAGGTATTAAATTATGAGAAATATAGCTTGTATCTTGATTATTATTCTAGGTTAGAATTGACTGGTATTTACAGGGAAAAATCAATAATTAGTTTCTTGCTCATTTATTTAATGCTTACCATGTATAAAGCACTGTACCAAATATTTAACAGGTTATCTCATTAAATCCTTATTGGAACTGTATTAATCCATTTTAAAAATGACCTGGCACTCGGAGTTGGCAAGAACTTGCCCAAAGTCATGTAACTAAGAAATACATGTAACTAAGAAATACATGTAACTAAGAAATAATTTATAAACTTTATATAATTAGAACTACCTGGGTTGACAATTTGATATTTTCAGCCACTCTATGAAGTTATTCTTTTTGAATTTTGCTGTTTCATTTATTTTTAACTCAAGAGTTAATTAATATAAAGGAAAAAATACCAGAAATTCAAATATTAATTAGAAATCAGCTTAATATATTGCTATTATAACACAGTTCAATGATTCCCTTATAAGATATGCTTTTGTTAATCTGCAAATTGTATGGAATTCCTAATTTAAAGACTTAAAAGTCTCTCAATATTTGTTCTCTAAGACTTCAATTAACTTTGAAAATTTCTATTTAAGAATATTTAGATATTCTTAGAGAAATCTACAGGTGGTTGAGATTTTTCATTTTACTTTTATTTAGTGAGCTTTCATAGGTTGAAAAACATTTTAAAATAAGTGAGACATACATTCTTAGTAAAATAACATAGCAAAAGACAACTACATTCAACTTATGAAAAATTAAATCATTGGAGTGGTGAAAAATGTACATTCTACTTACTGGTTCTAAAAGAGCATGTATGTCAAAAGTTCATCATAATATATTAACTTAAAATAGTTTGCATTATTGTCTAATTATTTGAATAATAAAAATAGTTTTTAGATTGGCTATTTTAATATAGCTGAATTATTTTATCACACAGATTTTATATTTTTATGTATATTTAGGAAATACATTTAACTTTCAACTGGCTAATTACTTATGAAATTTGGCATTCTAAATATTTCTGAGTAACTGCATGAATTTATTATTAGAAATGGTATGTTTTCCTATTTTTAATAAATTTTTATCTCTGTCTTATAAAAGGGTGCAATTCGGCATATTTCTAATGAGGCAATGTAGCTTTCAATAGCAGATGCATTTGAATGAAATCAAATGGAACTATGCTAAAAAGCTTTCTTAGAGCAATAATCATCTCAGTACATTATTCAGATAGCTTAATTGAAGTTATTCAATGTTTGGAAGATATTCCATTTGAATGTGAGTATTAAATACTTTATAAAGAGGGAGCATCATCATTTTCTTTAAATAAAGAAATCAAAGAGTAAAATGGGATTGGTCCAGGGTAATACAATCAGCTACACTGAAAATGCATTGCACCTCTCCTGATGGTAAAATCATATTCATTATATGAGTGCTTCTATATTAGTTTTCAGAAATCTCAAATATTATCATTAATAATAATGTCAAAAGCATTTCTACTATAGAATAACTATGCATAAAGAATTTTACATAAAACAAATATATGTTAGCTCAAAAGCAATATTGATAGGCAGAACCTTCATTTTTAAGTACAGTGGTATCCAGTAGTATTTTCATGTGGGTAGTGCTCAGTAGTGAACTCAGATCCTTGTGCATTCGAGGCAAGTGTTCCACCACTGAGGTATGCCTTTAGTTCCCTCATTAGTATTTTTAACAACTTTATTTAGGTATAATTTACTTGCAATAAATTCCATTCATTTTAGTTTTTAGTAAACTTATGAAGTTGTGCAATAATCATTGGTGAAGTCAGTAGAATATTTCTATTAATTTTCCTCCTGCCCATTTACAGTTAATCCCTATTACCATCCCCTGCTCTAGGAAACCACTAGTCTAACTTCTATATCCATAAGTTAGCCATTTCTTAACATGTCATATAAATATAATCATAAAATGTGTGACTTTTTGTGACTAACTTCTTTCACTTAGCCTGATATTTTCAAGTTTCATTTATACTGTACCATTTATAGTACTTTATTCTTTTTATTGCTAAATAGTATCTAATCATATGGATATACTGCAGTTTGCTTCCCCATTCACAAATTGATGTATACTTGGGTTGCTCCAAATACTTGGCTATTTTGAAGCATGTTGCTATTACTAATAGTAGATGGTCAAGGTGGTAACTATAGGCAGAAACTGAGTGCCATTATTAGTGATGCTACTGAATGTAGAAAGGATGGAAAAGTATCAACCATCATTATGGGTTTGGGAATCGAGGATAGGGTAATATAAATAAAACAGAAAAATCCATTTGGTTAATAGTGGTCAGTGAAGGTTTTCTCTCTTCTGGGAAAGGTACAAACCAATACATTTTTTTTCAATAACTATTAGGCACCTACTCTGTCAAGTCTTGAACTGAGAAATTTTTGTGGGTAACAGGATAGGAAATTATTAAATGAGCAAAAAGATAATTTAGGTTCTCTGTGTAAGAACCATAGGAGATTTTTCAAAAGGGAAACATTTTTGACAGGTTAAAAAAAGAAGAAAATTAATGAAAACAAGTAATTCACAACCTGCTTACAAGATATAAGCTTCTGATAGCTTTCTCCCTTCAGAAAATGTGTCCTATTTCGTATTTGTATAACTATTTACTTGAGATTCTCTAGGGAGGCACTTTTACAAGAATAGTTCATACAGATCCTGTAACATGGTTGTCAATTCTGTTCTAATGCTTATTTAATCAAATTATCAGGCAGCTTGTGTTACATTGTAGGCTTTAATATGACTTTTTCTTCCTAATATGAAAAAAGCCAAATGACTATCCCAATAATAGAATGTGATAATGTACTTTATTGATGATTTGGTTTTCAAATGATTCATTAAATTCTACTGGTTACTTTGTAGCTAAGCAACAAGACCTATAGAAAGACACCTGTTTTTCCCTAGAGAAAGAAATATGAATGCTTACTCTTATCCTTATTGTGTTCTGAAATTATATTGAAGTTTGTAGATCAGTCTCCCCCCAAATATATCCAGTATAACAATAGGTCCATTAAATGCCCATAATAAAATAAAAATCTTTGATTAAGTAAGCTTGGACAATATTGTATATCCCCATTGCTATAAATGTACAATGTACATTAATTTTTCTGAGAGAGATTGCTATGAGAAGAAATAATAAACTGGATATTTCCTATTATTTCACAAGTTTGATTTATGATAGAATTATTGTTATATATATTTATTGATATGTATAACTATATCTACTTACATTTATGTATCCATTAATAAATATTCTATGGAAGTGGTAATCTGTGGAGCATTCATGGTAAAGGTTGCTTTGAGCTAAGAAATGGATGGGAGAAAATTATCTATTGAATATTAATGAACATAATACACCCTACATGTCTGTTATATGTCCTGGGTCTGGATGTGAAGGGAGGGGAGATATAAGAATTATATTGTTTCTCCCTATTGGTTAACAAGGAGATTCAGGGAAGTCTTGGTGTCCTATATAATGAGCTCTGACATTTGAAAGCATAGCACTTAGAATTTGATTAATTTTCTGTATTTGCACTTCCCTGTTTAGAAGAGATTCTCTTTTCACCAAAATATCAAGCCTTGTGCTATAAATGTACTCAAAGATTTTAAATTGTAACTTCCCAAACATAGTTTCTCAGCTGGTCATTTGTTATCTGTAACATAATCATATTAAAGGTACATACTCACTAATAAAAACGTTACCTGTAACATGATCATGTTAAGAGTGCATCTTTACAAGGCTGTTGTGATATTGTAAATTGAAGTGCTATAAACGTTTATGTGGCTGCATTACTGTAGTATGCTGATTTTAAATCCTTTGGGAAAAGATAAAGAAAATATGGCATATATGTACAATGGAGTATTACTCAGACAAAGAATGGCTTTATGACATTTGCCAGCTAATGGATGGATCTGAAAAATATAATGCTAAGTAAACCATTCCCAAAAAACCAAAGGTTGAATGTTTTCTCTGATATGTGGAAGCTGACCCACAATAAGATGGTGTCAAGGAAAAAATAGAAGTGCAGTAGAATGGGAAATGGAGATAAGGAAGCAGAACAGGAAAAGGAAAGACAGTAGAATGAATCTGACATAATTTTACCATGTACATATGTGAAAACAACATAGTGAATCCCACCATCATGTACATCCATAAGAATGGGATTCGATGGAGGAAGGATGGACTGTATAGAGAAAAAAGAGTGGTGGTGGGGGGGTGGAAAAAAATAACAGAATGAGACCAACATCATTACCCTATGTACATGTGTGATTACACAAGTGGTATGACTCTACTTTGTGTACAAGCATAGAAACAACAGTTGTACCTCATTTGTGTACAATGAATCAAAATTTAAAAAAGAATGGGACTCTAACTAGAATAAGATAAATTCCATGCTTGTATATCAAAATGGATTCTGCTGTCACGTATAACTAAAAAGAACCAATAATTTAAAAAAATCCAGTGATTTGATTGACTAAGAAGAGTGGCTGGCACTATTGAACACTCAAACATTAATAAATGTCATTGTTATTATGCACTCTCACAAAAATTACCACATATTCACTTTACAAAGAGAACAATTAATTGTATCATTTTTCCTAGTCATTGAAATCATATAAGACCTGCCCCACTTCTAAAACAACACCATTATTTTCTCCCACTTTATGGACTTCTTCCACACTCTGGTTTCAATCCCAAATAGTTTCCCTTATGCTCTCCTTCTCCCTCCCCTGACTCCCCTTTGTTACCCTATTGACATCACTTCTACTTTCATGATGTCTTTTTGGTTGTTTTCACTTCCGTCATTTCCTTTAAATTTCATATATGAGAGAAAACTTTTGGTTTTCCCAAGTTTGGATTATTTCACTTGATACTATGCTCTCCAGTTCCATCCATTTTCAAAAAAATGACATAATTTTGTTCTTTTTTAATGGTTGAATAAAATTTATTTATACCACATTTTTCTTTTTTTGGCAGTGCTGGGATTGAACCCAGGGCCTTGTGCTTGCAAGGCAAGCACTCTACCAGCTGAGCTATATCCCAAGACATATACCACATTTTTAGACTCTTTTTCAGTTTGATGTAATCTAATTTGTCTTTTTTTTTCTTTTGTTGCCAGTGCTTTTAGCATCTTATTTTAATCAATGTCCAATCCAATGTCTTGGAGCTTTTCTTCTAAGTTTTCTTCTAATAGTTTTACATTTTCAAGTCTATGTTAAGTCCTTAATCCATTTTGAGTTGATTCTCATATAAGGGATGAGATAAGAATACTTTTATCTTCATTTGTTTGCATGTGAATATTGAAGTTTTCCATTACCATCTATTAAAAAGATTTTCTTTCCCCATTGTCTGTTCTTGACACCATTGTAAAAAAAAATCAACTTACCATGTATTTGAGTTTATTCAGTAGCTTCCTATCATACTCCATTGGTTAATGTATCTGTTTTAATGCCAGAACCATGATTTTTTTATTTCTGTAGCTTTGTATTACAATTTAAAATTCTGTATCATGATGCTGCAGCTTTGTTCTCTTTTCTTGAGATGACTTTGGTTATTCAGGGTCTCTTTTGGTTCTATTTGAATTTTAGGGTTTTTTCTATTTTTGTGAGAAATGGCATTGGCATATTTTTAATATGTATTTTTAGTTGTTGATTGACCTTTATTCATATGTGGTGCTGAGAATCGAACCCAGTGCCTCACATATGCCAGGCAAGCACTCTACCACTGAGCCATGACCCCAGTCATGGCATTAGAATTTTGATGGAGATTGCATTGAATTTGTAGGTCACATTGGGTAGTATGGACATTTTAGTGTCCATTATACTCTGAATACAGGACTAATATACAAAATATACAAGGCACTAAAGTATTCAATAACAATAAAACAAAGAGCTATATGAATAAATGGACAAAAAACATGAGTATACATTTCAAAAGAAGCCATCAAAATGTTCAACAGATAAAACAAAAAATATTCCACATCTCTAACCATCAGCAAAATGCAACTTAAAATCACAATGAGATAACTGCATACCTGTTAGATTAACTTTTATCAGAAAATGAAAGATAACTAGTGTTGGTATGGAGGAAAAAAGGAACCCTTGTACACCATTGGTGGTGTTTGAAATTGGATGTTTCAAAGGAGCAATAGTATGGAGGTTCCTTATAAAACTAAATGTGGTATTATCATATGACCCAGCAATGCCACTTCTGGGAACTTATCCAAAGGAATTGAAATCAGTATATCAAAGAAATGTCTGCACTCCTATGTTGACTATAGCACTATACACAATAGTTGAAATTTGGAATTAACCTAAGTGCCCATCAATGCACAAATGGATTCTTTAATGTAGTGTATATGCATAATGAAAAACTACTCAGTATTAAGAAAAACCAGGAAATTCTGTAATTTACATGGATGAATTTAGAGGTGTTATGCTAAATGAGATAAGCTTAGCACAAAGTCAAACACCTTACAATGTCACTTATATGTAAAATCTAAAAAGTTCAACCTCATAGAAGTAGAATAGAATGGTATTGCCAGAGGGTGGAGATGAGAATGGGAAAGGAGAGATATTGATCAAAAGGAACAAAGTTTCAAACATGAGCAATAATTTCTGGTGTTCTATTACACAGCATGGTGATAATAGTTAATGTGTATTTCAAAATTGATAAAAAAGAGAATTTTAAATATTTTCACCACAGAGAAGTGATAAATATTTGAGGTGAATAGATATGGTTGATTATTCTTTGCATGCACAAATTGTGCATGCAAGAAAACACCACTTTGTACCTCATAAAATATTTCAATTATTGAGTCAATAAAAGATGAAATAATAAAGTTAAAAAGGGAAACAAAAACTTCTCTAATAATCTAAAATCTACAAGATACATGGAACATTTCCCTGTGTAAAACAAATAGATTTTTGTCTTTCCATAATTAATGACTTCTTTGATCTTTTCAATTGCTTCCTAATGTATAACATTAGGATATCTTTTCACATACTCAAAAAAGCATGAAATATAATTTTCTATAACTCAGTCCCAGAAGCTTCCAGTTCTCTCTCTCTGCTCCTCTCCCTCTACTCTACTGATCTTTCTGCAACAAACTGATTTTTCTAATTGTATGTCTTATACACACTTTAGTATTTCTTCTGTTTTCTCGTGTAGTTCTTAAATACTTTTGGTACTGGGAATATTTTAAACACCTTTGGAACAATATTTAGCATAATACTTAGTGTACAGAAAGTACTCACAGTTTATCTTTCATAAACCAATATGTTAATCTGCTATTTTTCTTTTTTTAAAATTTGTGTTATCAACAGTTGCCAAAAGAGTAAGATTAACCCCAATTATGTCTGCCCTAGTGTTTTGGAAGCATAAAATACATATGCTGAAATAAATCTATGATAATACATAGAATTCCATGCCTAAATTGGCATCTCATCAGGGTTAGATAATTTTGGAAAAGATTGTGGCAAAGTTCCTAGTGATGCAAACTGTGAAACTAATGAACCAAAATGGCTTTCCTGCTGTTTTCTTGACATGATATTGGAGGTCATATAGTGTACAATGTGTGATCTTAAAGATCATGGTGATTTTCCTGGATACAAGCTATCTATATTTCCTCTTGTATACAGTAATAGCAGTAAAATGATAATTATTTATCATAATTAAATCAGAGAATCTGGGTAGCCACTTGAAAATGTTAATGCTATGAAGTATATCAGTGCATCAAATTCTAAAGGAACCACAGTTTCTTTATCCATTCATCTACTGAAGGGCATCTAGGTTGATTCCATAATCTAGCTATTGTGAATTGAGCAGCTATGAACATTGATGTGGCTGCATCACTGTAGCAATCTGATTTTAAGTCCTTTGGGTATAGGCCAAGGAGTGGGATAGCAGGGTCAAATGGTGGATCCATTCCAAGTTTTCTAAGGAATCTCCACACTGCTTTCCAGAATATTACTCAGCCATAAAGAAGAATAAAATTATGGCATTTGTAGGTAAATGGATGATGTTGGAGACTGTTATGCTAAGTGAGATCAGCCAATCCCAAAAATCCAAAAGCCGAATGGTCTCTCTGATAAATGAATGATGAGGCATAATGCAGGGGGGAAGGGTGGCAAGAATGGAGGAAGGATAGATAGCATAGAGGGGAGGGAGGGGGGGGGGGGGGGGGGGGGGGGTAAAAATAATAACAGAATGTGTGACAGATACCATTGCCCTGTGTACATGCATGAACGCACAGATGGTGTGACTCTACTTTGTGTCCAACCAGTGAAACAATAGCTGTACTCCATTTGTGTTCAATGAATCAATAAGTAAATTAAAATAAATAAATAAATAAATAAATAAATAAAAATTCTAAAGGAACAATATAGTCATGTGTGACTTAATGACAAGAAAAATACATTCTAAGAAATGTATTGTTAGGTAATTTTATCCTTATTCAAATATTGGAGTTTACTTATATATATAGAGAGAGATATAGATATATAGATGGTATTATTCAATAATTCAACAATAATTCTTGTTAACAATCAAGAAACAAGGTAAACAAAAGATAAATGAGGCTGCTTTAGGTACAACACAGTTATATAGTAAACTATATTATGCTGTTGTACACCCTAAAGTAATTATAAAGTTGAACTATAGCAAACCACACAAACTAGTAACCTAGTTGTATATTATCACTATCAAGTATTATGTACTGTATATAATTGTATGTACTGTTCTTTTATATGACTGGAAGTGCAGTAGGTTTGTTTATACCAGCATAACCACAAACATGAGTACTACATTATGCTACAACATTAGGAGAGGTACATGAGAAATATTTTTCCTCCTTTGTAATCTTATGAGACTCCCATCATATATGTGGTCCACCATTGCCTGAAACATTATGTGATACTTTGCAGTTGCTTACATTCAGGGCTGGGCAACTCTCCATTCTCAGAAAACCTATTTGTCTTTCCACAGAGCTAAGATTTCTGCTAGAGGGCTGGCATGTGAATAATAATTGGATTATGAGGACTTCTTCCCACATGCCAAGAAATTGTCAAGTGCTTTATATGCATTGCCTTAATCAGTGCCTACATATCTTATAAAAATATTTCATCTTTCACATTAAAGAAAGTTTAGAGAAGTAACTCCTCCAAAGTCATCTGGGTAATTAATGGAAAAGCTAAAATCTGAGCTCATATCTACCTTAAAAAGTACAAATGATGAACTTGTCTGTATTTCAATTACTATTAATTGGGCAAAGCTATAACTTGAAAAGAGTGCTGGATAAATCAAACGTAGAAGGCCTACATCTGGCTTTGTAACTTAATATCTTTTGTAATCTTGGAATAATATCTTAGGTACTATGAGTTTCACTTTCCTTACCTATGAATTGACTGTGATATAGCTCATGTGATATATCAAATATGAGTTTATGGTCATAAATGCTGAACATGCCAATCTCCTATACCCATATTTTATATGGGTATAGGAAAAAATAGCAATTCAATGTATATGGAGGTGTATTTTATATTATGAAGCATTGTAAAAATGTTTTAGAAACCTTTACTCCTGTAATCTTTCTTTCTTCCAAATAAAGAAATTTTCAAGGAAGATTAATACTAGTAGTAATCAGTAGCTAATTGTTATTCCATATTAATATGTTCCTGACAATGTTATACATAATTGATATGGAGTTAATTCATTTAATCATCTCAACAACCCATGAAGGTTGATCTTTAGAACAGATTAAAGAAATGATATATAGAAACACAACAACTAACCCTAGGTTACAAAACTAGCAATGACATAATGGTAACCCAGACAGTATGTTTCAGTAATTAACCAAGATGTACTGTTCATGTGATACATGATTAAGTCAACTGGACATTGGGTTGTGGTGATGTCTGTAAGTAAGCAATCTTTACATAAGCAATACCATATAAAGTCTGCTATTCTTTTTTAAATTTTTTATTTACTTTTTAATTTTTTTAGATGTAAATGAACACAATACCTTTATTTTATGTGGTCCTGAGGACTGAACCCAGTTTCTCACACATACAAGGCAAATGCTCTACCACCAAGCCACAATCCCAGCCCAAATTCTGCTATTTTTGACCTTTATAGAAAACCAAACTTTCTTAGAACACAGTTTTTTCTTCATGTATGTTCACTTGAAAAAATACTTATTAGAAAAAATACTTATTAGTTATTTAAACATATTACATAAAATGCTGTCAAATATGGAGGGACACAAATACGGGTAGAAAAATATAGAAAGGCATATGAAATAAATAAGCTTTGTCACAATATTGCTGAGATTCTGAACTCTCTTTTCTGCTCTTTTTGTTACAATCTCTAATTGTTAGCATCCACCTTTTTGTCCTCAGTTAATAGTAGTATTATCTACCTGGTCAATTAAACTGGGGAACTCAGAATCCTCATCAGTTTGCCACCAAATATTGATGACATTGACAAAATGACTTCCAAATGTTGCCATTTACTGTAGTTACGTCCTCTGTGTTTTCCTTCAATTGTGTATTGACAAATAATAGTTGAATATATTTACAGGGTACAAGGTTATGTTATGATTCATGAATACAATGAGGAATAATCATCATGTAATTAAAAGATGCATCACCTGAAATACTTATTCAAAAGACAAAAAGTTCATAAATTCATTACAACTTCCAGACTATACTCACAACATCTCCACCAGTGCCATATCCTTAAAGACATATATGGTCTCCACTTCTACTTCAGTATCTTTGTGAAGTCTCCTGTCTCCAGGACAAAATTCAAACTCCTTATCGGGTTATGCATAGCCTATATAGTCTAACCACAAACTTCTCTCAATGAATCTTTTATTATCTTCTTCATAAATCTGGTAGCACTGAATGTGATCTCTTTTTTTGAATACCTTATGTCTTCACATGCTTCTAAACACCTATTCTTACTCTTCATTCTGTTTATAATCTCTTTCTGTTTTTTTATAATCCCTTCCTTTCTCTTGCAGTCTGTGATTCTTTTTGAAGCCAAACCCATAGTTTGACACCTCGAAGATTTTTGCTTTGTCTTGCCACCTCCCTCCCCAGTGGATGTTCACACATACTCTTGAGCTCTCTTGGCAATATATCTTTATGTAAACACATCTATTTCAAAATAATTTTAGATTTACAGAAAACTCAAAAAGATAGTATGGAGAGTTCCCATACCTCATGCCCAGTTTTCTCTATTTTTTTTTAATTTTTACAGAGTTCATTTTGATTTATTGTACACAAATGGGGTACAACTTTTCATTTCCATGGTTGTGCATGATGTACATGCATACCATTCATGTAATCATACTTGCACATATAGTAAGTAATGAAGTCTGTCTCATTCCATCATTTTTCATAACCCTCCCCTTCCCCCTCTCATTTCCCTCTTTGTAATCCATTCTTCTCTCACCCCCCAACCCACCAATCTGATTATATATCATCATCCACTTATCAGGGAAAACATTTGACCTTTGGTTTTTAGGGATTGGCTTATTTCACTTAGCATGATAATCTCCAATTCCATCAATTTACCAGCAAATGCCATAATTTTATTCTTCTTTATGGCTGAGTAATATTCCATTGTGTATATATACCACAGTTTCTTTATCCATTCATCTATTGAAGGGCATCTAGGTTGGTTCCACAATCTAGCTATTGTGAATTGAGCAGCTATGAACATTGATGTGGCTGCATCACTGTAGTAATCTGATTTTAAGTCCTTTGGGTATAAGCCAAGGAGTGGGATAGCAGGGTCAACAAGCAGTGTGGAGATTCCCCAGTTTTCCCTATTAACAACTTATATTAACTTGGTATATTTGTCACAAATAATAATCCAATATTGATGCAGGGGAACTAAAACCTCTACTTTATTTAAATTTTCTTGGTTTTTCCCTACTGTCCTTGTTCTGTTCCAGGATCACACACAGGATACCATATTACATTTATTTGTCATATTTCCTTTGATTTCTCTTGACTGGAACAGTTTCTTGGACTTTTTTCTGTTTTTTATTAGCCTGACAAATTGAGTATTGGTTAGGTGTTTTGTAGAATGTTTCTCAGTTGGCAGTGAGCTTATCTTTTTTCTCATGATAACACTGGAGTTATGGGGTTTTGGTTATGCTTTTTGTTGTTGTTGTTGTTGGAGAGGGATACATCACAGAGGTAAATGTCATTCTCCATTGCATTTATCAAGGGTACATGCTATCTAACGTGTTTTAGGATTGTTGATGTTGCTTGCCCTTGATCACTTTGTTGAGGTACAGTGATTGTCACATTTTCCACAGTGAAGTTACTCTCTTTAACACTCTTTTCCATATTATCATTTTTGGAAGGAAGTCACTGTGAGCAGCCCACACTTAGTAATTATGTTCTAGCTCTTTGAATCTGGATTACCAAATAAATTATTTGGAATTCTTCTGCACAGTATATTTGCTCATTCTCATGTATTTATTAATTTATTTCTTTAAGACTCATAGATATTTGTTTCGTATTTGTGTTTGTAACCTAATATATTTTTATTTTTTGTCTGAATTTTTCAATATTTCATCATTGTAAACCCTTTTAGTTGTCTCCTGCATTTCTCTGACATGCCCACATCCATGTGTGTTTTTGTGTGCTAGGAGGACAATTCTTTATATGTCTAAATTTATATATTGTCTATCCAACCTCTACTAGAATCAGTCATGTCTCCTGGTTCCTTTTATTGAAGAATAGTATTAAAAATTAAGATGTGAGTGGGGGAACCCAATATTATATTTGTTTTTATTATATAGCACACTATATGTTATGTTTTATTTGTTTTCTTTCCCTTTAGATGAAGAGCTTACAATTGTTATACTATCTTGTACAAAAATATTCCTTCAAAATATGTAACCTTGCATTCTTACTTAGTTATTTGATGGATTCATAGTTTTTCTATATAACTAATCAGATTATCAAGCCATTCTTCTGAATTATTTCATACATATCTTACCAGACATTAGGATTTATCATTCCAGTGATGAATTCTATGCCTTTATCTTTCCAAACTTCTTTTTCATTGCCAAAATTTATCTGTTCTCTATTCTCCTCTTCTAATCATGGAAGTGAGGGATTGAATATGAAACTTTAGCTGGGACTAGCACTTTGCCCTGTTCTCCAGTATATAGTAGTGTCAATTGTGTCTGGTAGAAATAGTAGATAGTATGACTTAAGTTAACTTTAATGATAATTATCAATTTTAATAATATGCTTCATTTACTAAGTGGCTTATACAAAAACAAACATGGGTGTTAGTATTAGTTCATAAAACTGAAAACAATTCAGGCAAGACCGGATATGGTGCCTCAAAAATATAGTAACATATCTTTCTCTGTGTCTCTCATCTCTCTACCTCCACTGATTACATTTCTGTATTTGCCATGTCTTCCCATTGTGCTTTGTAATTCTATGATACATCATATTTTTTGTGATATAGCCATATTTGTACTAATACTGTTCAACAGCTAAACAGTTTTCTGAGAGCTGACTTTGTATCCTTGATTTATTCATGCATCTCCCCTGAAGTTAGAAAAATTATTATAGGCATCTATATGTTACATTTTCCAGTTTCTTAAAACCTCATAGATAAAAAGTGAAACAAAAATTCTGTTGCCTATATTATGTTATCCACCCAAACACAAATCTGTCACTGTATCCAAGATGTTGGAGTACCATGGTAATTTGGATACTGTTCTATTTGAATGTGCCTGAGCTATACTATTTTATTCACTCCTGGAAGCTGATAAAATCACAATGCATTGCAAGTTTTGATCAGGTCTGATGGTTCTGTTGCAGTTACAGCTTCCAGATTTTCTAAAATTTTCCAAAGAAAGTATTTTAAATTGCACATTTTTCAGAGCAGAGACATCAATAATATACTAGTTTATCTATGGCTTTGTAACCAACCATCTCAAAACTTGGTAGCTCCAAGAAAATAGTTATTTCTCAGTTTTTTCTCATCTATCTTCAGGAATTACCTCTTCAAGATAGGAATCTATTGGGCAGCTCTCCTGGTTATGGTTGGGCTTCCTTACAAATCTGAGAATCAGCTGGCTATCACTTGACTTAGACTGGTCTCGATGAATTCAAAGATTCAGCTCTGTTTCATGTGCTTCTCATACTACAGCAAGCAAGACAGGGTGTGCTTTAATATTGATGGTGGAGATGGAAGAGAGAGCAAAGTCCATGTGCAAGTCTGTTTGAAACCTTTGCTTGCACCATGTCGAATAATGTCCCATTGGTCAAAGCAAGTTTCATAGTTGAACCCAAATTGAGTCGGCAGGGAAATTTGCTGTGTGTGTGACCAGAAGGAAATGAAAAGTTGTATAGTGAAAGTTATAGGTCTATTATGGGGTAACATTCATGACTTTTGATGAAGTCTTCCACAACCTGGTGATTAAAAATTGTTTTGGGCTGGGAATATAGCTCAGTTGGTAGAGTGCTTGCCTCACATGCACAAGGCCCTGGGTTCAATCCCCAGCACCGCAAAAAAAAAAAAAAAAAAATTGTTTCAAAGAGGTCCATGATACATATTCATCTAGCGGATCATTTAGTAGCAGAAAAACATTAGTATGAATGTGAGTATATTATGAGAGTATGATGTGTCATTGATATTACAAAGTAAAATGAGAGAAAGAAGAAAAAAACAGAAAGCATACCAAAATGAAAAATTAGAACTACTTCTAGAGAAAATGACATATGAATTTATTTGTAGTTATATAATTTGAAGCAATTAGATGAATAATATAGAAAATTATATCCAGTTTAGAATAGTCATTTAGAAATACGGAATCCTGATTCCTTTGTTTGATCCATTAATGTGTATTTAAATGAATTAAAATAGCTTATTAGGCTACTAGTGAAACTTCTTTAAATAAAACATTCTTAGGAAAATAAGCATTTCAGTTTATTCTGTCTATTATACAACAGTAAGAAATGGAGTGCTTATTGTCAGTGGTTCATTATTCTGTAAGAATTTTGACACAGCTTTATTACTATGTGTGTATTTGTATATTTTAGACCTTATATTTATTTGCCTTTCTGTGACCATGAAGCCTCTATATTACAGTTTCATGGAACTATAAAGCTGCTTCTGCAGATTCTGTGAGTGTTTATTGAGCTTCCTCTTGGTACTCAGCATCCTGGTAGAAACCAAATATCAAAGTATTAGGAAGTGTGTTCTCATTTCTTAAAATGTGAATGCCTTTAGTTGAGGATCTAGAGCAGAAACATCAATTAAAATATCCGCAAAACTAATATATCACTTACAGCTCTCCCTGTGAGAAACATTTCCTTTCTTTCTGTTATCTATATTTTGTCCTGTCATTGGACATGGACAAACTGAAATTTGACCTCACTGGTGATAATAACCCTCATGATTTTTCCAAGAATTTAGTGTCTTTCTTGATTTGGGTGAGGAGAGTTCTGAACGTAGACCTTTATCTTCATATGAATTTCATGTGTGACTTCTGCAAAGAAGAGATACCAAGATATATCTTAAATGAATTATTTATGTAATATCATCATGTAGACTTATATATCCCCATTCTTCTTCTACCTAGAATTAGCTATGTCTCTGAGAGGCCCTTCCTTAAATGTTGGTATTCATAGATGATACAGTCCACAGAAATAGTTTTTCCATATATTTCATACCATGCCATTAAGAAATATCATTAAAAAATATTATCAGGAATGGTCAAATATCAAAAGAGAATACATGAAAAAATCTATAATATGTATAACATATATCTTATATATAGTTTACAAAACTTTATATTTTGCATGTTCCTTTGTTTATAGAAAAATGGTAAGACCCTTCTAAAATAAGTAAATAGGTTAAAGATTGTGTATTATAGAATATATGGGAAACATACAATGGAGAATGAAATTCTTGATTTCAACATTCATTTTTCTTTTAGAAAAATAACTATAGCAGATACACATAAATGGTTAAATAGTTTCTTCTCATTTATTCATCCTATTTGAGAAATGTCCAGTTTTGTGTAAACTTTAGATTACAAATAGTTTTCTCACACAGGTAACATAAGGATTTTTTCTGTAAACAACATCTTGCTTAGTTGTCCAAAAGAATAACAGGAATTTGGAAAAGATTTTAATAACTGATTGCTACCTTTAAAAGGAAGAATAGATGAATTTTCATAATTGCCTTTCACAGTGTTTTCTCACATATGATTTAAGGAAAACAAGTTAGACTTGGAATGAGTAAAGTGTAAATATTATATTTTATAATCTCTATATTGCTTAAGATCATTGCTCATTATTTTAGAAATATTTATACAGTTATTTCCATTCCTTTAATTTCTAGCTAAAGATAATTCAATTTCAAGGAAGCCATAGATACGAAAAATGCCTTCCCTACTTTTAAGAGAGGAAAAAGCACCAAAAAACTTTTAAAAAGTGAAATATATTGATTAAAATATATCTAATATATGTTTGCATATTAATCTAAAGTTATTTAGGTATTTTTGAGAGCACAAAGATAAATCCTTAATGATTTGGTTTGCTCATTAAATTACTATGCTCTGAATTTTATATATAAAGTCATTATGAATTTAGTTGTTTCACAAATGTTGCTGTAGACAGTTGAAATCTGCTGATCTTCAAACTATCCATGGTGTCTTAATTTTTCCCAATTTTAGAGAAGCAGACCAGAACTGGAAGTGAAGAACTCATCAATATTATTATAAAACAAAGGAAGTTATTATGTTTCCTGGGTTTAATGCCCTTAACAATGCTGAATGTTGTTTTTCAGGAAAAGGTATTGTACAGTGACAGACAGATCACTCTCATCTCATATGATTTTTGTACATAGAAATATACCTAATTATTTTTCTTTTCTACCACCATAAGTGATTTCTACTGCTTCTCATGTTTGTTTTTAATCATGTTTTATATGCTTTTGAGAACTAAGCATTGAACAAATCATCATGTACTCATAGTGTCTTTTCCTCTCTCATTATATTAGAAATAAAAAATGTATCTTTTTGTCATCCTAAAACTCTATTATTTAAAATATTATAACAATTTTTATTTTTAAGTAGAATATTTCTTTTTGGGAGGACTGTATTAGTCAGGATTTTTAATTTCCCACAATAGAACCTATGCTAACTAGTATCTACAGAAAACAGATTAATACAAAATTAGAGTTATTTCCAAAGACATTCCTGAGAATGTCTGAAGGTGGGAGAAGCAGAACAGAAAGTCAGGCTTAGAGGGTGTGCATCACATGATGTATATATGTACATGTGTGCAACTAGCAAGAAAATTGATACAGAAATGAGACACCAGTTTTCCATTATAAAGACATGACTATTAATAGGTGCATCTGTATAGAAACCATTTAACAATGGGGCATAAAGAGCCCAGGAATTCAAATCACAGAAATGAGATATAAGGTATTCATCAGTGATTCCTTAGCATAAATGAAAATTAGAAACAATTTAAATATCTATCAACAGGGAATATTTTAGTAACATGATTTACAGAATATGAGCTTCTTAAAGCTTGCATTATAAAAAATAAGTTAGACTTAATGTAAGGAAAGTAATGTTGTTTTGCATGTCTTTTCTGGATTTCTAAACAGGAAGATTTTCTGTAATACTTACTGATTAATTTAACCCTACCCACCTCAGTTTAGTTATCCCATTGTGTGTTGTCTCTATACTCTCTGGGCCAATATGAATACAGAAGAATATGTCAGAGCCAGGTTATTAACTCTAATATTTCCTACTATATCAAGCTTTATGTAAAGGGAAGATTTTTCCCTAATCAGTACAAATAGGTTCTGTTGAGAGACAAAAATATGGTTTTGACTATTTGAAACATTTTTGAATGAACAAGTTTTCTTACATGTAAACACAAATATAGTGGTTCTTTTTACTAAATAGACTACTTATATTCTGTTATTATATCACTGATCTTGTCACCAGTTCCTTATTTTTATAAAATGGTAATGTCACTTTGAGTGCAGTGTGAAATATTATGGATATAAGCAACATGAAAAACAGGCAAACTAGTGACATGAAAACTTGAATATGATACATTAAAAAATGAATCTGTCTGTAGGAATAGAACAGAACAAACCTTGACTGTTATAATTCCTATAAAGAAAAAATCTGATACTTCTGATAAGTAGACAAATCTTTGACCACATCCAGTGTACATTATTATTTATCACTTTTCTTTTTTGCTAAGTAATTAGTGTATTTGTTGATATTTTGAGATATGTCTTTAATGGAAAGATTAGGGGGTATATTTAATGAAATAACTAAGCTTTTTAATATTCTTTTTTTTTTTTGGTGCTGGGGATTGAACCCAGGGCCTTTTGCATGTGAGGCAAGTAGTCTACCAACTGAGCTATGTCCCCAGCCCAATATTATTTTTAGTTATATACAACACCAGGAAACACCCTGACAAAATCAGAAAGGCATGGAATACAACCTGCTCCAGTTCGGTCCCCAGCACTTCCTTCCTTCACCACTCTCTCCCTCCACTCCACCAATCCATCTTCAATCCATTTACAGTCTACTTTATTGAAAAACTAGTGTCCTGTGGATGTACCTGATGCCAGAACCTACCATGTCACATCCATCCATGCACATAAGAAAGTTGAGTCAGATTCATTCCATGGTTCTTCCCTTTGCCTGTCCCTTCCTCCTTCTCCTTAAATCCCTTCATCTGCTCTACTGATCTTTCTTCACTTTTGATGAAATTCCCTCTCCACTTTTAACCTTTCTTCATTTTTTGGACCCCCCTCCCAATTTTGGTTTAGCTTATGTATATCAGAGAAAACACTTGACCTTCAACTCTTGGGACTGACTTATTTCACATGGAAAACACATTGGTGGCTAAATCAAAATTGTAGCACCTAGCTAAATCCAAAAAATAAAATGGAAAATAAACTACAAGAGGCTTATAGGACACCAAATGTACAAAATTACAGCAGACACAAAGTAAGACACATTATAATGAGAATGACTAACACAGAGAATAAGGACAGAATTTTAAAGACTGTGAAAGAAAAAAATCAAGTTACATGTAGGGGGAAATCAATTCAGATTACAGCTGATTTCTCAACCTAGACTTTCAATACCAGAAGGTGCCTCTCAATACCAGCATATATGAAGCTCTGAAAGAAAATGGATGACAACTAAGAATTTCATATCCAGCAAAACTAAGCTTTAGATTTGAAAATAATAAAAACCTTCCATGATTAACAAAAGTTAAAAGAATTCACAACTAGGAAGCTGAAAGTATAGAACATTCTTGGCAAAATATTCCATGCAAAGGAAATGAAAAAAAAAATGAAAACCAGCAAAGGGAGGAACTACACTGAAGGAAAAGTCAATCAAATGAGAAACTAAGTCATGTTAAAAACCAAGAAAAACCCCAAAATGTCTGGGATCACAGATCATATCTCAATAATACCCCTGAAGGTTAATGCCCTAAACTGATCAATCAAAAGACAAAGACTGGCAGATCAGATTAAAAAAAAAAATAGTATGCTCTTTTCAAGAAAGTCTCCTCCTAGAAAAAGATATCTGCAGACTGAAGGTGGAAGGTTGGGGAAAAACATATTCCTTACATGAATTGCATAAATAAGCAGGGATTTCCATCAATCCAGAGTTAGTCAGAAGGGATAAAGAAGGACATTTCAAACTGTTTAAGGGAATCATATATCAACAAGACATAATGATCTGCCCCAAACGATAGAGCATCTACATACATCAAACAAAACCTTCTCAATTTCAAGAATCAAATAGACCACAACATAATAATACTGGGTGACATAAACACACCTCTCTCACCACTGGATAGATCTTCCAAACTAAAACTAAACAAACTGTAGAACTAAATAATCAATAACTCAGACTTAATGGAATTTCATCCATCATCGACAAATACATGTTTTTCTCAGGAGCACATGGATCCTTCTCTAAAATAGACCCTATGTTATGACACAAAGCAACTTTTAGCAAATACAAAAAAGATAGAAATAATCCCATGCCTTCTATAAGATTATAAGGGAATAAAATTAGAAATCAGTGATAAAATTTTAAAAATAGAAGCTACTCCAACACCTGGAGACTAAATAACATGCTATTGAGAACACCAATAAAACATATCAAAATCCCTGGGACACTACGAAGGCAATGCTAAGAAGAAAGTTCATTGTATTTAGCTCATTAATTAAAAAAATAAAAAGTCAACAAATAAATGACCTAACATTACATCTCAAATCCCTAGCAAAAGAAAAACAAAACAATACCCAAAGCAGTAGAAGACAGGAAATAAAATACTGGGAATCAATCTAATGAAAGAGGTGAAAGACCTCTACAATGAAAACTACAGAACACTAAAGAAAGAAATTGAAGAAGACCTTAGAAGTAGGAAAGATCTCCCATGTTTTTGGATAGGCAGTATTAAAAATGTCAAAATGGCCATTCTCCCAAAGGCTCTATAGAAATTCAATGCAATTCCAATTAAAATGCCAATGGCATTCTTCATGGAACTAGAAAAAGCAATCATGAAATTCATTTGGAAAAATAAGAGACCCAGAATAGCCAAAGCAATCCTTAACAAGAAAAGTGAAGCAGGAGGTATCACAATACCAGACCATAAACTATACTAAAGAGCAATAGTAACAAAAACAGTATGGTATTGGCACCAATATACCCATGTAGACCAATGGTACAGAATAGAAGACACAGAGACAAATGTACATAAATAGTTATCTCACACTAGACAAAGGTGCCAAAAACATATATTGGAGAAAAGATAGCCTCATCAACAAATGGTGCGGGGGAAACTCAAAATCCATATGTAGCAAAATGAAATTAAACCTCTATCTTTCACCCTGCACAAAACTCAACTCAAAGTGAATCAAAGATTAGGCACTAGAACAAAGACACTGTGTCTAATAGAAAAAAATAGCCCCAAATCTTCACCATGTGAGCTTAGGATCTTACTTTCTTAACAAGAATCTTAAAGCGCAATAAGTAAAATCAAGAAACAATAAATAGGGTTTATTCAAACTAAAAGGCTTTTTTCTCAGCAAAGGAAATGATCAATATTGTGAAGAGGGAGCTTACAGAGTGGGAGGACATCTTTTTTTTTTTTCTTTTTTCTTTTATTTACTTATTGATTCATTGAACACAAATGGAGTACAGCTATTGTTTCACTGGTTGTACACAAAGTAGAGTCACACTATCTGTGCATTCATGCATGTACACAGGGCAATGGTATCTGTCACACATTGTTATTAATTTTGCCCCCAACCCACCCCCACCCCTCCCTTCCCTCTATGCTAGCTATCTTTCCTCCATTCTTGCCATCTTTCCCCCCCACATTATGCATCATCATTCATATATCAGAGAGACCATTCGGCTTTTGGATTTTTGGGATTGGCTGATCTCACTTAGCATAAGAGTTTCCAACATCGTCCATTTACCTACAAATACCATAATTTTATTCTTCTTTATGGCTGAGTAATATTCCATTGTGTATGTATACCACAGTTTCTTTATCCATTCATCTACTGAAGGGCATCTAGGTTGATTCCATAATCTAGCTATTGTGAATTGAGCAGCTATGAACATTGATGTGGCTGCATCACTGAGGCAATCTGATTTTAAGTCCTTTGGGTATAAGCCAAGGAGTGGGATAGCAGGGTCAAATGGTGGATCCATTCCAAGTTTTCTAAGGAATCTCCACACTGCTTTCCAGAGTGGCTGCACCAACTTGCACTCCCACCAGCAATGTATGAGTGTACCCTTTTCCCCACATCCTCGCCAACACCTGTTGTTGCCTGTGTTCTTGATAAAAGACATTCTAATTGGGGTAAGATGAAATCTTAAGGTGGTTTTGATTTGCATTTCTCTTATAACGAGTGATGTTGAACATTTTTTCATAAATCTGTTGATTGCTTGTAGATCTTCCTCTGTAAAGTGTCTGTTCATTTCCTTGGCCCATTTATT
The DNA here is from genome assembly GCA_020662805.1 of Glaucomys volans. Classification (NCBI taxonomy): domain Eukaryota; kingdom Metazoa; phylum Chordata; class Mammalia; order Rodentia; family Sciuridae; genus Glaucomys; species Glaucomys volans. The sequence continues at coordinate 336,621 of JAJEJO010049668.1, forward strand.
GATTGGGTTATTGGTGTTCGTGGTGTAAAGATTTTTGAGTACTTGGTAGATTCTGGAGATTAGTGCTCTGTCCGAAGTGTGTGTGGCAAAGATTTTCTCCCACTCTGAAGGCTCTCTCTTCACATTGCTGATTGTTTCCTTTGCTGAGAAGAAGCTTTTTAGTTTGACTCTATCCCAATCATTGATTCGTGCTTTTATTTCTTGCGCTTTGGGAGTCATGTTAAGGAAATCTGGTCCTAGGCCAACATGATGAAGATTTGGACCTATTTTCTCTTCTATTAGGTGCAGAGTCTCTGGTCTGATTTCTAGGTCCTTGATCCACTTTGAGTTGAGTTTTGTACAGGGTGAGAGATATGGGTTTAGTTTCATTTTGCTGCATATGGATTTCCAGTTTTCCCAGCACCATTTGTTGAAGAGGCTGTCTTTTCTCCATTGCATGTTTTTGCCTCCTTTGTCAAGTATGAGATACCTGTACTTATTTGGGTTTGTCTCTGTGTCCTCTATTCTGTACCATTGATCTACCTGCCTATTTTGGTACCAATACCATGCTGTTTTTGTCACTATTGCTCTGTAGTATAGTTGGAGGTCTGGTATTGTGAAACCCCCTGCTTCGCTCTTCTTGCTAAGGATTGCTTTAGCAATTCTGGGTCTCTTATTCCTCCATATGAATTTCATGATTGCTTGCTCTATTTCTATAAGGTCCATCATTGGGATTTTAATTGGAATTGCATTGAATTTGTATAGCATTTTTGGAAGTATGGCCATTTTGACAATATTAATTCTGCCTATCCAAGAACATGGGAGATCTTTCCATCTTCTCAGATGCTCTTTAA